>JAQOWM010000805.1:0-375501 GCA_029041755.1 Resseliella maxima | reverse complement strand
GAGATGATAATTTGTTCATTGTAAATCAACCTTTTTCAATAATCATAGATGAACCTACTATTCATGAATTAGAATCGTCGCGTAATATGGTTGCACGATATCAATTGCACGATATTTACGGTATAAATGCACATATCCGAAAATTTGGACGTGGTACATGGCATATGGTTCTAAATCGTGAATGGGATCGTCTACAACTTAAGTAAGTTGTCGTGTATTCAATGGAGTATAGCTTCACTTCTTCCAAATATCTATAAATGATTTCTTCTTCATCTCTGTGACGGAGAATAAACTGGGACCTTACATAATAAGAGAGAGTTAAACGACAGGAGAAGAAATGTCAAATAACAGTGATCAGTATCGGAGATGATGAACATCCAACAAGTTGTTTCATGTGGATTAAAACGCATGAGCGATGAATAAACGGAATTCACACGAAATAACATGTGAGGTTAGCTCGCCGCATGGAATACGAAGTTCCATGTCGGCAAATTGTCGGAAACCGATCATCTGAGTGTACTGATCTCCGTTCAATAGTTTATGATATATTTCGGGAAAATATAAAAGATTTTCACTCACCTAGCAACACTTCACATCGTTCTAATCGATTCATTCATCAACCACAAGCCAAAATAAGCGAAAAGCGTATTTTTTTATGTTTTCATTCGTCAACTTAATTCTTCCCGAAAATGTGTTTCATTCCTTTTAAATAACTAGGTGCAGCAGAACCTGTGCAACGAATCAAAAGAAGGTAATTTCTGCAACCAATTCGAAATGAATTAGTTTTAAATAATTTAAAACAATACATATTTATTAATTTCATTCTATATCAATCAGGAGAACCTAGTAAACCTAAACCGATGTAAGTTGAAATTATTTTAATATTTTTGTTAGAATCAAAATCAATATGTGAGTAAGAAGCGAGTCAATTCCACATAAAACAAAAATGTATGAAAAGCATTAAAGATAATAATTTAATTTAAATTTGATGTTATGCGCAAACAATGAAATCTAATTTTCTTATGAAATGAATTTAATGCAATGAGACAATTGAACGATTGATTGATATGCGACTTGTTGCGACGACGAAAGAAGAGATGGAATTTCACTTTGTGATTTTTTACATGCCGAATTTGACTTGTCAAACGTAATGTCGAATGAGGTATTTCTAATTCGCTGTATTCACCCAAGTTTTGAAACAATGACAACTTCATAGTTCGTTTACGTTTGGAAGTTGTAACAATTTTTTTGATTTTTTCATTCGAACTTTACTTCTTTTTCGAATGAATAATTATCTAGGGTACAAATTCGTTGCTTGTAGCATACACAATCGAAAAAACGTTGTTGTGCATTTAGTATATTCCAATAAATAATAAAAAGAAGTTATTTGTGTTAAGATTCCAGTATCATATAAATCATTTTACTTCAATTCAAACACTGTACAATATACACTGATGTGGCTGGACATTTGTTTTCGACTGAAATTACACATGAAAATGTAAAAGTACCGGATCATCAGCATAACATTTAATGCAATCAAAATATTTGGAACTGAATTCCTCATGTTTCGTTTCACACCAAAAGTTAATACATCAATGTCATCATTTTATTTTCCTTTATGCGATAGAGCAGATTCTATCTTTTCACATGATTTCATTGTACTACCGTTTAGTCTGTTTAGTCTTGATGTATTATTGTATTAATGTTATGTATTTGTAATACGTAGTCACTGCATAGAGAACAAAAATGATACTTTGAAGAGTTCATATTACTGTCATCGGACAGATTAGGTCAGATTGATAAAACAAAACAGCCTTTAGTACTACCTAGTAAGCTCCCAATTTTGCAGTAATCCGTTGCTTTTCTTTGTGTCAAAATTCTGTGTACATTTTTCAAAAAAAAAGTTATCCGGCCAACTTTTCATTATTTGAATTTTGTTAGTGGATACATTATTTATATTATGACACACCCTATAAATTATATCCATTATTATATTATTACAGTGAACACCAGAGAAATGAGTATGGTCTTTTCTATCCGGTACTTAGAAAACATAAAGATTTGCCAAACATCGAACACGTGAAATTGCCAACGGATGAAGATGAGACAAAAAATACAATAAAAACTCTTACTTATGAGGACGTAAAAATCGACTTTTTAAAAGATAGAAGAAACTTTGAGAACAGTTTGATCACTGTTGCAGCTAAATCAATAGGAAACAAGTACATAGATCCTATTCAAAAATTTACATTCCAAAAACTAAATGTCCCTGGAATGAATAATCCAGTATATATGATATATGCAGAACCTGAAGAACAAGATCCAAACAAGCCAAAGCTTCATGATGAATCGGCATATTGGTGTCGTCAAGATGGTTCTGTTTTAATTCCATTTAATCCGGTTGAAGGTAATAAACCAAAATACTTATTCACTCCACCCTTTTCCGGATGTTCTTTTGTTGTTGAACGTCATACGAACGGATATTTAGTTTATCATGTTCAAGGTGGAGCGGAAAAAAAATATGAAGAAATGGAAGATCATGGCTTTGGTGTAGCAGCTCGTTTGGAACATCAGGATTATGGATACCATACTGCAAATGATAGGAAAATGTATCAAAATATCCATGGTGTAATTTATATGGAATTTTCGGTGGTTAAAGAGAAATGGGAGATTTTTATGCAAAGGCAAACACATAATGGAATAGGCATGTTAAAATGGTTACCTAAACATGAAGTTGAATTCGTTATCTCAAAATACAGTGAAGTTGTTGGTAATAGAAAAATAGAGTTGCCCAATTTTTCAAATGATTTCAAAATTTCAAATGATGGCAAAGTTCTATCTGAGCACAATTTGCAAAGAAAAAATGAAGATGTAAAAGTGGAAAATGCACCGGACGCTGAAAAATTTAAAAAGGATAGTAAAATTGCACAGGTTCATACATATGGAAAAAAAGAGTTGCCGAATATTTCAAATAATTTCAAAATTTCAAATGATGGCAAAGTTCTATCTGAGCACAATTTGCAAAGAAAAAATGAAGATGTAAATGAAGTTGTTGGTAATAGAAAAATAGAGTTGCCGAATATTTCAAATAATTTCAAAATTTCAAATGATGGCAAAGTTCTATCTGAGCACAATTTGCAAAGAAAAAATGAAGATGTAAAATTGGAAAATGCACCGGACGCTGAAAAATTTAAAAAGAATAGTAAAATTGCACAGGTTCATACGTACGGTAGAAGATGTTCATTTACAAGAATTAAAAAAAGAAGTCTTGACAATGGTTGTTTATTTTCGAAGGACGATCTAAAAGAATTTATTGGCAACGATGAAAAGATTAATGGTAAAAAATTGTATACATTTCTAAAGAATAGTGGTGATGAAAAAATGAATGCCCAACTACTTGAGTATGTTAAAAATCATGAGATCATTGAAGATGCTTACACACCAGTAATTGAAAATTTATATAACAAGGATGGATTCAAAAGAACGAAGTTGAGAGAACACATTGATAATTTTATTTATGAAAAATCCCATGTACCAATGGAAACGACTAAGAATTATGATCTAATTGAGAAAGGTAATAAAGCAATGTTACTACACGGTATTTACAGCACAGCTCAAATTTGTTTAAAACAATATAATAGCACCAATTGTATTGTGGGTGTCGGTGGTTTGGCGTCGGGATTTATAGCAAATCACATGGAACACAAAGTGATTGATTTTGTCGCATCAAAATTTGAATCAATGTTCAGTGTCATGAAGAAAAGTAGTGTTTTGAAAGTATTACGAGGCATGGATGGTGCAATATTTGATGTAATTGATATCGGTTTCCAAATTAAAAATCTCATTGATTGTTCGAAAGAAGGGCACACGTGCTCTAAAAAGGATATTCGCGATATTTATGTATCATTAGGAGTTGATGGAGTTTCACTTGTCAGTGGAATAATAGCGGTTGCTTTTTTCACGTCAGGAATTGGATTTGTCATTGGTTTCACATTATTTGCGGTTCAACTCATTTATAATGGTATCAGCAATGTTATCGAATTCAACGAAAAATATCATACAACAATTGGCGAGGACATAAGCATTTTAATAGGCTCAATTTTTAATACGGAAGCGTCAAATATAGAAGCATTGAAATTGCGTGAGAATTTTGTTAAAATTCGAGCCGAAGAAATGTGGAATAAATTAGAAAATGAAACTGAAAACATTACGGCATATGCCGTTGGTCTTGGATACATAACAGGCGACAATATAATTATTCCAAATGGTGCCCAAATAAATTTAAAAGAACAAAGTCCAGAATATTCAAAGGTCTCTCGAATAATACCAGAATTGAAAGAAAACATCAATATGATTTGTTTGCCAGCCCCATTGCAACGGGAATTCGAAAAAAATAATAAGCAAAATTTCATGGAAAGCGCCAAATATTATTGTAACAATGCAATGGTATTCACAAATAAACAACATATTGATTCTATATTATTCAATTTGCAATATGTCAATGCCGGTGAAATAACAGGCAGTAATGAATGGAACAATTTCTTTTTGATTTATGATAATCAACAATTGGCGAAACCTTCAGAAAAACATTCATTCTTCCAACGTTTAAGTAGATCGGGTTTTCATACCCAATTCCCTGATGCATTAATCAATAAAAAACAAGATTTCATTCAGTCAATTGGAACTGCTTTAAAAAATTCACCAGCGGGTATATTAATTAATTACTTTACCAACAGTAATTTTGATGTTGATGACATAAATTTGCCTCTTGATTACTATAATGGTCTTAACCCCCGGCTTACTATAACCGGCGGCAATAATATTGTTAATAAATTTATATTGCTCAAACTCCCATTATCAATAAAAATCGTTGGCGGTATAAATGCTACAAATATCATCGATTTTAGTCAACAATGTAAGTCATTAAATTCATTTTTATTTCTCTATTATTCAATTTTCTAAATTAAATTTAACTCACCACTCCATAAGAAGGGTAGCAACAGAGATTGTAACAACTATCGTGGAATTTCTCTATAGAGTGTGTTCGGAAATGTTTACAGTGCAATTTTAGAAAAACGTACCAGAGCTATAATCGAATCGCTCTTGGATGAAAACCAATCAGGCTTCAGACCGATGCGCGGATGTCAAGATCAAATTTTTTGCATGAGACAAATTATAGAGAAGTTCGACTTAGAGTGAATACGGAGTGAATGGTTTTCTTCTGGGGGCAATTAAGAGTTTGTATAAGAGAGTGTGTGAGAGTGGATGGTGAATTAAGTGAATGGTTTGAATTGCGAAATGGTCTCCGACAGGGCTGATTGATTAAATCAGCTAATCTGAGGGGTGACGTAGTTTTGAGGGGAAATATTATCTCTGCCCTTGCATATGCAGATGCCCTAGTATTATTTGGAGGCTCAGAACAGGAGCTACAAAACAGTATTAGCGATTTAAAAGCGGCCTGTACGAACTTTGGAATGACCAATAGCAGTTCAAAAACACAAGTTATGCATATTGGGAAAAATCGGGAGCAAGTGAATTGTCTGTTGAATGGGGGTGTGCTTGAGCAGGTGTCTCAATTCAAATATTTAGGCTGCATCTTCTCTGAAGACGGCAAGCTGGATAAGGAATTTGAACATCGCAGAGTGAGTGGTAATAAAGATGTGGCTCAACTCAGGTCACATGTTTTCAATAAGCGAGAGATGAGTAAAGAAACGAAGTTGGTGATTCATGGGTCAATCTTCAGACCAACTATCACGTATGCTAGCGAGAGCTGGGTCGACTCAAACAATATAATTCATGGTTTGGAAGTGGCTGATATGAAAATTTTTGTATGATTTCTGGAGTGTCGCGTAGGGACCAATGGGAGAATAGAATTAGAAATGTTGTTGTTGTTATTTTTTCGTGAACTTATGATTTTTTTAAAATTATTACTTATTACATTTAATTTCATTATATTAATTTATTCTTTTTTCTTTTTCTTTTTCTTTTTCTTTTTCTTTTTCTTTCTTTTTTTCTTTCTTTCTTTGTTTGTTTGTTTCTTTATTTATTTATTTTTTTCAATAATTCGATAGGGGAATCCAATCAACTTAATTTCAATTTCGTTAAAAATGGATCGATGAAAGTAACAAACAATCATTATACCATTTTAAATGACACCTATGACGAAATTTATGATAACAGAACATATCATTATATTGGAGCAAATTCATTTAAAGACATAGTAAGTTGTCAATCGGTCGATATTTCTTCAAATCGATTAATAATAAACACAGGTGGTGGAAATAAGACTCATAACGATGAAATTATAAATTGTAAAAATGTTATTCTTTCACCGTATACAATATTAAAAAGTAACATCAAGAATACGGAGTTTAACATTTTTGTTCAAATGAATAATTTCATTGATAATAATTTAGTGTCTATTGTGAACATTTCGGAAGGTCAAAGTAAAATTTTATTCATGGAAACAGAATTAATAGGCAATGATACAAAAATGATTTACACACCAAAATCGAATCGTTTTGAAATAATCATAGACGATCGTTATAAAATCATTATTGAAAATTATAATCAATCAAAAATTACATTTTTAAATAAGAATCTACAAATCATTTTACCATGTCCAACATTGACACAAACTAATGAAACCTTTGAAGTCATGTCCTTTGAATTGTTTGGTGTATGTCGTATACCAAATGACAATATAAATATTCATTATGAAATGTGTATTAATTCAATTTCAAGCGCTAAAAAATTCGATATTTTAAAAATCTTTCATTTGGAAAACGATAATACAATATTAATGATTGGTAGAAATTCGCGAGATGTTATCATTTTTAAAGAGAATATTAAATTTGCAATGGGCAACAATGATCAAGATATTTATGTAATATCAAATGAATCTAATGAAAACATAACCATTGATAATTATGCAGACGATAATATTCTTGATTATATCAATTTACCAAATGTACCAAAAATATTTTCACAACATATGGAATCGTTACAATTTGAATGTGATAAAAAATTTGTTGAAATTCGAAATTATTTTAAATCATTAAAACATCAACATATAATTTTTACGGATAATTTCCAAAGTTTTTTACCATCGAAACGGTTACATACATTTGTACCATTTTTGTATGGAACGCCTTTACGAAATTCATTCATTTTACAGTCATCATTTGAATATTCTGAAATCGTTATTAATGGATCATTATTCACATTTGAAACATATGCAGATGATAATAATCTATTGATCATATCAACGGATGAAGATAATATGATGTCAATTGTAATTGACGATTATTTTTTGCATCAAGAAAAATGGACGCAAATTGTATGGTTTCTCTATAATAATGGTGATTTGATTGAATTTAAGAATTTTTTGGAGCGCACCATACAACCTATTCCGTATGAATATAAAATTGAACAGGAATATTTAAATATTTTTCAAAAATATATAATAGATTTTAAAACATCTGAGAATATTGTTCACGATCAGCGGAATCACATTGGCCTAATAGAAATGAGAGTATCACCAACAGAAATTAATGTTTCTCGAATGTCAAATAATTTAGTTTTTATCCATACAAAATCGGGTACGAATATTTCAATTAATGACTGGAATTTAGACTGGCATAGAATTTCTACAATTGAATTTATTAAACCCTTTGAAATGATTAAAATTCATAAATTGAACCAATTTAATTTGACTGAAATATCGAAAATAGAAAAGTTAATATCATTGGCCAGTCAAAATTCTATTAATCAAGATAAAATGACACCATTCATAGACATAATTATGAAATGTCGGATTTTACATTATGATTTTGATTCACAAATAGAAATAGAAAGCACAAACAATAAAATGTCTAGGTTTCACATCCATAAATGCTCAATTTCATTTTTTCAACAAATTTTGCAACAAAACACAAATTGAAGAAATGAAAAAGCAAATGGAAACCGAAACAGAAACGGAAACGGAAACTAAAGTTAAAAAACAAATGGAAGCATATTTGTCAATATTACTAAATAATATCATATTGAATGGTTATCCCGATGAGCAGCAAAAATCATGCAAAGCATTATTCAGACATGTTCTACCAGAATTTAAAGACAAAAATATTTTGGACTGAGAATGAAAAAAAGTGATGGCTAAACTACAAATAAATGAAGAAATATAAAAGCAAATATTTTTGGTGTTTTATTTTTTTTTTTTTTGTACATATTATCTTCATTGAGATGTTAATTCAAAATTTATTTAAAAAACATCAATCTGTAAATCAAATGCAAGTAAGTAAATAATTTTAGTTTAAGATTGGTCTTTTCAGGTATGCTAATTTGCTTGAAGCTTCAAGTTCATAATTTAGGTGACCAACTTATTTTTACACAATTCCGGTACAGGATACAAAAGAACCTCGATGTCGTAATCGTTTTGATTTGATTGAATTGAAAAACAAACGCAAAAAACTAAACAGAGCAAAAAAAAATTACAATTTATGCTAATGAAGAAATTTGTGTGGCAACGAAATGGCGATACAATGTTACAAATTTAAGTTTGATTGAATTAAAACGCCATGCCAAAAAAAATCCAAATGAATAAACAAATTTGATTGAATTACAGATTTTAAACCTTCAAGAAAATTATAGAGTAAGGATAATTATAGGCATAAGAAACCCCTTTATCTAATACACGAAAACATATAAACAAACAGATTTATCCCCAATAAAATGAAATGCAATGTAGACCAGTTCAAATATCGAAACATGTTATTCAGAGTATGCCGACAACCGATTTTGTCTGTTTTTTTATAATAATTTTCAACGGCGTTCTATTCCTTGACAATTCCTTTCATTTCTGTGAAATTTGATTTCAAAATGTGTCGATTGGTGAGTGAAAGGTGGTCAGCGGTGTAAATGCCACAAATTTGTTACAAATTCTTTTGAATTTTTTTGATTGTAAGTTTGACGCCGATTTTTTCGATTGACATATGTAGAAAATTAACTTCATCCCTTTCAATGTGAGCGAGTAAAAGCATTGGTTACAAAGCTCGGGAATGATTTTCTGTAGGTGGGACTTAGGAACATGGAACGATTGTTATATACAATTAATTACAATTCGATGAAGTATTGATCTTATTTTGTTCTTAAATTTGCATACACGCGCCACAATAGTTGAAACAGAACAAGAAAATGAACACAATAATGCATAAATTATTTGAGAACACGCAAGATATTGATGGTGACGTTGATGTTATTTGATGTTGACAATGAACAAATTCAAGAATTTATTTCAAGTGTATGAATAATGAGTAATTTTCTTACATACATTGTATACTATTCGTTTCCGAATAAATTATTTCAAAACCTAAATATTGATGTAGAAACCCGAAATTCCAACGGCAGTTACTATGAAGATAAATATTGCAAAATTGTAGTTAGGTGATTCATATATTTAACTTTGAATACATCTTGAACGTAGTCTCATACACTGCCGACTCCATTTTTCGACTTTGTTTTTTTGAAATTATGAGACAAATTTTAACCAAGTTTCACGTATTACAACAACATCCGCCTGTAAATCTTGAGTATAACACTTTGTGTATTTTTGTTGATAATATCCAATGGAACCGTATGGACTATGTTGACAATGTATTTCTTGCGTATAGAAAAGATCGATCATGCCGCCTGAATGTATGCAAATCTTTGCTGATCATCAGAAAAATTATGGGAGATTTTCTTGCAAAGTCAAGAACATGTGGGAATAGGCATGTTACATTGGTTACGTAAACATGAAATTGATTTCGTCATCTCACCATATAGTGAAATTGTTGCTAATAGAAAAATAGAGTTGCCGAATGTTTCAAATGATGGCAAAGTTCTATCTAAGCACAATTTGCAAAAAAAAAGACGAAGGTGTGGATGTGGAAAATGTACCGGACGCTGAAAAATTTAAAAAGAATAGTAAAATTTCACAGGTTCATATGTACGGTAGAAGTTGTTCATTTACAAGAATCAAAATGAGAAGTCTTGACAATGGTTGTTTATTTTCGAAGGACGACCTAAAAGAATTTATTGGCAACGATTAAAAGATTAATCATGAACATTTGAATGACAAATCACATCTAAAGAATATGTTTTGGTTGCACTTTTTTCTGTATCAAAAGCTAAACAAGGAAGAAACTTGTTGAAAAAGACGAGAAAAAAGAGGAAAAATTATGAAATTCTGATTTCATATGACAATTGTTAAACTAATTCAAAATGTTGAATCGCAATAATTCTTCCTTAAATAGGCGACTTGCATGCTAAAAGTGTTTTAAGTTTTTAAAACAAAAATCTCAGTAAAATAAATCCAAAAAAATATTTCTAAAATGCTAAATGTTAACTAATGCGATTCTTAATTTAATGAAAAGTATGTCTTATGCATCATCATTATGTTTTTTGTAGCATAATTTAAAAACATTTAAAAAATACAAATTGAATTTTTAAATAATAATTTATTTAGAAATTATGAAATATTTTAGCACATTTTCTTTGGCGCCAATTTGGAAATGAAACGATACTCAATACGTCGTACGTCAAGAGTTTTCAATTTAATTGACATTTGCAAGTTGGTGTTTTGGAATACGTGGATATAAAATGACACAGACAGTTCAATTGACACTTTGACAGATAATGACGTTTATATTATGACTGAGCTTTGAGCTGGAATTGTTCTGAAACTTAAATTACTTTTCGCATTTCTTTTCATTTTTTGTTTATATTTTTTGTGGACATTCGAGAATTGAGTGAATTTTTTCTACATTTGGTAATGAATTTTTCAATTGCACATAACAGAAATATAATAAATTGTAATGAAATTCTCATCACTTTTAAGTGAATTACGAATTTTTAAATGTAAAAGAGTCGTGTTTCTCCTAGTGTTTCCCTTTGCCTTAACTTGAAATCAAAACACAAAATTTGAAAAAACTAATTTCAATGATTTTATTTTAGAAGAACAAACAAAAACACAAATCAAGAAGGGAACCTCAACAATGGGTCATCAAGACAACAATGACAAAAGTGAGACAAGCACCAAAACAATCAAATGCAATAAGAATGATAACGAAAAGAAACAAATTCAGAATATGGCTAAATCACCGGACATTTTTCACTGGGTGAGGGCATATTGCCAATATTAATCAATGCGAAAATTAATATGAACGATGAAATTTACACTTTATTTCCTCCATTGCAGGCGATGTCAGAAAAATTTAAAAAGAATAGTAAAATTGCACAGGTTCATACGTACGGTAGAAGCTGTTCATTTACAAAAATTAAAAAGAGAAGTCTTGGCAATGGTTGTTTATTTTCGAAGGACGACCTAAAAGAATGTATTGACAACGATGAAAAGATTAATGGTAAAAAATTGTATACATTTCTAAAGAATAGTGGCGATGAAAAAATTAATGTTACTACTTGAGTATGTTAAAAATCATGAGATCATCGAAGATGCTTAAATGCTCATAAACTGATTGTAGCATTGACAAGCAAAGTATTTTACGCTCAATTTTATGGTCCATTGAAAGAAGAAAAAGACATAGAAATTACCGACGCATCACCGGAAGTGTTTAAAAAATTCCTTCAATGTTTTCATTTGGGCAGTGGAACATTTCAAAAGCAAACCATTCTTGAAATAATCCAATTATCCGATAAATACGACGCACAAGATTGCATGAATGCATGCATACAATTTCTTAAAGACAATTTAAAAACAGAATGTATGTGCTTTGGATGTTATTTGGCCATGTTCAATCAAAACGAATTGAAACAATTCTGCGATAAAGATATTAATTTGAATTCGAATAAAGTCTTAAATTCGAATGAATTTCTTAATTGTTATCAAGATGTACTGCGAAATATTTTAAAATTGGATCTAAATTGTAAAGAAATTAATGTGTTTACAGTGCTCACATTCTCCTGAAATCGACAGGAACTGCTAAATTTAGCAACTATGTCTCAGGGCCTGTGAGTGTTGCGCTCATGCGTATGGCAGCAAATACGTAAGCGATCAGAAGTGTGAATGTGTATTCTATATGCGCTTGCTCTTATATACTCGCTGCCGACGAAAAGTGCTCGAATGAATGACTAAAGAGTACGCAGTGAGTATATAAGAGCGAGCGCATATAATATGCACACTTCTGCTCGCGCTTTTGTATTTGCTGCCATACGCATGAGCGCAACACTCACAGGCCCTGAGACATAGTTGCTAAATTTAGCAGTTCCTGTCGATTTCAGGAGAATGTGAGCACTGTGTCTTTGACAGCACATGACAGGCTCATAGAAAAATCTCAGATCCAATTATGATGAATGTAACTATAGACTTTCTACCAATGCTGTTTCATCAACAATTAAAGAGAAAATAAATTTATTCTTTTTTGTTTTTTGTTACTGATATTTTGTCATTTTGATGGTTTTCTCTTACCTCTATGAGTGTGAATGCAGCCAAAGTTACCTAACAGTCACGAAATGTTTTGACGAATTGCCTTTGTCCATTTTTTCAAACATCAACCTCACATACAAAATGACAAGCAATTCGCGTTAATACTCAAAATCCAATCATCAAAATTAAAAGTAAATAAAAAAATTGTCAAATTTAATTTGAAATATAATTTCCATACATGAACATTTGAATGACAAATCACATCTAAAGAATATGTTTTGGTTGCACTTTTGTCTGTATCAAAAGCTAAACAAGGAAGAAACTTGTTGAAAAAGACGAGAAAAAAGAGGAAAAATTATGAAATTCTGATTTCATATGACTTAATTGTTAAACTAATTCAAAATGTTGAATCGCAATAATTCTTCCTTAAATAGGCGACTTGCGTGCTAAAAGTGTTTTAAGTTTTTAAAACAAAAATCTCAGTAAAATAAATCCAAAAAAATATTTCTAAAATGCTAAATGTTAACTAATGCGATTCTTAATTTAATGAAAAGTATGTCTTATGCATCATCATTATGTTTTTTGTAGCATAATTTAAAAACATTTAAAAAATACAAATTGAATTTTTAAATAATAATTTATTTAGAAATTATGAAATATTTTAGCACATTTTCTTTGGCGCCAATTCGGAAATGAAACGATACTCAATACGTCGTACGTCAAGAGTTTTCAATTTAATTGACATTTGCAAGTTGGTGTTTTGGAATACGTGGATACAATGACATGAAACGTGTAATGTAATCATCCATCGACAGCAATTGTCAATTGCGCATAGAAACTAGCGCCCTCTGAGAAGTGTATTCTATGTTATTGTTGTTGTATTTTGACAATTGCTGTCGATGGGTGAATGTAATCAATGTATTAATTTTCAGACAATTCATCTGAAATAAGCAGTAGCGCCTCTATGGCAATTGTCATTGAAAGAAATCGGGCGCGGCGTATTCGTGTGCGTGGTACACATAGCTATTGCTGTCACACGAACATTATTTCTATGTAAATATCCAAAGAGACGCTATTGTTTATTGGCAAACCAACAAACCCACAACCCACCACACACTTACGCAGCTCAAATTTTTCAAAGTGTTAGGTGCTTTCGTTAACGATCTAATATTATCCTTAGATTTTTTCTTCTTCTTTTTTTGTTTGATTTATCGTCACTTTGTGTTTCTTGTTTTATTTTCACGAACAAACATTTTTTTTTTTATTATTATTGTAAAATTATATTAAAATTAATGCAAAATATAAAACAATGCCAAATATTACAATCAACAACAATTGATCCGCTACTACTGCCGAGTTTTTTACGTTGACAGCAGTAGTAGCGGAGCAATGTCGAAAGAGGTCGGTAGTGATTAATTTTCAAGTTCAGTCTGACATAAAGAGCTATTGATTCATCTTATAGCGTGGATATAAAATGACACAGACAATTCAATTGACACTTTGACAGATAATGACGTTTATATTATAACTGAGCTGTGAGCTGGAATTGTTCTGAAACTTAAATTACATTTCACATTTCTTTTCATTTTTTGTTTATATTTTTTGTGGACATTCGAGAATTGAATTTTCTACATTTGGTAATGAATTTTTCAATTGCACATAACAGAAATATCATAAATTGTAATGAAATTCTCATCACTTTTAAGTGAATTACGAATTTTTAAATGTAAAAGAGTCGTGTTTCTCCTAGTGTTTCCCTTTGCCTTAACTTGAAATCAAAACACAAAATTTGAAAAAACTAATTTCAATGATTTTATTTTAGAAGAACAAACAAAAACAAAAACACAAATCAAGAAGGGAACCTCAACAATGGGTCATCAAGACAACAATGACAAAAGTGAGACAAGCACCAAAACAATCAAATGCAATAAGAATGATAACGAAAAGAAACAAATTCAGAATATGGCTAAATCACCGGACATTTTTCACTGGGTGAGGGCATATTGCCAATATTAATCAATGCGAAAATTAATATGAACGATGAAATTTACACTTTATTTCCTCCATTGCAGGCGTTGTCCATCAGGCGTTGTCCACTTGTCGGCGTTATTCAAATCTTTTATATGAAAAAATCTTCAAGCCCTCGGATCCTGACATTTTCAAATTGGATATCGATTGCTTGGAAGAATTGTTCGAATACTTATCGCTGGAAGATTTAGTTGCATTCAGCAACACTTGTAAGCGTTTTCGTGTATACGGTGGCCATTTGTTCCGGAAAAATTACCCGTATTGCTATAACAGTATTTTGGATAGAAATTGTATTATACCGTTACTTGAAGCAACCTATATAAATTGCTTTAGCCAATTCATACAACATATTTCAATTGATGCTGCTTCACAGATTCAATACGTCAGTTCAAATTGTAGTTATCAATTTCTCAAAAAAGTTACATTTTGTCGCATAAAAATAATTCCGGATGAAATTGAGTGCCTTAAAGACATTTTACGCAACGTAAAAACAATTACAGTTTCCGCTTGTACAATCGATGGAGATGCATTTGATGTGCTTTTCAGTGCTTGTGAAAACATGAAACGTTTGTTAATATTCGTTGACAATGAAACTCCCACAGTCATTGGAACGAATAACAACTGGATGCTACGAAAATACCCAAAACTTGAACATTTTGATCTAAGCGTATCTTCTTGTACTACAATCCCGGAGCTATCTCAATTCTTAGAAATGAATTCGAATATTCGTATTTTCGCGACAAATTGCCTAATGGAAAATTATGATGATTTATTGAAATCGAACATTAAGTTGGACATCCTTTCATTTGAAGTTGGATCAGAAAAAAATGTATCGAAAATAAATAAACTTTATGAAAATGGATTCTATAAGCGATTGGATTCTTCTCCTCATGATGATGGTGTGGTTCCATTGGAATCATTTTTCAGATTGAGACACTCGGCTGGACGGAGTAAAGTGCCAATCGCTATCGCTTATATAGAAGAATTTGTCATCATTGATGTAGCAGGCTCCTATTTTGATTGGAAAGCATTGATGGAAAATGCAGTGAATCTTCAACGTATCGCTTGTGGTAATGCAAAATTGGAACAGATATCAATGTTTATCACCACATGTGGACCGAAATTAAACACAATTAAACAAATATATTTACCTTGGTATGGCCACAATAATTTTGAAGTTGATAACAGCCTTGATTTAGCTAAATTGAACAACGAACGCAAAAAACTAAACAGAGCGAAAAAAATTACAATTTATGCTAATGAAGAAATTTTTGTGGCAACGAAATGGCGATACAATGTTACAAATTTAAGTTTGATTGAATTAAAACGCCGTGCCCAAAGCGAATGGGACGCAGGTTGGGATTACGTTCCATTTCATGAAGCTTAGAAATTGTCGTTATTGTTAAGAAAAAAATCTAAATAAATAAACAAATTTGATTGAATTACAGATTTTAAATCTTCAAGAAAATTATAGAGTAAGGATAATTATAGGCATAAGAAACCCCTTTATCTAATACACAAAAACATATAAACAAACAGATTTATCCCAAATAAAATGAAATGCAATGTAGACAAGTTCAAAAATCGAAAATCTTTCCAATTATTTATAGATATCTATGAAAATATTTTATTTTACAATAAAAAATTATCGAAATATTCAAATTTTTTTTCGACCACAAAATGCAACATACAGAGAGAGAGAAAACATTAGCCGCTCATGTTGAGCCGATACAACAATTTCTGAAACACAACAAATATATTGCGTTCACTCAGATACCTAAATCTCATTTTCACATTCTCACTCTTTCTTTTCAACGTTCTTTTTGTTTGCAAGGGTCAAAAATGAAACAACCTATATAAATTGCTTTAGCCAATTCATACAACATATTTCAATTAGTGCTGCTTCACAGATTCAATACGTCAGTTCAAATTGTAGTTATCAATTTCTCAAAAAAGTTACATTTTGTAGCATGAAAATAATTCCGGATGAAATTGAGTGCCTTAAAACATTTTACCAACGTAAAAACAATTACAGTTTCCCTTTACAATCAAAACAACGGTTGAGTGACACATACACAGTAGAACATACAATCGTGTAAGTGTCACTCAATCGTTGTGTTGACGCTTGGAAATAGAAAGAACGTTGAAAAGAAAGAGTGAGAATGTGCAAATGAGATTTAGGCATTTGAGTGAGCGCAATATATTTGTTGTGGTATATTGTTGTATCAACTCAACGTTTTCTCTTTCTCTCTTTGTATTTTGTTTTTTGTTGTCGAATAAAAGCATGAATATTTCGATATTTTTTTTTTTCTTGTAAAAAAAAATATTTTCATAGATATCTGAATGATTGGATAGATTTTTAAAAAAAAAATCTAAAAATAAAATTTCTCTCCAATTTTTATATGTGTGTATAGGACTACTACAAATTTGTAACAGAAATTGGATAAATTGTATGCGTTGGATTTTCAGTGGGGGTGTTGCTATGCAAAATGTGATTCCCAAACTTTTGGATTCAATCATTGCGAAACACTTGAATTTTCATATAAAAAATATAATTGACTCAAGTCAGCATGGTTTTGTTAGAGGCAGATCAACCATTACTAACTTGGTAGAATTCACATCTCGAACATTGAGTGAACTTAGACCTCATAATCTAACGGATGCAATATATAATGATGTTGACTCTGTGAACATTGACCTCTTGATTCACAAATTAAATTTTATGGGTCTGAATGAACTTTTGAGTTGGATTAAGTCTTATATGAGTGATAGAAAGCAAATTGTTAAAGTTAGCAATTATGAATCAAACCCTATCTTTGTTTCTTCTGGTACGGGTCAGGGTTACCCCATTGCTGCAATATTATTTATATTGTTTGTTGCTGATTTACCTTACTTTAGTGGAAATTCGTCGATTCTTTCATTTGCTGATGATGTTAGACTTTCCCACCACATAAATTCAATTAATGATTGCTATGTTCTTCAAGCGAGTTTGAATAATGTTGTTAAATTCTTCTCATTCAATCAATTAAAGTTGAATGTTAAAAAGACAAAAAGAATGATATTTCATCGCTTTGGAGATGTTATTGATTACAATTACACTATTGATGGCTCAGTAATTGAAAGAGTTGACCAAATAAAAGATCTTGGTGTAATTTTGGATGAGAAACTTAATTTCAAAGCTCATATTGAATTTGTGGTAGCCAAGGCAAAATCTAGATTGGCTTCGATCAAGCGTTTTGCTAGAGAATTTAATGATCCATATACTATTAAGTTATTAATCTTTAGTTTTGTTATTCCGATTCTAGAATATGGCTCTCAGATATGGAATACTCACAACTTGGGACAGACAAGACGGATTGAATCTATTCAAAAGCAATTTCTTTTATATGCATTGAGAAGTTTCAGATGGAGCAATGGCTTTCACCTTCCGAAATATGAGCATAGATTGTTGTTACTTCAAATGATTTCTCTGGAGAATCGAAGGAAGATTGCACAAATGATGTTTATATTAAAACTGATCAAGGGTGAAATTTGTTCGGATGCTCTTTTGAAGAAAATACAATTTAGAGTTCCCTACCACTCTATTAGAAATATTCAGTTCTTGAAAATCCATGTTGTTAACCATAGTTATCAAAAGTTTATGCCTTTACATTTTATGATTGAGACTTTTAACAGTTATTATAATGATAAAACTCCTATTCTTAATCAATTTGTTATTGACTTTAATGTTAGCTCGGATTTAACTAAAAAAAGAGTGAATGAGTTATTTAAGAAACTGGTTAATTGATTGTTGTACATTTTTGTCAGGATTCAGTGTTGCAATTTGATAATCGCAGTGACTTGCTCCGAAATCATCAGGATTGGCAATAGATTGTTGAATCGGAGCAATTATTGAATCATTTATTCTTTGTAAATTAATAAGTAAATATTGTATAATATTTAAATAAACCACCTTTGGCGAAGAAACGCTGTTTGGTGCAGTAATAATAATAATAATAGAAAGTTCATCTTACGGATATAAAACATCTCGTTCGAACTTCGAACGTTATAACATGCCATTTTACATACAAAAGTGTAATTTTCAACCGAAAATCTCATCTGGGGACGGAACAAACAATAGAACCAACTCTTCGACATTCGAGGACCTATATTTTTCGGAAAAAATATGCGTTTCTTTTGACAAATACGCCAAAAGTCTTTATTTCGGGTACTTTCCCATACAAAAGTGTCATTTTTCACCAAAAAACCCATCAGGACTAAACAAACAATGGAACCGACTTTCCAATTTTCGAAAACCCAAATTTTTTTCGCAAAAAAATATGAGTTTCCTTTGACGAAAATGCCGTAAAATGCCTATTTTGGACACTTTTCATATAATACAAAAATCATCATTTACACTAAACATATCTCCATTTAACGGATACACTATCTATGCGGTCATCATCCATGGCTGAAAATTAGGTTCAAAACGCTGAGAAAAAATATTTTCGGGTGCCCTTAATTTTTTGACCGATTACAGGTTTGTGAACACGCCATCTATGAATTTTGATGATGATTTGCCAATTTTAATTAATTATTTTGATTTCATACATATTACTTGAGACGATCATCGAAATTTCTGTCGAAAATAAGGTTTTGTAAAATGTTGCAACTTACACACATAGAAATAAGTGTCAGTGTTTATGTATTAGTGATTTTTATTTGTGAATCTGAAACAGAATTCTTTTCACCACTACAAAAATTCTTTTTCGTGAAAACGAATTTTGGTTATGTTGTGTAAAAAATCAGCACGTAATTTTATATCTGAACTGTCACCCATATATATTTGACACAACATAACCAAAATTCGTTTTCACGAAAAAGAATTTTTGTAGTGGTGAAAAGAATTCTGTTTCAGATTCACTAATAAGAATCACTAATACATAAACACTGACAGTTATTTCTATGTGTGTACCACAGATTCAATTGTTGTGCTTTTCAAATCTTTTGAAAATGCTAATGGAGATTAGTGCATTATGCTCAAATAGTCATATGATTTATAGAGACTTGTGATAGACGATGAGCTATACTTCATAAAATTACGCTCTGCTCCAACTTTGATGTTTTCCCAAATGATTTTCATATGATCATCAAAATGAAAAATTATAATAATAATAAAAATTAAAAGATAAATTGATAAAGACCATCTATCGGCTATGAATAACATCGAAATGCGTCCAAATGACACACTTAATAATTGACTATATAATAATATTAGCTTACTGTGCATATTCATGCAATGCATGAATAATAGTCACAATGAATACGAATATGCTGATTTTTTTGAAGGTGATGAGACTTACCGCAATGTGGCATTCGTTGTATGTCTTTACAAGAGTTTTGATTTCAAGATATTGACGCACCTATACGATTTATCAATGTATACTGACTATACCAATGGAAACGGCAAAAAGATACGATTTGTCGTTTGCATTCCGTAACGGTATATGTGCAATTCAGTGTATATGTGATAGAGATCACTTGCAATGTAACGCCGCATGACTTATGCCGTTTTACATCAATCAATCATTGATACTTGCTCACGGCATGAAAGTCCACTGTGTGAACTTTCACAATTTTGTTTGATATTCATTCAAATTCACAACGTACTCGTAGAGATGGCGTATCTTATAAGAAACGTGAATTTCATTGTTAAAACGATTTCGCTTACCGATGATTGTTGGCAACCGCAATGCGATCTCAGGGGAAAATTATCTTTGGCCTAACACAACTGTTTTTTATTAACTATCTGAAAATCATTCTCAGGACCAAAATGCAATGATATTAAGTGTCAGTGAAATTTCATGTAAAATTTGAGTGCACGCTGTTGCTGTGAATCATTCAAATTAATCATTCAGTTAAATGAAAGAGAGACACACTTTCGTGATGCTGCAATGAATAATGATCAAAATTCTTTTGTTATAAATTGGCAATGACTTTTTTTTTTATTTTTGAACGAAGCAACATCTTATATCTCTTGAATGTTTTATAAATGATCAACAAAATCACAATGAACATTTCATTCGGGCTTTCAGTTCTAATGATTCTTCTTATGTTTAGTGATTTTTTTTTTCTGCCTTTGCTTTGAGACCGTTTTGGCTCTTTTTCATTAATCGACTCTGACTATAGTTACGATTATCGACTACTATATGAACAGCTCAGAGGAAAAACGTTATATAGAAAAGTTCTGCGGAAAAATGTTTGTAAAATGCAAATTACCATTTAGCTACCTTTAGCTCCCGAACATTTTTCCGCGGAACTTTTCTACATAACGTTATTCCTCTGAGCTGTTATCTATGACAGAATGTTCAATATCGGGAAAATCTTGAATCACCCTCAAGGACAAGTTGAATGTGCATTTTTGGTTGCGACGAGAACACCTTTGAATAAAGAACACAATGAAAATGAACATTTAATAAACCCAAAGATATCAACTATGAATTGCAAAATCGAATGGACAAAAAGAGAGATATTAATAATAATAACTTATCCCTACCTACAAACATCCCATCCACTGTTTCCTTTCAAGAAATATCCTTTGATGAATTCGCTTATGCTTATAAGCAAGTTAAAAGCCATGCTATTGGAGACAATGGCCTACCGCTTAAATTCCCCCGTTTAATCATTCCAATAATTTTCAATCATGTTATTTTCATTTTCAATTATTGCATTTCTCATAGTGTTTATCTAACTGATTGGAATAAAATCATCATTAAACCTCTCAATAAAGTCCCGCTTCCGTTTCAGAATATAGACCAATAAGCATCATTTCTGTCATTCCAAAAATATTCGCCATTCTTCTGAATAATCAGGTAACTGGTTATTTAGAGTCAAAGCTGCATGAACGGCAATCTGGTTTCCGTAGAAATCATAGTTGTACCACCTCATTTTTGAACATCTCTGAGAGTATCAGATCGTCAATAAATCGCAAGAAAATTGTTATTTTTGTCTCGCTCGATATAAAAAGTGCATTCCCGTCAGTTCCGCATGATGCCCTTTTAAAAGTTTGTGAAGCATACGGTTTTTCTAACAACGCTACGAAATTAATCAAATCAATTTATAGTAATATTCAGCAAAAAGTTAAAGTCGGTAATCATGAATCGGATTTTGTCGCGATTAATAGGTAGCAATTTCAGTCAAACATTTTTCTCACTTTATTTTAACGGCACACTTAACATTTTTGTAAATATGTCCGGTCATTTATTCGCGGATGATTGTCAGGCTCTTATTGAAGTTGAGTTTGATCAAATAAATACCGGTATTGAATTAGTAAATTCGGATCTACGCAAAATTAAATGATTTTATTAAACGTCGCGGTATGAAATTAAACGTGATATGGCAGTAGCGCTCATTGACCCCATTATGGATTATGGGAATGTAGTAACTTATGGCTGGGGTAAAATCAGCTCAACCGTGATCTTATTGCTGATAACGATAAGATTAGATATGTTTTCGGATTGAAACGTAGTGAACATGTTGCTGAATATCGTGAGCGTTTGAATAATTTGACGCCTGAAAGTAAAGCAAAGCTTCAGTCGGCCGTCTTAATATTCAAGTAGTTGTCAAAAAAGACTCCTAAATATCTGAATCACATGTTTATCCGAAACGGGGAAACGTCGCGTTATCCAGACAACCTTCGCGTTAATTTTAATCCACGTACCGCATTTGACACACGCGCATTCAGTTACTCTGCAATTAATTTTTGGAACAGTTTACCAGTTGAAATCAGAAACAATGATTCGCTATCTTCACGTAAAAATGTGTGTGATTTTTGGTGTAAGTGATTCTGTTTCTTGATTCCAAAGCAATGAAACGCAGGGCACGTAGTTGTTACTACGCGTTCAAATGTTCTTCGGTAGCCACAAAAATGTGTCTTCGGAGGTACAAATGGGCACGTAGTAGGTACTACGTGCCCTGCGTTTCACCGCATTGCTTGATTCTATACCGAAGTTCTGTTACCACTTAGTTCTTCGGTATAGAATCAAGAAACACAATCGCTTACACCAATAATCGCACAAATTTTTACGTGTGTGTACGGTCCGTGCAAAAATGTTATATATAAAAATATAATAAATTTCCATTCGCTCGGTGGTATGTCGTGCAATTTATTTTCCAATTAGTTTTAAGCTATTTCTCTCTCTTCTATCCTTTCTCTTCTTTACACTTCATTTTTATTTAATTTTATTCATTTAGCATTGTTAACGTAATTTAATTTTAAGTGAAATTATTATTGTATTTCCCCTGACTCTCCAGAGGCAGACCGGTTTTACCATGGTTTTGCGGACCCAATCTTGGTATTGAAGCTTCGCTTTAATACTATCCCACCCCTGATTGTATTCTCTTTGCTAAAGTCGTACCATGGGCGGAATTTATGTCGCATTGGGTCTTTGACCAGCATGTTTACTAGCTTGCTAGTGAACACATATTGACATAAATTTAGGTTTCGTAATAAATAAATAAATAAGATACAGAGAGAAGGATGATGAGAAAAATGTAAACTAGTCAAATTTGTTTGCAGGGCAATTACACATCTCATGTAAAGGGTGGCCCAAAATAACTGTCGGTTTGTTTTGCAACTACGTAAACACACATTAAATATAGTGACAGAATGCAAACGTCAATTTGGAAATATTGAATTGCCAAACTAAAATGTATGGACGGTTGGCAAAGTGGCAGAACAAAAAACATTTTGAACGTTGGCATCATGCCAACCTTCCATACATTTAGATTGGCAATTAAATATTTCCAACTTGACGTTGGCATTCTGTCAATATAGTTAATGTGTGTGTAGATACAATAGCTTTCCAATCATTTTTTTTTTTTTTTTTTTTTTAATTTTTTTTTTTTTTTTTTTTTTTTATTGGTTTTAAAAATTTCTCTTTTTTATTTTTATAAAAATGAACTACAGACCATCATATAAATAAAATTTATTGAGCGCACTCCTTCATATAGCTCTCAACTGACAAATCCTTAACTCTGTATATAATTTAAATTTTGTTATCCATCTTTTAACTGTAAAATTTCTTATGAAAAAAAAAACATAATAAATAAATACTTCGGATTTTTCGGTCCATCTTTGGTTCTGAAATAAAAAAAAAAAAACATTTTAGTCAATAGCATACAATGTAATATCGGTAGATACTATCCGATCGATGGCATGATTATCCCGATATTTTTCCGTATCGCTGATGCGTTGTGTGCTCAGTATCGAAATGTTGAACGCTTCACTAATACACTCTCTTCACTGGCATACTTGTTACATGTTGTGTGCATGAAAACATGTAATCATACGCCTTTTGCAAATAAACAAAACACTGATACTTAACCTTGTGGGCCACAAGTTGTGGCTCTCATGGAATCTCTCTATTAGTTATCTCATCCAAAATATTCTTTCCAACCTTGACATCCGCATATCGATTTGAACTTAATGCAAGTAATTTGATTTGATGTAAGTCATGAGAATATTACAAAAATCCTTATCGAAGATGGTGCAAATACTAATATTATAGCTAATGAATCGTTCACACCACTTTATGTGGCTGCAAATCATGGTAATTAATTCATTTATTCGTATAAAAAATCGTATGATTTATTTTCATGTTTGGAAAATTGATTTGGTCATGATAAAATCTGCCGATTGCTAATTAATAAAGGATCAGATGTAAATGTGAAGGGTTTGTCTGGACCCCTTTTGCTACCTATCGAGGTAAGATTCTTTTTAAACGTGTCAACGTTCATGCAAAATCAATATACAATGATATCATCTTCATTTTTCGATAAAGATCGTGAAAATGTAGTCAAGATTCTTCTTGAAAATAATGCTAATATTGATTTACAAGATGACTTCTCCAATACGCCTTATTCGATCAGAACGGTAAATACATTGAAAACAAACACAAAAATCGACAAAAATTCAGTCAAAATTTGAAATCTTTCAGATAATTTTAAAATTGCTCAACTGAGTCGAAATGAAAGCAAAAGACGAGCAGGTAACTTTGTTACCATCTAGTACAATATTATCGATTGAATTTGATAATAATTTACAAAAATTATTCATTTGTCCACTTTCATTTTAGCACTTTTATCTCCAGAGTAAGTGTTTTTTTTTCTATTGGAAAATCATTCAAAAAACTAACATCCAATTGAATCTAAATATGTATGGAAATCATCATCAGATTTAAATTAATACAAGAATTTCATCATGCTGTAATTGATGGTAAAATTGTAATAATAATTATAACTACAACAAGTCAAAAAAAAATTGACCAATTCGCTTTCCAAATTCAAACATGCCAATTGTTGTTGGTGTCGTTTCATACGGCATTAATTATGACGAAAATTTACCGGGCATATATACCAGAGTTGTTTATTATTTGGATTGGATCGAAACAATTGTTTGGAATGAACCATAATGATTAAGCAATTTCTTGACTTGTGTCCGAAAACAATTATTATTAAAAGAATGTATAAACACTATAAACAATTTAACTGAAAGTGACTTTACTAATAAACTTTTTTCTGAATACGAAATATGATATTATATTATTATATTTCAAATATCCATTTTATTATACGAATCAACATATTCGTTCAAAAAAAAAATCTATTTTTTATTTTTTGTAGAATTTAGGTAGGATTTCAATCCATTAATTTCAAATTTAAATCCACACACACACGAACGTATAAAAATAAACTTTTTTATGTTGGTGCATGTGCATTTGACATCTCTATATGGAATGCATTCCCCGGTTGGGAGCAACATTGTTCAAAATGGCATGCAAAATATTGAATAATAAATTATAATTTTATAAAATTTATTTATTGCATTTTCGGAATTTCGATACAAATAGTCCTAGTATTGTTCCAAAGTAAAAAAGGATTAGATAATGTGATATTGAAATATTTTCTAACTAGTAATTATAAAATTGTTCGAAATTAATTTTTAATTGAAAGTAGGTGGTAGCAGCAGCAGTAGCAGCAGTAGCAGCAGTAGCAGCAGTAGCAGCAGCAAAAACAATAAACATTTATCTTGTTTAGATTAATTTGAATCAAGTGCTACACTTTTAATGCACTCTTCTTTTCTTATAATATTTTAAGGGCGATTCAAAAACATTTTGTTTCGATCATTTGTACTAATGGCCGATAATGTAGGTAACCATTAAGTGGTAAATAAAGACTGTTATGATGAGGTATATGCCATTTTTCAATTGGATTCCACCACTTATGTGATTCCCTTCATCTGAGTACAAACTGTACACATTTTCATCCTCCTGACCTTGGATAGATATGTAAACATACATCGAGCTTGTGTTTGTAATTTCCCTCTTGACTCGTGCACTATCAGGCTTACGTGGAGGTATAAAGATCTCATTTGTGAACTCGCCATCGTTATTCGCCGAAGAAGGGTTTTCAATGGTATAAGAAATGTAACCTAAATAAATTTTTTTAATTTAAAAATACATTCTATTTATTTCCAAAATAAGCCATACCTTTAGTCTTGCCAATGGTGTAATTAATGTGTACTGTAATGCCTTCACTTGGTAATTTATATTTGTAGTATCGCTTCTCATGTTTACCGAGCTGGTCTTTTTCCACCTTGGTACCAATTTCGGGAGTCTGTGGCACACTACATGCCTTGCTGTTAATTTTATTGAAAAAAAGTGTAAGATCTTGATATGATGCTACTGATATGGCATATGATTCTAGACTCGCAATTTCGTTTAGAATATTTTTATCGACGTCACTACCTAAGGACAAAACAACAAATGAAAATACAATTAAATATTGTAAATATACTACAAATACTACCAATGGCAATGGTAAGTATGATGATGTTGGCTTTCTTAGCTCGTTCAGCTGCCAAAATGGCCAGATTATTATTATCTGGTCTGCCATCTGTGAAGATAACTATCACTTTAGGAACACCTGTGTTGGACAGGAGGAAAATTAGGGTTTTTGAATTATGGCTTTGAATTATGATATAATGGCATTATGCTACGATGTTTACCTGTAGAACTATCAGCCTTTGCAAGTAATGTCACGCCTTCATCGACAGCAAGATCAGTTCGTGTTGAAGAATCGGGATAATGTGATTCATCAATTTTTTCCTTCATTTGATCTTTGGTCAAAGTTGTGTTCAACGGAAATATTACTTCCACCATTGTACTGAATAATATATATCCGACGTCTACCGATTCTTTTGAAAATGTATCAAGCAAGTTTTTAGCAGCTTGTTTTGCATGTTGATAATCTTGACTACCAATACTTCCAGATCCATCCATGATAATTGCTAAATTCATTCTACCTTGGCATGTATTGCAATCAGTATTAAATTGTTTATTCATCGCATTGACTCGATTTATAAAGTCATCCACAGATCCTTTACCGAGCACTGAATTATAATTTATTTTCCAATATTGGGCTTGTTCAGTAAGTTCATACGGTATGCTACTCGGAACTAAATACAATCTGATCCTGGCAAAAACTCCGGAAAATAATGGCTTCCGTAGATCTTCCCTGAAGTAAAAGAGATAATAATAATTTTGATAAATCTCACTCACACAAAATATTTACTTTTACAAATCGTTCATTATTATTGATGGATTGCGATTGCTATCTAATCATCTGTGTAAGTGAAATGCAATAATTTTTTGGCGAATTTTAATTGATATATGTGTTCATTTATAGTGTCAAAAAAATGAATACAACAAAAGTATTCTTACAAAGTATTTCATTGAAAAATGTTGATTTTTCAAAAATAATTTCCCATTTATGTTGACTTTCCGAAGACTTTCCGAAGAAGTATATGCTTTTCTCATGACTTTAATATATCAACATAGAATGTTTATACGCAAATATTTGTTGCCTTCTCTTTGTGCGAATATTTTTCGATTCGGTTGCAATAGCAAAATATCAAGAAAAACAAACGCACACTTCGATTGTATTAGATTGTATTGTAACAGATTCCGAGAACATCCGCAAAAAGGGAAGGCAAAGAAAATATTCGTGTATAAACGTTCTATGTTGATATATTAAAGTCGTGAAAAAAGCATGTACGACTTCGGAAAAGCATCGATCACCTACAAAAACGGTAAACTATACAAAAATCAATTGATTAACAATTCAAACATTGTGGAATATTACAACGACTGTTTAATTTGTTTATGCGATGTGTGAAATGAAAATCTCGGAAATGCAAAGTTATGTTGATGCTCAGTTTGTTTTTAGCTCTACATGAAAATTTATTTTCAAAAATAGAATTGAATTGCACTTTTTTCTCCACTTACTTTGAAAAAATATTCAACATTTTATTGTTGAAAATAGAGACTAATGGGACAGAGGGGGGTATTCTATCAACTTTCGCAGTAACCTACTAGCTACAGTATATATCAGTGATTGAAATAAAGATTTCTCTTGAATACCGAATTTAAATGAAAAATTGAATTTTCATTCCATAAACCCTATGAATTTATGAATAATTATAGAGTTTGGCACCAAAAAACTGATTTCTTGAGTACCTTTTCTACCGTTCTTCCCCTTGACTACCTTTCATTCTAAGTGCTATATATGATAAAGAAAAATAAATTTTTCAAATGTTATATGTTTAAATATTGTTTATCTATTTTATTTAACATTGAATGAAGCGTCGTACATTTATTGAATTAATCTGCTCTTGGAACAAAAAATTGTTACAGTATAATTTCACGAAAATAAAATTTCACATATAGCGATTTTAATTTTTTTTTTTTTTTTTTTTTTTTGAAAAAAACTCAAATAAAACGTATATAAAATCTGTATTTGCTTCCAAAGCAAAGCGGAGGAGGCAAGATATTCATACTAGATACTCATTTCTTGTTTTTTACAAGTTTATTCTGTAAACTTAAATTCAATTAAATCTTCCAACGATAATACAATACAATAAATAATTGTGTGTAGCCTCGATCCAATTACAAAATTTTGATTAAGTTGCAACATTGTTTTCGAATCAGTATATATATAGTATATTTCCGAGAATGTACTTTCCGCTTATGATTTAAAAACAATGTTACGTCATGATCTGATGAATCACACCACCATACATAACTGATAAATTCAAATGCAATAAAGACACGCATTATAGAAATACAAGAAATAAAAATTGGGATACAATTGCCAACACGGTAAGAAATATTTATTTTATAATGGAGTTGAGATGTTTAATAAGTTGCCCAATGAAATTAGAAATGAAACAAAATTTTAAAAATTGTTAAAAATTGAAAACAAACAAAGGAGAAGCTAATAAATAAATAAATAAATACATTTTGTGTACATTTTGAAAATGAATAGTAGCTTGAGTCAATCTTTTCACAATTGATCAAGTATTATTGATTGCCAACGATTCATTCGAAGATTTAATTGAAATATAAATAAATGGGTTAAATATTTTCGGAATTTTTTTAATGAAATGTCTTCCAAAAAAAGGGAATTGGTCTCCAAATTCATGAATTTTTGTGTGAATTTTGAATTCATTTTAGGTGCTCCAACTTTTTTGCTGGTGAATGTGTTAGAAAGAGAGAACGCGATTGCAATCACGATTTGTGTGATCTGTCAAATGTTCTGATGAAATTTCAAAACAAAACGATTTTTTTCTTCAGTTTCATCATTTAAAAATTATACAACGAAGTGTATCAAAAGCACTGAGACTTTAAAAATAAGACAACAAATCATCTTATTCCGTATATAAGACTTTTTTTCGTCTTACTTTTGGTTCAAATTTTTGTCAGTGCATCCATGTACACTGGCGTCAGAAAGTTTGAGACCACCAGAATTCTCTATGAATTTATATTAATTTTATATTGATTACTTGGATTGTCTCTCATCCATTTTGGGCAATTTTTCAACAAATTAAAACGCATATGCCATAAATAAAATGTGAAAACTGTAGGAAAATCGGAGAATTATATAAAAAAAATTGTCTAAATTTGTCGTTTTTCGGTTGAATTTACGCAAAATTTCTCAAATTGAACCGAATGGAAATTGTTAACTTTACTGAGTTCTATCAATCAAAGTTGAAGCATTTCAATTTTTTAAGGTGTATTCACGCCAGTGTATTTACGCCAAAAAAAAAAAAAAAATTTACAAATGTCAAAGCTAATGGAAATCGAGGATTATTAATGTTTTAATGCATATTTGCTCACCATTTGATGTCCTCCTTTTGTTTATTCAATAGTTTTGCAATTTTTGGCCAAACCTGATCAAGTTTCGGGTGACTGCCACTTATTATTGCATCATCGAAACCCACTTTATCAACTTGCCAAATGCCACCATGATACCCTTGTCGATATGTACCTCGATCCGCACCAAACTTTGATTCTACATAAGCGATTCTTCTCAACATTTTTTTATCATCAGCAAATATGTTCGAATTGTCAATCTTATTGATCACCTCACACACCACATCTTCACCATTTGTTCCAGGCTCCAAAGTTTTGTCAATTGCCACAGTGAACAAAAAAAATGATGAAACTAGCACAAATTTAAGTAACATGTTCGGTCGATGAATATTCAAATTCAAATGATCATTAGAGTGCCATTTTCACATAACATATATCGCGCTGATTCAAAGCAAAATTAACATACATAGATACTAATACATATATCCCAACTATTCGCCATTAAGCATTCATGTGCACTTATTTGGATACATATTGAGGACCGACATAATGTAATATAAGCTGTATGCTATGTGTTATTTTGTTTGGATCAGAGTTGTGAAAATATGCGATTCATCATTTTGTAATCATTACCATTAAATAATTGAAAAAGTAATTGACTATTATACAATGTGTAATGGTAATGAAAAATTTTTAAAAACCATTTTGTAATTAAAATGAGTATTTAAAAATTATAATTACATATATTTTCTGGAACTGGGTCCTGGTGGATCTTCATTCAAGATAGTTGCTCCTAGTTCTGGAAGTGGATCCTCAGGATGGACCAGAACCAGGTTTTACAATGCCCTGGACCATCCTGAGGGTCCACTTCCAGAATCAGGAACATTTCTGAACAATCCTAAAGATACATTAAAACCCAATTCCATAAAATAGATGAAATTAAAATTTTTAATTACACATTTCAATTACATAATGGTTTTTGAAGAAATTTTGATTACATTTGATTTATGATTTATAATTTGCAATTAAAAAATTGTAATGAATTACGGTATATAATGATTACTTTACAAGTCTGGTTTGGATATTTTGTTCGTTATTTTGTGGGAATTGTTTCTCTTAAAAGAATATCAACCGAGGGGAAGAATTTACTGCAGAGCAATACTTCCCCTCAGCGAAGAGCAAAATTTTTATTCAGTACTTTTATTTATTTATTCATTTTTTGTATCAACATTTATGTTTTAAGATGTAGTACTAATCGTTGCAATGAAAAAATGTTTTAAATTACAATAATATTTAAAATTAGCTATACAAAACATTGTTATTTTCTCAACTGCAACAATTAGTTTTATGAGTACTCCATAAAAAAGTTTCTTCTCACTGATGAGAAGTAAATTCCTCCTCGTCAATACTCTCCTCACTTGATATTCTCCATGTTAATTTGCATGTTGTTTATTTTTATGTCCTTTATCAGAATGCATAGCTATTATATAGCCATTTTAAGTTTATTCGTTTTTGATAATTCAATGCACTCTATTCTTGAAATTCTTTTTATTACAATATGAAGAATAATTATTCTAATGTGGCCAAATTTCTAAAAAACCATCAAATCAACCGACCATCAGCAAGAGGTGAAAATATATAAATTTCATCTTGACCTTAACTTTATTATTCATTTTCTTGAGAACTGACACATATTTGAAAGTATTGTATATATTTTGTTTTCACATTTTTTTTAATTTTATGCGATAATTGTTATCAATATCTCATTGTCAGTATTACTTTTCATTCAAAACAAGATGTATTTTTCTCAACTTTGAACAGTCATAAACTGATTTTAAAAGTAGAATAATCAACATGAATGTAAAATTATTAACTTTTCTTTTCATCATCGGTGCGATCATAAGTGCAGTTTCAGGTAATTATTATTATTATTTAATGAATTGAAAAAACTATCATTAATATTACTTTCAACAAATAAGGTGATCCAAGATGTAATGCAAATTCCGAAAATGGAGTGTGCCCACTAAGTAGTCCAAAATATTTCTTCGATAAATCGAAAAATATCTGCGTTTCTAAAATCAAAGGCGATTGCAACGGTGATGAAGATCTTTTTGATGATAAAAACCAATGTGAACAAATGTGTATTAAATGAAATTTTGTTCTATAATTGTGTAGCAACCAATAAAATGATGTTTCATTAACAAATTAATAAATTTCATTGTATTCATTTAAAAAAGAAAAAAACGTAGAACTTGTTTCTCATTTTTGAACATTGATTTAATTAGAAATAACTTCAATTAATTGTTTTTTCAATAATACTGAAAACTTTAACTCCATTGTAATAATAATTCGATTCATGTATTTCATTGCATATAGCTGAATATACAAAAAATTATCATTTTTTCAATTATGGGACGAATAAATATTTATTGAATGATCTATGTACAAATTTGAAATCAAAAATCAATCTCAATGCGTTAAATTCAAGTTTCGACATTATTTATTAAACAATTAGAAGTTATAATTTTTGAATTTTCAATACTCTTTATTCTAATATTCAACTGTTATCTCAATAGATGCTCACTCAAAAAATGTAGTCTTATCTCACGGTCAACAACGACTGATTTTTCTTATCAATTTGTTTGTGTAATTGCTAATGTTTTAATTATTCATTATTGTAAAAATTATTCAGAGATGTTCAGTCGTTTCAGTAATATTTTGTACTCTGGTTCACAAAAAGTTAATTTCAATATGGAAAATTTTACGAAAAATGGAAAAAAAATTTTAGGTGCTGCCTTAAACTATACGTAAGTTTGGAATTACTCTAATTAATGAATCATTGCTGGAATTGTTCTTTTGTCAATCATAGAGATATTCTTGTCGATCCAACCGTTAAAAAACCAGAAGCACCTGTTATGTTTTTGAAACCAACCAGTTCGTATATTACTGAAGGCAAAGATATAGATGTACGGCATAGATGTATACTATTTAATAGGTAAATAATAATAATAATAAAAATTACGCTATTTTCAGATTCCTGATGTTTTGACTCTTGTTAAGCATGAAGTTGAATTGGGTGTTATAATCAGTAAATCATGTAAAAATGTGTCTGTCGATGAAGCTGCCGATTTTATCGGAGGCTATTGCTTATGTTTGGATCTTTCAGCTTTTTGCGAATTGGTGTGTTGTACTCATACACTTTATTTTTTTTTTTTTCTCCATTTATTCAATGGATTACTTTTCTCATTTTTGTTGATAGAATAAAGCTCGAAAAAATGGTTTTCCATGGAGTATGGGAAAAGGATTCGATACAGCAAGTCCAGTATCTAGATTTATTGCATTGAATGAGATAAATGATCCGCATAATCTGGATTTATATTTAAATGTGAATGGAGAACGTCGCCAAATGGGAAATACAAAAGATTTAATTTATAATTCTTTTGAACTGATTTCATATTTGTCGAAATATATGACTTTAGACCCATACGATTTAATTATGACTGGAACACCAAAAGGTTCATCTCAAATCCAACGTGGAGATAAACTTGAAGCTGGAATGAGTGAAATGGGACATGAAATTGTAAAAATGACATTCAATGTTAAACCTTGATTTCGTATCATCTGAATATTTATTTGAATTTATTCATTAATTAGTGGTTTTTTTTTGTAACAATAATATATATCGAATGGTTTTATTTAATTTTGTTTGTAAATTTGCACATTCAACTACCAGTTCAACTGCCCGATTGAAGCGTTCTTGTGCCATTTGAAGACTCCGTGGTAAAAGTACGCCAAACCATCGAATTGAATCAATAAAACCATTGTCCTTGTTAACTTTGTTCACATTGAGTTGAAATTCATTGTCAAAGCCATCTTCGGTTTTGCTTACTGTTTTCAATGCATAAAATTCATTGCTATTTTCCGTTGGCAATTGTGATTTGGATACTGTTTGTGGCCCTTGTATATACCGTGATTTAGCTAATAACAATTGGCCAGCATTGGTTGTTGCTTCTATGTCCACTTTACACAATACCATTTGCTCAATTATATTTAGTAAATCAAGCAGAAGTTTATCTTGTAATTCCTTTTCTATTTTGGACATTTTGTGATTTATTCGATTGGATAATTTTTCTTTGAACAAAATGTATGTTTGATCTAAACAAATAGTATGTATTTGTCAGGTGATTTTTTTTTTCTACTTTTTGACATCTTGTATTATGCCCTCTATATTAGCTGAATTTCAGTTCTGTACTAAAGTGTCAAATTGGAATTGAAATAAAACATAACCTAAACTTTGTTATGCACCAATTATGATGGCTTAAATAATAAAGTAATCATAAAAAACTTTGTACATTCAAAGTTAGATTTTGCTATGATGAAATGCTTTTAAATCAATGTTGAGGTCGACCTTCCGTAAGAGATCTTTGGCTTTGTTCAAAGATGCTGGTCCATGTGAATTATTTTTTGCCATTTCATATAAATCATTCATGTATTTATCGATGTTATCAATATTGGCACCATTTGGTTCACCGGGAATCGATAAATTTCGTAATTGTGCAGCCAATTTTGAACGCAATGTATCCAAATATGATGCGAGTTTGTCGTTTTTCTTTCGAAGATCATTAATTTCACCATTAGTCTTGCTAATACCGGCTCGCACATTTTCAACATGTTTTTCCAAAACCGCATTCTGTTGTTCAAAATCTGTGTTCATCTTGCGAATTTTCTTGAGTTCCGTTTCCATTTGTCGATTATGATCCAGGAATTTATCCGTAAAAATGGGAATATCACCAAAAATTGGTATGTCCGATTGTGGTGGTGTTGATGGCGGTGTATTCATGAATGGAATTGATGAAGCACTTGGTGGTTGTTCGGATAATGAACTCTTTTTCATGGAATTATTTGGTGTTGACTTGGTTTCAGTGAAATTTGTTTGATTTTGATTGGCAACTGTTGCAGATTTTTGAAGGTTACCATCTTTTACAACTTTTGATGTTATTTTCTTTCCCTTTAGTGAAATAATCGTTGAACTTTCTTGTTCTGCTTTCTTCTTCAATTCATTCCAAATAAACGTATGTCAATTCTTGAATATTTTATAAAATCATGTATTCTTACCAGTTTTTTGTTATATGCTTTCATTTCCAATTTATATCGGATTTTATCTTGTTTAGCGGCATCTAAGTATGGCTGTTTCTTGTCATCGCTCATTGTCATCCATTCTTCGCCAATCTTTTTTGTTACTTCCAAATGGTGCATATCGGGAACATCATTACGCAATTCTTCACGGCGCACATTCATGTATCGCACATAACCTGTTTCAAATTAACGAAAAAAAAAAACCGATGAAATTTGTTCAAGTGGTCAAATATTCAATCCATACTTACCAACTTTCGGATATTCCGGTTTATTTGGGTCTTTTTTCACTTTTTTTTGTGATTGATTGGACGGTGATGGCTTTAATTTCTTCTTTTTGGCAGATTTTTTTCCATTACTTGCTTTGCTGGTATTTTGACCATCACTAGGTTCATTGGATATGGATTTATTTATCAGAGCTTCATCCATAGTTTGTTTATCATGGATCGATTCAGTTTTTTTTAGTGTTGAACTCATTTTTGTTTATTTTTTATTGTAAAATCCAGTTTCTCAAGAAAATTTTTCTTTATAACATTTGAATGTTATGAAAAATTCGTTTAATTTATTCTTGTTACTTTTCGCAAAATTGTTCGAACATAAGCTCAAAACATTGTCTACTTGTCTACTATGATATTATTATTTACATATTGTCAATGTCAATTGTCATTTAGATTCAGCAAGTACTGAGCTCTGGATTTTGACTTGAGTTTATTAATTTCCATGTCTATTTGTATGCATTACAATTTATGAAAAAAGAAATTCTCTTTGAGAACAAAAAAAAAGTTTTCAGAAAATTAGACTTGATAGAGAAAAAAAATGAAAAAAATAGATATGATTCAAATTTCGAGTATTGTACTTTTATTTTAACAGAAATTTAACGGTCTCTTTTTCTTCAAATTATTCAAAAGTTTTGGCACCATAATATAATGACAGTTCATTCAATTCAGCTTAAATGTGTTTTAAACGTCAAATTTGATTGTTATTAATAATAATGATAAAAAACCATTTCTTGAAAAATTTGTTAGAGTTACAAATACTATTATATATACAAATATATTTAAGTTTAAAAAAAATATAATAAGCTTCATTTGAAATTAAAACTGATATTTATTCAAAATAACAACACAAATGGGTTCAAATAACATTAATAAATCAAAGTAAATTTCATCACACATTTTTCGGTAGAATTCTATGCAATTATCGTTTTTCAATATCAATTATATGTTTGAGAGCGTTCATGGAATCGAGACATAATTAGTATAGTAGTTTTGAAGCTAAAGCGTCGTAGTGTTTTTAGTTGAAGTGACCATGCAATATTCCTATACTAAGACATTGGATAGAATCGACATAAAATTGTAAGATGCCCTCTAGCACGTAAGCCCTTGAAGCTGTCACCGCACACATTAAATGTGAACACAATCATCAACACAAACAAATATTTCGGCAGTATCCATTCAACATGCGTACGATGACAACTTAACTACGTAGAGGGCATACCGATATTTTTCACTCCAAAAATATTCAACGTTGGTTGAAGTTTTCATTTCGATCCCACAGATTCATGAAAATTCAATTACTAATTCCCTGTTCTTTTCAAAGTATCTGTCAAAGCTTGGTGTCAATTAGCTTTTTTTATTTACTTGATATATTTAGTGGAGACGCCGAATACATCACCATTGAAAATTATAAATGTAATAAGAATTATGTTGATTATGGCATCTCTACATATCGTATCAAAACCAAAAGCACGAAAGACACCAATATTAGAGCCAATTTTGACAGATACTTTATGACAAATTTGTTAGTTTACCTGATTGTAACGATAACGATTTGGGAAAGATGAGAGAAATGATCACGGACTTGATAGCATCAAATTTCTTCTCAAATTGGTCATGTTTTTCGACAAATTCAGCTTTCATTAGATCAAATTTCTTCTCCAATTCGAAAGAGAAAAAAGGGTGTTCATGTTCGTTCGAGTTGAAGATGAAGATATAAAAAATTTACGAAAATTAAATAATGAAATATTTAAACGATTCAAGCAAATGGACATTCAATTGAAAAATCAATCTGATTCTATTAAAGCTCTTGAAGATTGTTTGGATAGTGTGCAATGTTCAGAATGTTATGTTCCTGATCCACATGATAAATGCAAAACGTGTATCAAAAAATCATCTGTTTAAAAAATGAAATAAATTAAACAATTGAATAAAAATGATGATTTATCTTGATATTATTGAAAACTTTTTATCAACGATGATTAAATAAAACCCCCTTTTATAGTCAATACATATAAATATGGCAAATTTATGAATTTTTTTTTCAAAGAATCAATAATTTGAATTTTAAAATTCTGCGTAATGTAAAATTATAAATGTGTTTTTTGTGAATAGCATCTTGGATTATCTAAAAAAAATCTATTATTATGTATTCAAATGAACTAAATGCGAATCTTCTATCGGTTTTTTCTTGTCTGATCGGTATTTTAACACTTTCTCTAGAAATCAGCTGCTTTATTAATGGCACTTGATACATATCACCCGTTTCAGGTGATATGTATAATTTTTTTTATATATATCACCCACTAAATTGGCGTTTTTTTCCGTCGGGTGATATGTATAAAAAAAAAGTATACATATCACCTGAAACGGGTACTATGTATCAAATGCCTTTATCAATTATCGCTTCAAATTATATATACAATTTATATGTTATTGCTGTTGAGTGTAATGAAAACAAATGTGCAAAATTTCATTTAACTTTTTCTTTTAATCATGTTACACATGAATGTCAAATAGTTTAGCCACTTCATTCAGGTCGTCATACTTTTTGTCTTGACTGAGAACAGCTCTAGCTGTATTGATGCGATTGAATACATTCCATAAAACGATGCCAACAATTTTATCTTCTCTCAAATAAAATACAACACCTTTCGAAAAATCATCTTGATCTGTAATGGTGTCAGCTGCTTGAACAGTTGGTGTCACCATGGATTTTGAATTTTCTGTATCACTTTTTGTTTTCGAAGCTTCAACCAATTTTTTCGCAAATACGCTAACGGTAGGTAAATTTGAATCTATAATGCCAAGCGCTTCATAGCCTACACGCGGTCCTAAGTCTGACCAAAACATGCTTTGATGTGCGTACGGTTTGCCTGTTTTATAGCAAAGAATTAGTTTTAATTAATTTAACAAATTAACATTTTTCAAATAGGGTTAATGACTTACTTAATCCAACCATATTCTCTCCAGCTAAACGACCACTAACTACAGCATGATCGTGATGTTCAACTCTTCTTCTTCCCAATCGTGGGTCATAGAAACATGCTGCATCTCCAGCCTACATATTTGTTTTTTTAAATATAATTTCTTTTAGCTTCTATTCTTATATTGCAAATTATTTGAAACACTTACAACATATAAGTTATTTCTAGCTGCTAATTCAGCATTTACTAAATAACCACCATGAGTAGATTCAATTTCTAAACCAGATTCTCTGCCTAGTTCTGTATTTGGTGCAGACCCAACAGCGACAACTACATGATCACAAACAATTGATTGGCCATTTTTCAAAGATAACTTCACCTCATTGTTTAAAAGGTCAACATTTTGAACTTCAGTATTTGGAATGACATTGACGCCTTCTTCGCGTACACGCTCTGTTGTCCATTCACTCAAAAATTCCGGCAAGACACGGCCCATGTTTCCCTTTTCATGAAATATTTGATGCACCTTCAAATTATTATCTTCACCTTTTATCAGTGTTAAAAAAATCAAATTAATTTATTAGAACAATCGTCAAAAAACCCCCTTATGTTTATTCTTACCATACTTGGCTAATGCACAAGCAAGTTCACTACCAAGAAAACCGCCACCAATTATTGCAACGGATTTAGCTTGATCAACATGTTTTTTTAGATTTCCATAGTCTTCGATTGTTTTAAACAGAGAGATGCGTTCTTTAAGTTTTGGTAAGGTATTTTCAAAGACGGGTAAATTCTTGGGCGATGAACCAGTTGCGATTAAACATTTACCATATTTAATTTCGGTACCATCGGTTAAAATTGCAACACGATTTTCCACATCGATTTTTTTCACTGTATAACCCCGGACAATTGCAACACCCCCATTTGGCTCTTCCAATAGTTTCGATGGATGTATGTAAAAATCATTTGGTTCGTAATAAAGACTCCTTTCAATTCCATTCCATTGTTTGAATGTGAGTGTTTCTGTATCATTTTGTGTTCCCATTTTTACTTTTAATTTACCATCTTTGCTGTTCGGATTTTCATCGGCTAACCAGAGCTCTTTCGAAAGTGGCGGTCGCATATATGGTGTTTCAATTTCATCGGATAAAACCATCACTTTTGCTTTCGGTTCATGTGATTTTATTGCCCGGAATGCAGCAAAGCTAGCGGTTCCACCACCAATCAGCAAGTATGGAACATCTTTTGGGATTTCAGATGAATTCAATGGAATTTTGGCTATGGAAAAGACATATTTTTTTTTTGTTTTAGTAAATGTGCATTGATTATTTTTATCTTTTTTCTTTAATTATTATTGTCTATATACACTGACGTTTTTTTGGTGGAGATGCTTTCTGTGGTGTTGCTGGTAATGATTTTTCTGTGTTTTCTTTGTTCGAGTTGTTCAAGATATATGCAGCACCTCCAATTATGAAAGCAGCAGCAGCACCAAACCATAAATATTGATTATTCGATGTTGATGGAGGCTTAGATGATGAACTTTCTGTGTTCTGCTTACTCGATGTTTGAAATCGTCGACTTATTACCACAGGCGGAATTTGTTGCATCTCAATTTTATGTGTCATCTCTTGTTTGCATGAATGCTAAGAGATTGATATTATTCAATTGTAATAGAAATTAATAAAAGATGCATATTGAAATTACTCAAACCATAAATCATAATGAGAAAATAATGGAAAAAATCAAAAACCAATGTAAACAAAATCAATCAAACTGATGAAACAAAATTGTCGAAATTAAATCAAAAACTTAAACAAGGGATTAACATAGAACAGAAGAAAACTTGATTTCACAAAGCAATACAAATAAATTAAAATAGTATATCAAGACTTTGTGTTTTTTACTATTGTTCTGTTTTGAGCTTCAGTTTCTATTGGCTTTTCCATTCCATTACTTGCGTTCAATTTTCCAGCTTTTGTTATTCTATCAGGAAGTTTACATGCCACATTTGAAATGGATTCAGTTTTGGTGGCATTGACCTCTTCAATTTTGTTCAGAGATTTCTTTTTGGTTTGTGATTTTTGTAATTCGTTAATGGAAAATGGATAGATGGTTAGAGGTGGTTCATTGTCACCACCTTGAATCCGTTTTTTAGAATTTTTATTTACCATTTCGTTGTTTTTCCCATTTCTCCTTCCATTGGATATATTTGTATATAACCTCAACTGGGAATCTATATGAATGAATGAAAATATGATTTAATAAATGATTCAATCATGCGAGGAAAATATTATTGACAATTGCCGTATCATTAAGGATGATTGGTACTTACTGCAGTGAATCTTGGTTGAAAGACGTACTTGTGTGCACAGCACTAAGCGCAATAAACTCATTTTTCGTCAACCTTTGTTTAGAACTTCAATTGATAGACTTTATGCTAAAAGAGAATAAAAAAAAATGTTCATTTTTCAAAATCAAAGCAAATCACATATAAAAATTGTTGCGAATGTGATGTGATAAAATCAATTTTTGTTTTTTTTTCTCTCATCAACATCGCAGAATAAACCTAACCTAAATATACTTGTTTTATTGTCAAAATCCAATGTTAATCCCAATTTTCAGAGACAACAATTGAATATTGTATATTTTTTATGCAACCACAGTAAATTTCGAAATTATCATGCATTTAATGGTGTAACATAATTTATATTTACCGTAAAAATGATTTAAATCAAGTGGATAAAACTGGTGTGCATGGAGGGTAACAATAAATTGTCTTGTGTTTTGTTTTGGAACTGACAGTTCATTCAATTGATTGTCATTCATACATCTGCGCACTATTTGATAACAGTATTTCAACCGGTTTTTTGCTTCTTGAAGAAATTATATTGAAAAATCTCATTAACACTGTCTGTGATTTTTAATAGGAGTTTTTGAAATTTTCATTTTTTTTTTTTTTTTCAGAAAAAAAAAACATCAACTATACTTGATTGAACATAAGACGATAATGAAATATGAATTTGTCGCACATGCCCATTACTCAGTCAAAATAAATCCAATTAGATCGAACTGTCAAAAAAGCCCAAAAATCAACGTATGCTAGATTTGTCATCTGAAAATATAAAACAAAGCTAGTTTCTCAGATCGTAAAAATTGTATTCAATTTATCAATTATTTATTAATTGAAATAGTTTCAATAACTTTGCAAATAAAATGCAAAATATAATTTAGTATTATCGGAATAATATTACTTTAAGTGCTATTGTATATAGACTATATATATATATATATTTATAAATTGTTAACAATTTTATTATAAAGAAAACATTTTTCCGTATTTGAACAAATAATACTAATTAAATAGTATTCGCAATGGATCTCCATGCACCAGTCGATAGAAATAAAGTAAGAATTAAATAAGTTCCAAATTAGCAAACAATAAAGAATGTCTATGTTTCATAAATCATGAATAATAACATCAAAACATAAATTATTTCGCTTACAGAGTATTGAAGACATGACACCTGACGAAAAGTTAAGGCAAGTGAAATTTAATATGCTAGAATCAGCAAATATAATTATAAATATAAATATAAAAACTGAATTTTTCTTTCATTAGGTACGAACATCAACGATTACATGAAAAACATAAGGGCCACGATGCGATGCATGCCGAAATGATTATTATTTTATTTGTGACATTGATTGTAGCACAAATTGCTTTAGTTGAATGGAAAAAACGACATTATCGATCATATTCAGTATGCTATCTATAAATCAATTATCAAATTTATGTTGATTTTGATATGTTCAGATTAATGATTTTTACTATTTTGTTAAAATAGTTCATTACACTATTAGGATTATGGATAATACCGGTGTGTGTTTGTATCAAGAATCAGTGGTGGCGATTTATCTTTTTTTGGCTAGTATTTTCATTCCTAACTATTCTAGTTGTTCGAAAAGCCATGATCAAACCAGTTTCCGGAACAACACCCAGGTAATGAATATACAAATTTAATCTTTTTGAATATTGCATGTAATTGTATTTATTGGAATACATTTCAGACTGGTTTATAAATGGTTTTACTTCATTTATAAATTGAGCTATGGTCTTGGTATTGTCGGCTATATAATCATGATGCTGACATTTGTTGGCTTCAATTTTGTATTCAATCAACCGCCAACTGTATGGATGGATGTGGGATTTATGTTTGTGTATTATGGTCTATATTTTGGTGTATTGGGTAAATACTAGACGGAATTAAAATATTCACAAATTATTCGTAAACTTAAAACATATACAGAAATATTTAATTAAATTTGCTTTGGTTATCTTGTTTAGGTCGAGATGTTAGCGAAATTTGTGCAGATAAAATGGCAGCTAATATTGGATATTATACTCCACAGGGGATGCCAATGCGTAGTTTAGAACAAAATGTGTGCGCCGTTTGTGGAAATGATTTATTAGTTAGCGAAAAAGACACTGGCATTATTGAAAATACATATAAATTATCTTGTCACCATGTTTTTCATGAGTTTTGCATACGTGGATGGTGTATTATTGGAAAAAAACAAACCTGTCCATATTGTAAGGAAAAGGTTGATTTAAAGCGTTTATTCAGTAATCCATGGGTACGTTTTGATGCAAAAAAAAAAAGAAAGAAAGAAATAGATTTTCCCTAATCAATCCCTAATTGTTTTGTTTCTAATATTTTCCCAGGAACGTCCACATGTATTATATGGTCAATTACTGGATTGGATACGATGGCTGGTAATGAATGATTCAAGAAATCTATCGATTTCGTCCGAATACATAGAATAATAAATACAATATTGATTTTAGGTCGCATGGCAACCAGTTATTTTGGTTCTCGTTCAAGGCATCAACTGGATTCTCGGTTTAGAATGATTTTAAGCCAAAATTGGCTACATTTCATCATTTTCGAGCACTGTGAAACAGTCAATTCCATTAATTTATTCATACGAAATGTGTATTTCAGTCATAGATTGTTTTTGAAATCAGTCATAGTTAGTTTGAGCAAGGTTTTCATGTCTTTGTATAACCGCGAATAGAAAAAAAATCATTTACATTTATAAGAGAAATAAAAATCATAATACAATTGAATTTGTTGGTATTTATAAGTTTGAAAATAATATATGAAGGGTTGGGAGTGAAAGTGGCCAAGAAAAAGTTTTAAGTAAAAGTGTCCACACTCCATACAAAATAGCATGCAATCGCCTTATAAATTGTATGGAGAGTGGACACTTTTACTTAAAACTTTTTCTTGGCCACTTTCACTCCCAACCCTTCATATATTATATAACCTATACGGTTTATCAATATATACTGACTATAGCAATGGAAATGGCAAAAAGATACGATTTATCATTTGCATTTCGTAACGGGTACGTACATTTTATTCCAGAATTTTAAATGAAATGGTTATTTTTATATTTTTCTCGACGTTTTGAACCTAGGAGAACACGAAAAACCAGTTTTAAAGCGTCGCAATGTGAATGGTTCCCTGTACGCTGTACGCAAAAATTTATTAACATGAAGCCCAAAAAAAAATCTGATGATGCAGAATTGTTAGGATAGTTCAGGAATAGAAATTTAGTAAAAATCCATTACATTTTCAGCTATGGGTGATGACCGCATAGTGGATCCATTAAATGGAGATATATCCAGTGTAAATGATGATTTTTGTATGGAAAGTGTCCAAAATAGGCATTCCACGGCATTTTCGACAAAGGAAACTCATATTTTTTTGCGAAAAAAAATGTGGTTCCTCGAACGTTGGAAAGTCGGTTTTTTTTTTGGTGAAAAATGACACTTTTGTATGGGAACCACAACTTTACTTGGCAATCATTTAAACCCAATTTTTTGGATGTTTTCGTGCGTTTTTCTCCTTTCAAGAAATGGTTACATGTCTTGAACAACTGTTCCAGTTAGAAAAGTTGATTGTTCGTGAAAATTGTGCGAACACGCTTTGGACGTCCACCTTTACCAAGTTCTACCATTTAAACCATTTTTTATTCTATAATCCATTTGATTCCATTCAAAACAATCTTAAATCCGTTTTTTTTTTTGCAAAATTGAGAATAAATTCGGATTTCTTGTGCCAAAAAACCTTCAAATATCGATTTCCCATATCAACATATACTTAAAAACTAAAATTTGATTTTTATGGTTTCAATTCGATATTAAGATTTCAATAAACACACACACACATACTCAAATCATGACAATTTTGTGTGTGTATATTTGTTTATATTGTCTGTTTGGACAATTTGATTGTCAAATTTTGACATTAACTGAACTGTCACCATCATTCAAGTTCATTTTAATTTTCGCCATACAGTACAATTATTACATGTGTTTGAAGACAAACGTGAATTATTTGGCATAAGGCATAATACATAATTGTAAGAATTTGATGAAAAAATGGGTTTGAGTCGAACTTTGTTTCAGGTTTGTCACATTACATATTTCATTTGTCCAAAATCTAATTTATTTTTAAAACACGTAGAACCGAGTGGGAATATGGTCGAAACCATTTAAGCCGCTATCCACGTATTGTTCAAATACTAATGAAAATGTAATCCAAAAAAAAACCATTACTGAAATGTTTTCCGAATCCATAAAAAATATGGAATTGAATAGACCAACTAAGGGACAGAAGAATATAACAAATTTGTCTCCTGAAAAAAACAACTTATTGCAACCGATTGATGGATACACACCTCGTTTTCAGTATAATGGTTATGTACGAAAAAGTCATTGGCGTTATTATGATGATAATCATAACAAAGATGTGATGGAAACAGAAGAGCAACGGATGTATCGAATGCGAAAAAAACGTAAATTTTGCTTATTATTGTCATTTGCTGGTGGAAATTATTATGGAATGCAGTATAATTGGAGTGTAAAAACAATTGAAGATGAGTTGCTTAAGTCGATGGTCAAAAATAACTGGATTTTAGACGAGCATTACAAAGATCCTTGGAAATTTGAATTTTCACGTGGTTCACGCACAGATCGTGGTGTTTCAGCTGCTCGTATGAATTTATCTGCAATTTTGCGTAAGAAATTTTTGATAATATTGCCATTATTCAATACTAAATATCAATAATATTCTAAATAAAGTACATTTTATGTTTTTTCTTCAGCAATCGACGTCAACGTTGATGATTTGAACAGTGATTTACCGCCAGATATTCGAGTCTTTGGAATGGAACGTGTCACACCAAAATTTGATGCACGATTTAGCTGTACAGCACGAACATACTCATACACACTCCCATCAATAGCATTCTCTCATTATAATGACCAAACTACAATGCAAGATTACCGAATAACAGCTGATCGACTTCAGCGTGGCAATGAGATATTGGGATTGTATAAAGGTTTCACAAATTTTCATAACTATACTGTTCAGAAATTATTTTTCGATCGATCATCTCAACGGTTCATCGAGGAAATTGGATGTAGTGAACCATTTATTGAACATGATATTGAATTTATTCGTATTACGATAAAAGGACAAAGTTTTATGTTACATCAAATTCGGAAAATGGTCGGTTTTAGTTTGGCTGTTATTAGAGGCATTGTGAGTGATGATATGCTACAACGTTCTTTAACTAAAGAAGAATTTCATACACCAACAGCACCTGGGCTTGGTTTGATGCTTGAACGTTTGCATTTCACCAAATATGCAAATCAATATGCAAATCATAATTCACTGACTTTCGAAGCTTATGACGACAAAGTTGAAAAATTTCGACATGAACAAATTTATCCTGTTATTATCGAAACAGAAATTAGGGAAAAATCAATGATTAATTGGTTGGAGTACCTTTGCATACATTCATTTGATGCTAGTTCACGAGAAAGAGAAGAGAACCGAAGATATCGTGACGATCCAGTATTCGCAGACGAATGGGGCGAAGAAGCGTCATTCATTAAGAAACTAAAATTAAGTTTAGAAGAATAAAACAATTTAATATGATTCAATTATAATAAAATAAACTACAATTGCAAATAATATAATTGATAAAAGAATAAACGTAATCATAACCAATTTGCTGTGAGATATACTCAATTATTTGTTATTAGCTAACCCAACCAACTTCAGGATGATTTGATGCATTGACGTTTAATATAAACACACGTGCATTGTGTCAATTGTTCATTCAATCGTATCGTATAAATTGAAAGAATCTATAAATATTTTGTCTTTGAAAAATGAACGATATTCGGGCTGAAACTCCCGCAATTGTATCAGAAGCCGTGGATGTGGATGTGGATGTGAATAAGACAAAGAGTGATATTGAACAAAGTCAAGCGGATAATAATTTGTGTAAATCAAATACTAATAATGTATCACATGACAATGTTATTAATAAGCCGGTCAAAAACAAGAAAGGAAAGTTTGATGGTCGATCAAAAAAACGAGCTTGGCAATTCAATCGACGTGACGACAGTGTAAAACGAGTATGCAGTGATCCGGTAGACCGTGTCCGACGACGCAAATTCATAATTGTGTTAGGTTATGCTGGTGCCAATTACATCGGTATGCAACGAAACCCTGATGTAAACACCATTGAAGAGGAATTATTGAAGGCATTATTGAAGAACAATTTAATTACTGAAGAATCATTTCAACAACCTCAATATATAAGTTTTCAACGAGCTGCTCGTACGGACAAAGGTGTTTCTGCTGCTCGTCAGTGCATTTCACTAAAATTACGTAAGCTAAACTTGCCAAATTGAATTTTACTTACATTAAACCAATTGAAACAATTTTTTTTTCTTCAGCTGAACAAGTTGACATCGATTCATTAAACAAAAATTTGCCATCTGATATCAAAGTGTTTGGCATGAAAAGAGTCACAAAGGGATTTAATGCAAAAGACCAATGTACAGCACGAACATATTCTTATACATTACCATCCGTTTCGTTTGCACCGCATGATCAACCAATTTCTTTGACCGGTTACCGATTAGATGACAACACATTGGCTCGTGTTAATGAAATCTTAAAACAATTTGAAGGTACAAAAAATTTTCACAATTTCACATCACGAAAACCGCCATCTGATCCGTCAGCCAAACGATTCATCATTAGTTTCAAATGTGGTTCACCATTTTTGGTGGATGGCATGGAATTTTGCACAATTATTGTAAAAGGTCAAAGTTTTATGTTGCATCAAATTCGAAAAATGATTGGCTTAACATTGGCTGTTGTTCGCGGAATTACAACTATTGATACGGTGACAAAATCATTCGGAATGACACGTATTGATATTCCAATGGTGAGTTTTGATACATTTTCAGTTAGGGTTTCAAAATTCTTGTTTCGATAAATAATTATTTTGTTTTTTTTTTTTTTTTTCAAAGGCTCCTGGCTTAGGGCTTGTACTGGATCAAGTACATTACGATGGATACAATGAACGTTACAAAGATGATGGATTACATGAGCAACTTGAATGGGATGAATATAAGACAGAAATCAAAGAATTTCGTGATAAACACATAAATTCGATCATAAAAGAGACAGAACGCAGGGAACAACAAATGATTAATTGGTTAAAAACATTATCATTGCACACATATGACGAAAGATCTGTAATGTTGCCGAAAAATAATACCAACAAACAAGCTGAGTCTGCGACTTTGGACGATGGTAATGACGATGACGATGATGATGACAAATAAAAAGAATGATCATTACAATTTAAATGTGAAAATTCATTTATTCAATGTATTAATACAAATCGATTTAAAAACTATTGGTTTTACTGTACTTCTTCTTCTTCTGTTGATTCTACTGCTTTGATAGCCATTTGAAGTGCTCCATCTCTGCTTTTTGATCCGGCAATGAAACCAGTTGCATGTACAAATGTTGCGTCTGCAACTCCCGAAATCGATGCGATTTCAGCATCGCGAATGCCACGCCAGGATGGTGGTAAAAATTTACGACACACAAAGCTACTTGCTGTGTTCGAAACGCAAATCACACGATGATCATCTGGCTTTGATGCGGCAATACAATACAAAATTTCATCCGTGCAATTTTCAATTTTTTCCAAATCATACAAATGCTGTTTCCATGGACAAAATTGTTCCAGCTCAATAATTTTTCCCGATGAATGTAAACTAAAACGTGCTTTAATAGCATCGCTAACAATTGCTCTTGCTGGCCACCATACAGTTGAAAAATATAAAACCGAATCAACAAATTCTGCGCCAACTAATTTCTTGGCTTTTTCAAATTGAACTTGTTCATTATAATCTTCAGTTGAATTCCATTGTGCATTAAAATGACCAACTCGTGAACTTAAATGTGTCGAAATGCGATATACTGGTTCGTCTGCATGTTGTGGTACACCATTATCAATGCCATCAATTTCTTGGATGAAAAACTCATACACCTTTTCAAATACGCCACGCAAACATTCATCACTGAGCTGTTGACCTTTTAGTCGTTTTACTAAACGGCGAATCACTTCCTCACCAAAATGTGTATAAATTAAACCAGCCGAACTTAAACGAACTTTCGAAAATTTCTCGGCAAATTCCGGACGAAGTGAACCCAATGTGTGTTGAAATGTTTTTTGATGATGATCAAAACGCAATTTTTCCGGATTAAATTCACTGCCAACATCTACAACAATATCACAATCTTTCAAAACTTCCTCATCACGCGTTCGTACAATTTTTGCTTTTTCGTACTTTGGCAATTGTTGCAATATATAACAAGCAAGTATTTCATCACAATGAAATACTCCATTGTGTGTTCCAATCGATACACCATCATTTTCATTAGACATTTTTCGAATTTGCTGTTTTAAACTTATTGAAAAACTTGCTTTTGAGGCTAATTTTATATGTTCTCTACCCAAATGTTTAACTATGAAACTGTTGCGAACGAATAGTCTTTGAAGCATTGTTGAGCGGGTAGAAAAATAAGGTTATGTTATTCCAATTGACAAAATCTGTCTAAATTAATGACCGAAGAATTTAAGTTTGACATTTTAAGTCTTGAAATTGTGTTTCATTTATTTGGTTATTTTTCAGTCTACAGTATTTCGTGTTTCCAAAGAAAAAAAAATATGGCTTTAAACAATTTTTTTAGATTAAATAATAGAATTCCAGTGTTTGTACAACGGATTCAATCCATTTCAACCACCTCATCATTAGGTGTTAAAGAGAGTATGTATTCAAAGCATTTCTTTTTATTTTTCATTAGAATTTGGAGAAAAAAAATTTGAGGTTAACTAAACATGTTTATTTACAGTAATCGTTGAACAAAAAGGAAAAGTATTGGAAATATCTGCTGCAATTAAACCATCACCACGACAATCCAATTTGTTAAAAGTTGATACAGCGGGGAAAAAGTTCTGCCCAAAATGTACACTTGGTTTAGATATTAAACACACTGACGTATTGATTTTAAAACAATACCTACGTGAAGATGGAACAATGATGCCGCGACGAGTTACGGGTTTGTGTAACGTCCAACAGAAAAATATTGGAACAATGGTGCTAATGGCACGAAGAGCAGGTTTATTTTAATTTTTTTAAATTTGTAATGGTTTTTGAAAAAAAAATTATAAAATTTATGCAATTCATATCTTTTGATTCAGGATTATTGCCCTTACCAGCTCAATTGGCTAGCAAAAAGAAAAATAAATGCTACGGATATAAGAAGCTGAATCACTATTTTGATGAGACAACAATTCGATATTCACGATTACCAATCAATTCTCATGGTGGGCTCACAACCGATGAAAAAGTCATTAAAAGAATTTAAATGCTTTAAATAATTGTGAATACAATGAAACCTTTTAGAGATTTTACAATGATACATTAATAAGCAAAATAAAGAAATCTAATCCAATTTGTTGTCATTTTTTTCTTCCTTCCAAAAGAAAATTGTTAATAATAATGTTGAATCTTGATTATAATTCATGTTTACCTATAGAAAATATTTTGTCATCAAAAAAAAAAAAAAACGTGTGTTAACTTAACATTCATATGATTCAATGTAGCATTGTTAATAACAATCAATTGGAAATTAAATTTAATATGATAATCGATAATTACAAAGAAATTAATAAGACACAAGTTGAAGTTTGGAGCGATTTTCTATTAAATTTTATTCAATTATCTTTTACTCAGTCTGAATCATCGTTTGAAATTTTATTTACGCCAGATAATAAATCTAAAGTCATTGTCATTGATAAGGAGGATCATTGATGAATATTATTATAAATGAAAAAATAGTCAACGAACAATTTTCAAGAATTTCAATTTCTCATTGAAGTTTCCAAAGATCGGAATAAGAAATAATCGAATGCCATTACTTTTCACACATTTTCATTAAACATATTATCGTAAAAACAAGTAAACCCATGACAATTTGAATTTATTTAAAATTTAACATCAACGCAATCATTATTGTGCGAATTCATGTGTTTATACATGAACTTCTATTGAATTCTTAAAAAGAATAAAAAAAAAATATGTGGAAAATTTTCTTACTGTAGTGCACATATTTTAGAATGCAATACGGAAATTTTCTGTTATCTGTTAAAGGGTTTGAACACTTAAAAAAACCAGTATGATTATTATTCATTTTCGTTGCGCTTATAATGGTCACCTCAATGAGATAAATGATTCAAACAAAATCGAATAACATGCGTACACAAGTTTGACATCACAAATAGTATCTCGCGGTACAAATGAATGACTTTTTTTTTGTATTATCTTCGTTTACCATTTATGTGTGGTGTATTAAGCTACAGTAAACGAAGCTCATTCAAATGATCACCATCACTTTCTAACCGAACGTTGGATCGTGAACAACGCGCATAGAAGAAATAAGAATTTGATTTAAATATATATTTATATAGAAACACTAGCACATAGACCGTTGTTTTTTACTTCAAAGAATAAATTAACATTAATGTGAATAGAATTTTAAATTTATTCGAACAACATGAAAACGTAAGTTAATGCACAAAAATAACTCCATAGAGAAAAAAAGCGATAGTGTCTTTGAATCTCGATGGACAAGGTACACTCACAGTATCTGCTTGAAGAGTTCAATAAATCAAATCTAACTAAAAAAAAACAAGTTTCTAATGCAAACAAAAAATGCGCTACCAAAAAGTGAAAGGCAATGCATGTGCATTGCAAAATAATAATAATTTTGTAAATAATTCTACAATGTTTAGTATAGTATAGTTTTGTTAATCTATCAGTTAAGCACGCAAAATCCAAAATATGCTTTTAATTCTGGTTACAAATTTAATTTAAAAAAATTTGCATGTGATAACTTGCATGTGAATTTCATTAAAATTATATGGTGAAAACAAAAACGTTTCCAGTGTTTAAAAATAGAAACAATGGTCTATTGGTGAGTTCAATAAGAGATTTCAAAACAATTGAATAATATTTGCCCTTTTTGTGTTGGTTGGGTTTTTTTCTATTTTCATAATTGAATAAAATTTAAAATTACAATAATAAAAAATTGAATTCAGTGTAAAAACAGTGCTCTATTTAATGATATAGGCTGGATTTTAAATGGCACTCTTCGATTTGATTTTTTAGTGTTAAATTAGTATGACTAGAGCCATTATTTTTTTTTTTTCGTGTATATTACTATAAAGTTTCCGTTGATAAATATATTTTGCTTGACAAATGGCAAATAAATATTTTCAAGTGTGACTAAATATGAAGTTAACAAATTACAATAAAAAAAAACGAACATATCGCTAAACGATCGACACGCAATGAATAGTAATTGTTAATGCAATGGAAAAAACGAGCAAGTGTTAAAGAGCGCTAATAGATTACTCAAGTAGATACGTTTGTGTGCTATCTAAATTTATCACTTGTTCCTATTTGTCGAAATTGGATGAGAGCGTGCGATGATTCTATTTAATAATTACGTAAACATTTATAGATGATCATGAAAGTAATAAACTATTTCATAGAAATAAAAAAGTGTTCAAAAATAAAAGACAATAAAAATGGGCAATAATGTACAAAAAATTACTACTAATTGATTTTGTATTATTGATATTTATTTTCAATAGTCTGTCGCCTGATAAAGAACTCACGGTAATAAGACGTGCTTTACCACAATTTTTAGCTGTAGGATGCAAAAATCTCGTGTTGCTCGGTAAACGAAACTGATTAGTTTTTTCTTCACAGTTAATCATTTTTGAAATATATTTTAATAATAATTTATTAGGATTTGGAATGACAATTGGTTTCCCAACAATTGTAATACCCGCCATTCAAGGTGGAGATGCTCGTGACAGTAGCAAAGGCGAGTTTAAACTAACAAATGAACAAATATCATGGCTAAGTGAGTATAAAACTCATTATATTTTAATATAAATTTGCACATCAGTATTTATCATTCAAGTCTTAAGTTCTGATGAATAGAAAATATCTATTTGAACATTCGAATGAGAAAAAAACATCTGTTCAATCATTGTCAAATTCTTACATTTATTATACACTTCTTGAATCTCATCATTCAACAAAACAAATAGTTGATAGCGTAATCGAAGTCGAATTATTGAAGAAATTCATTGCCTCTTATGCCATCTATACGAGTACAGTGTTAAATGGAATGAATGTCGAACAATATTGTGAAAGCACATGCAGTGGACTTTCATGTTTGAACATTCATACACGAAATTCGAAATTTTCATACCCAAGCATGTGAGCCGTGTACTGAATGCCCCGGACAAATACATCAACGATCGATTGATGTACTGCGGCATCACATTGCAAGCGATCTCTATCATATATAGACTGAATTGCACATACACCGTTATGGAATGCAACGACAAATAGTATCTGCTTTGCCGTTTCTATTGGTATAGTCAGCATACATTGATAAATTGGCCTGAATGTCTTTAAATCAAAGCTCTTCAAATGTAAACATATAAAAGAAATCTCAATAATTTTTTCGCCAAATTGAATTTTGACGAACTTCTCACAAATAAAAATATTGATGAAAAAATTGAAATTTTTTATGAAGTATTATTCAATGGCATAATCAAATTCACTCCCACATTCGTCAGAAGGTACAGTCCAAAATGTACATGGAATGATTATAAACTACGTAAATTAAAGAATAAAAAGAACAAAGAATGGAAAAATTATGTCAATAGTGGTGAAATTGCACCATTTGATTTTGCCTTTAATTCTTTCAACGAATTGAACAATCGACTTTATATTAAATATGTGAATAAAATGAAATCATCGTTGAAAGAAAATCCATCACAATTTCAGGACTACGTCAAATCTCGAAAAAATACTGATAATGATCCAATGTCTATGCGATATGGTGATATTGTTTCAACCAATATATCTGAACGAGCTGAAATGTTTGCAACGTTTTTCAGTAAAAACTTCTTAACCACATCTACACTAGCATCTACACCAACAGTTGGGTCATTACCATTGGCAATCGTTACCGACTGACCAAATTTGAACAATTTTATTATTGATGAATATATTGTTTTCGATGAATTGATGAATTTAGACATTGAAAAAGGAGCTGTAACGGATAATATTCATCCAATAATACTCAAAAATTGTGCTGCCATTCTCTATAAACCATTTTAAAATATCTTCAATGATTCGTTACTTAATGGTTATTTTTCAGACCGGTGGAATTTTGCTAGTGTAAAACCAATTTTCAAAAAAGGAATATTGAAATTTCAGTTTAAACTATCGACCTATAGCTAAGTTACCAACAATAGCTAAGTTTCTTGAAATACTTGTGAATAAAACAGCTCACAAAAATGTTCGAATCTCGCATTATACACCAGCAGCATGGATTTTTGAGAAAAAAGTCAACTGCAACTAATTTGTCTGAATTCATAAGCTAGGCAAATAATGGTCTGAACTGTGGTGCTAAAATTGGTGTTTCATATACAGACTTCGCCAAAGCTTTTGACAAAATGAATCATCATATTTTTTCATCAAAACTAAATGGCTTCGCCATACCAGTTAATCTAGTTGAATAGATTAAATCATATATCTCAAACCGTCGCCAATTTGTGAGATATTGGGATAGTGACTCAGTCGACTATATTGTGAACTCAGGGGTGCCTCAGGGCAGCCACATTGTACCTACTCTATTTTTAATGTTTATCAAGGACATAACTTGCGAATTGGGGACGATATTTTTTGCTGATGTAGTTAAAATTTTAAAAATTATTAAATCGTATTCGGATATTGCCATAGTCCAGACGGCCATTGATAAGCTTAAACGATAGTGTCATTTAAATGATTTACAACTGAATCTCAGCCATACGTGTACAAATGCTGAATCCAGTAGCATGAAATGGATCCAGCTGCTGGAACCAGTTCATGCTACTGGATTTAGCATTTGAATACGTATGATCTTAGCAAATGTTCTATTCTTACCATATCTCGCAAGCGCAAGTTCATTATAAATAATTATTTATTATAATTTACGACAATCATATTTTTGATCGTGTTACGCAACAAAAAGACCTTGGCGTTCTCATCGACATGAAGTTAAACTTCAAAAATCACATTGAGTCAGTCACCTCTTAAGCGAATGTAGCACTTGAATTTCTTAAGCGATTTTGCTATGATAATTCCAATCAACAAATACTAAAAGTTTTATTCTACAGCTTAATTCAATCACATCTCGAGTATTGTATTGTGGTAGGGATGTCATTCTATGGTATTAACAAAACAAAAATTAAAAGTATTCTTCGTCAATTCACAATGTTTGCAACAAGGATAATGCCTTATAATCAACGATTGTCTTCGCTGATAATAAAGTCGCTAAATCGCCGACGAATAAGTGCGTCCATTACATATGTTTACCTACGACTTGTTTCAAAACTACATATTCTGCCCTAGGCTGAAAGATGAATTATCATTCCATATCAGTACTCGTAATTTGCGTCGAACGGATTTGATTAAATTCAATAATTATATAATGCAGATATCATTATCTACACCATTAAACCAAATGTTTAAATTCTCAAATATTGTCGGATATTTGTTTTTACAACCGATCAGTTGGAACAAATTTAAATCGTTATTACCAATGAGGCAAATTATGGTGATCGACAAAATTTAACGCCCTCTACAAACGTAAATGTGAAGACCACATAACATCAATAGATACTGTTTTCCAACTTTCTTAGTGAAGACACACACCGATATGATATTACATGTACATTGGAGTGCGATTGTAGATGGCGTTGAACTTGTGTGTGATTTAGTTTCACAATTGAAATTATATGTTAATTTGCCTCATTGTTATTTTATTACATTCAATGAATGATATATTTAATTGTTGAACAATGCTATTTATAACTATTTGTTGTTATAATTTTTTGATTAATTTGTGACTAATAATCACTGATTATGTACATATTCAGCCAGTTATGCCACATTGGCCATGAAAAATTTTCAGTATACATATTCAGACGCACTTTTGATACTCAAAATACATTGAATATGTTCATATATTCTACGCTTATTCAATATATATCAACCATTTAAGAAATGGCGTACATTCTTGTATTGACACATTGATATAATTTTGATTTGGTTGATTTTATGCTATAGAAAAAAACTGAAAAATAATTAAAATAAATTATTAAAAATAATTATAGATGAAATAAGCTATAAAAAGGTAAATTCGGAAGATTTACAAGAGAATATATATTCAATAAGCGTAGAATAGGCATGCTGAATATATTTCCTGTATTTTGGGCGTTTAAAGAGCGTCTTAGCATATTGAAAATTTTTCATGGGTGATAATTTTTCATGGGCGATAATTTAATTTTTTTTTTTTCGAAGGTTCAATAAATCTATTGTGTGTTCCAATTGGTTGCTTTTTCTCGGGAATGTTATGCGAACCAACTGGAAAACGACGAGCTATGCAGGTAAAAATACTCAAACAGATTTTCGCATTTTACACTTTAAAATACATCATATCGTATTTACAGTTAGTGAACATACCGATGATTGTCTCATGGTTGCTGTTTCATTTTTCGACAAGTGTTGAGTACTTGTACATTGGATTGTGTTTGGCAGGTCTTAGGTTGTTTATAGTTTTCATATGTTATGTTTATTGGTGTATCAATTTTTTAGCCATTTTTTTTTCATTTTCTAAATCAAATTTAATTTTATTTTATTTTTATAAATCCATTAAGTGGTGGTCTAATGGAAGCACCAGTGAGTTTGCCATGAAACACATTTTTATTCACATAAATTAATTCATGAATTTTAAAACAATTTAGGTTTTAACATATGTGGCTGAAGTAACAGAGCCAAAGTTTCGCGGAATGTTAGCTGCGACCGGGACAACATGTGTTATTAGTGGCATATTCGTACAATTTATTATAGGAACCGTTTTTTCGTGGCGTACTGTTGCATTGATTTCATGTTTTTTGCCCGTATTCACCATTACAGCTTTATTTTTTGTTCCGGAAAGTCCTTATTGGTTATTAACAAAAGGCCGTGTTGAAGAGGCTAAACAAAGCTTATGTTGGTTAAGAGGATGGGTGCCATTTTCACAAGTTGAAACAGAATTTAAAGAAATTCATCAAGTTCTTGATGCAAAACGTCGTGAAACCGAAGCATACCATGAATTAGCTTATTATAAACGTTTTGAACCATTTACAAAACGTGGATTCATTGCACCATTTATTCTAGTTTCAGCAACATTTTTTATTGGCCATTTTTCGGGCAAAACGCCACTTCAAACATATGCCGTTCAGGTAAACCCTCGAATATTCTTTCGATTAACTCATAAATACAAGGGGCAATTTCAAGGGCAATTTACTCAAATCCACTAGAATAATAGTTGTTTTAAGAAAAATAATAGCAAATCTAATAGCTGAAAGAAAACTAATATCAGACTGTCACTTTAAACACAAAATGTCTATCTGTACCTGTTACTTACAGGTACTTAAACTTTTAAATCGAGAATAATAGGAAAATTAATAAGCAGAGTGATTTGTCCCTTGCATAAATACATTCAGTATGAAGCATTTTGAACATTTTCATGCTTTAAATTCTCAGATTTTCCATACTTTGAAAGCCCCGATCGATAAATACTATGCAACAATTTTATTGGGAGGTGCAGAATTAGTTGGTGCATTTACATCAGTATTATTAGTTCATTCGACTGGAAAACGGCCATTGGTGTTTGCATCACTTATTGGAACTGGATTTTGTTTCTTTGCAACAGCTACGTATGCACATTTTCTTGATACAGTACCTGGAACATCCGTAGATAATGTGGTCGCAAATTATTCAAGGGAAGACTTGGATCGATCAAGTTATATCAACGAATATAATTTGACTGATATTCTTAATCTTAATAATTCATTTAATTCGGAAAATGATATGCATTTTGAATCAACTACAATAGATTTCATAACTTCTAGTTTTGATGAAAGTACAACGACTATTAATGAAGGAAATTCGTTGAAATTAACAGATGATAACAAAATAATTTTATCTATTCCAAATGCCAAAGAAAACAAATATTCATGGATTCCGTTAACTCTAATGATTTTCGGAGCTGTACTCAGTCATTTAGGTGAAGAATAATTATGATTACATTAATGTTAATATAACTAAATAAATTCATTTGAAAAAAAAAAAAAAACTATACAACAGGCATTCGTATAATACCATGGATGTTAATTGGTGAAGTTTTTCCCGTGAATGTACGAAGTACCGCGTCGGGATTATCATCTGGCCTGGGATACATATTTGCATTTCTTGCGAATAAATTGTTTTTGCAAATGGTTGCAGCACTTACATTATCGGGTACATTTTGGTTTTATTCATCGATTGCATTCATTGGTTGTATTGTGCTGTACTTCACATTACCTGAAACCGAGAATCGAACTCTGCTGGAAATTGAAGAACATTTTTTGGGGAAAAAATCCCTTTCGGATAAAAAGCCAAAAAGCAATGAACACAACATTGGTGTAAGCGCTCGTCAAACAAATGGATTTGATAATGCTACATTTGTGCCACAAACAGTAATTAAAACACATCATTCGAATGATATTGATTCAAATACAAATAATAATTTAACATTGAATGGAAATTACAATGAGCATCGGCTCAGCATTCCAGAAATTCTAATTTCATCACAACGACAGTCTGGTGCCGGTTCAAAACGATATAAGCATAGAATTACCGATACAAACTCAATAACCACCAATGAAGACGTGCAAGATACGCGATTGTAAATAATTGATTTATAGTGGTTATTCCTTCAAGATAAAGTAGTACTTGAAAAAGAAAAATGTTAATTTGTGTTGTCCAAGATATTGAATAATTAAAATAATAAAATAATAAAAATAATCGTTGTTTGTCTCATTACACGTAAAATTCAATTCAGCAATTGAAAACCTCAACAATAGCTTCATTTCTACATGTATAATAAGGTCTGTCTGTTGCGTTTATTGATATTTCGTAATTGGATCTTGTTTTATTACAATTTAAAATTAATGAGCAAATTTATGAATGATTTTTTTAAATATTTGCGTTTATACAAGCTTCCAATTTTACAAAAAGCTGTCAATGAACGTAAGTATTTATTAGTTTTTTTTCAGTATTTGTTAGTTCATTCATAAATATTATCAAAATATTGAAACTGTCCGGACAAAATTGTTTTTGTCAGTTTTCATGTGATTTTTGTTGTATACATACTTTAGTCTTTTGAGTAGTTTTGAAATATTTACATATAGAACAGCTGATTTCATGCTCTTGCAAATGTTTAAATAATGATGCATTATCAATACATTTAGAACAACATCTATTTTTGTGATGTCCCATGACATTTTTCCCACTTCCAATGTAATTACACTGATAATATGAAATGATTTCACATGCATAGAAACGTATGGGCTGCGAATCATTATACTGATGTAACGAAGTTCAGTGATTTCGGACTTGATTTTGATTGTAAAACACTTGATCTCGACAATAATAGCAGTAGTACACGATTTTACTCAATATAAATGCAGAAATAGATGAAATCAAATTAGAATTTTAAAAATTGTTACAGGATATGATAAACAATAACCAGATTTTGCTGCAGTAACTATCTCAGATTGTTTTGATACAGCCGTTGTCTGTCCTGCAATGAAAAAAAGATCTTGATTATAAAAATTATATTGCTAAAAACAACTAAAAAGTCTGAAAATCTTACCAGTTTTGGTAATATAGTTTTTGTCTGTAACTTTCCTTTGTGAATCACTTATTTCATCAGTTGAAATGCGTGTCTGACTTGTTTTACAATGGGAAATGCCTGAAATTCATTGACAATGGAAAACTCAATCATTATTATATTCAACACATGGTATTTTCCATTGTGTTTTCTTACCACGCTGAACTTTTTTGAATTGATTTTGACCACCTTTCTCGGACACATTTGGGCTATTTATTTCTATTCCTGATAATAATGTCCGTAATTTTTTTTTATATTTGTAGAAAATTTGTTATCGGTACATTTTCATTCACGAAAAACTTACCAACTGAAATATTTTTTGGTCTTATTCGGTGTATCTCGACTTGGTCTAGCATCTGAAACCTTTTTCACTTGAATACTTGATCTTTCATTAGTGTTCACTTTGACAATCTTTTCGTCGGCTTTTCTTTTACCAGCATTTCGCTTTTGGCTTTGTTTTAACATTTCATTTTGCTTTACTTTATTGAATGAATTATCGATCCACTTCAACTCAAGTACGAAAATATTATATGCATGTTTGATGCTGTAACTAAAAAAAATATCGTCAATGAATCAATTTAATCATCATTTATACCATTTTGATTCATTGGCAAAAGATCACATACTTTCCGAATGTAACTTCGAATAATGATGATATACTTACATACATTTTGATCTGCAGTTACATTCTGTGCGATAATGATAATTGAATAAAAATTCCTTTTTTTTTTAAATTTTATTCTTGTATTTTTTATTTTTTTGTTTAAAGCAGTCAAGTTCTATACTTTATATTTATAATTATTTTTATTTGTACAAACTTCAACAATTTTTAGTAAATATTAAAGATTATTAAAATTACGATATTTAAAAATATACAAGCAGCGTTTTTGTTGTTATTTAAATTTCAAATATTCTTCATTACAATTGTTTTTAATATTCTCATTGGAATTTATTATTTTTTATTGGGTTTGCTTCTTAAATTTGTTGTTTTTTTTTTTGGTTGTTGTTGTTTGCCATAACTTTTATAAATTACTTTTCGCTTTTTCTTGTTGTTTTTTGTGAGATTGAATATGCAGTAGATGGTTGTGGTTGGAGAATGTAATTCATTTTTTGTTAATGTTTGTAGATTTTTTGGTCAAAAGAACATAAGATCAAATGCGCGAAATTGTGAGAGAAAAAGTATAATTTTTTTCATCTTTAACTCGGCTATTGATTGAGACGGATTTATGAAGCAATTGCATTTTGATCTATAGTCATTTTGTAAAATAAACTCTAGTCTGCTAAAAATGTTAGTAAGATTCCATTTAATTTGATGTCATTACAATTGAAAATTACTGCCTAATCGTTTTACTAATTTTTGCGAGATAAACTCTATACGGTGAATCGACGGTGCTTAGAATGTAATATGTGATGATACAAATAATCGCATCTCTTTCAATAATGGGAAGTATTTTATTCAAAGATTTACGATTATTGGCATATGTGAATGGAATAAATTGAATATTTATTGCGCATTTTTTTTCGTATCAATTCGAAGTAGTATAAAATTCGTCGCTCGCGATCGAGCAATAACAAATCCCAGGATAAATGAATTATAATTCACGTGGTATTTGTTGGAGCCGTTTTCAGTGTATTTAATCAAACATGAAGGCGCTTTAAAACACTTTTTTTGTTTCATTTTACGGCTAATGAATGCAGTTAATGAAGAAATACAGCTAATTTGTTTGCTCACTTTTGTGTATGTGTGTGTTTTCTTCTTTCATGTTGATGTGGTCAACTATTTTTATATAAATTGTTTTTGTGTATTTGAAAATTGATTTTTATTTGGCTATAAAAAAAAACGTCAAACAAATTATTTCGCTTGTTGTTACATATATAAAGGATAAATAAATTTTAGTAAACTATTAAACTGATGCGATTTGACCTTGTCTTTGTCTCTAAAAATGAATAACATAAATTGCATCGAAAATTACATTTTAACCACAATTAGCACCGTGATTTGAAATTAATTATCAGCTGATTGAAGAAAGCTAAAAAATGTTTCTGTTTAAATACTAAATCTATACCACTTGAAGAATGGTTCTTGATTGATCAGTTGGGGGATAATGCTGATCACATCCAAAGCACTCTTCTTTTAATTTTATTAAATATTGTTCTTTCATTGAATATTCGATAAAATAAAAATAGTTGAAAATGGGCGGGGTGTTGAATTTTGCATCTAATTTTTGTTTTTTGTTTTTTTTTTTTTGCACGAAAATTGTAAGCATTATTAATGGGGTGTAAAATAATGTCTCATACTCAAAACAATTTATATGGAAATCATCATTTTGTTTTTCTTTTGGTACAAAGCAAAGCTGATGAACTAAGATTAGATCTTCGTCTACTTGAAAATGGCAGGATTTTCGTTTTGGTTGATAATTAAAAAATATTCTTTCTTTCTTTCTTTTCATCATGTATTTGGAATTGTATTTTAATGCATTATATGATCAAATGTGCGCATGGTGTGTTGAATATCGAAAGAGATTTAGACATGGAAAAGACTGTTAATGAATTTCTGCTAACAAGGAGCATGTTGAATTGCAATCCAATCAAGCTCTGTAGCTCTGCCGATAACAATAATTATAATAATGCATAATGGGGATCAGCGAATCAACTGAATAATAATAATTAGCGTGTTTATGTTTACTGCACACCAAAGAGTTAAAACGAAAAATAAGCTCAATGTGATTCTCTTCGTTCATAAGATAAATGGGCAATCGTCGGAGGGAATAAATCGATTGATTGTGTGTATATGTGTGTGTATGTGTCTTTCTGTTCGTCACAAAATAGACATTACTATGCAAATCCTCTTCGGACGTTCTTTAAATTTTCGGAATGAAGTATTGTAATTTCACCAAAAATAAATTTTTCAATGAAATAAAATATTTCTTTTTACGATTTCTCTTTTAAAATTTAAATCAGATAGTGACAATTTTCATTTCATTGGTTGCCGAAATATAATAAACTAAAACACATTAAAAAAAAAAATAAAGAAGCTACAGCAAACAAGACCATCGAAGAAAAAAATTAAAATGTGATAAATTTGATCAAAATCGTTGTTTTATCATTCGATAATTCATTCTACAAGTATATCTATAAGAGTTAAATACACATACTAATCAAGCATTCATCCTGTACTAAGTCCAGTATTTACACATATGAGAGTCTTGGTAGCGTAACCAGACTTCATTGGTTCACTCGAAAAAAAAAATGAAAGAAAAAATCTAAACAACAAATAAAAATAATTGAAATTACGCGTGCGCACAATGAAAATTAAAAACAAAAAGCTACATAGACAGAAAATGGATATATGAGTTATTACTCAATTAGGAGGGGAACGAAATTCAAGACACACACCCGATTTGCCTAAATTTATTATTTGATTTTATATACAAATATCCTCTATTAAAACCCTCAGGTAAAATAAAATTACTTTGAAATTAAAATTCACGCGTTTTGAATAAGCTAAATTAATCAAAATTTTTATTTTAATAACGTAAATAACCATAAAATATGGTTTCATTCACGTATTTTAGTGAAGAATGCCATGTTAAAATCTAGAATATTTGCGTCAATCTTCACTCTTTAGATGTGTATACATATATTGTATATATACCTTTCAGAGCTTAAAATAGCGATTTTGTATTGAAACTATCGAAATTATATAGGAAATTTAATGTTTGTTTCAAAAACCCTACGAATTTCGAATAATGTTAAATTTTGGCTCCTGGAAACTGAATTCTTGAGTACCAAAATGAAATCTTGACTATCGTTTTTTCTCTTGACTATCACTTATTTTAAGCCCTGGTATCTTTTTCAATTTCTTCTTAATAAGCGAGCCATTTAAGATAATTAAAAAACACATTTTATCATCTAAAATTTCAATATCATAACTCTCTAATCTAGTTCTTTGATTTTATCCAATTTTTTGTTTAGCATCGTGTATGGGATGTGGCATCGCTTGGCTGTAGTTTGGGACATTGTTTGAAAAAACACACAATTAGGTTAATTTGTTTAGGTTTTTCTCGTTATACGAGTTTGGTTTGTTTTTTTCATTGCACATATTTTTTCCAAAATCTGTATTTCTCTTCTTGTTTTCAAAGTGCGTAAGTGAATCAATCCAAATCAAGTGTCATTAGCGCATGATATTGTTTTTTTTTTTTTTTTTTTCAAAGAAAAACATTCACATTTAGAAAATTATTCTTGAAGAGATTCAGTGATTCGTTTTTTTGCTCATTGTGTTTGTGTTTTTTTTTTTTTGTGATTTTATGTGAGAAGTTTTCTGTGAGTTAGCAATTTGCGTAAAATTGGTGACAATTTCCTCATTTTATGTATTAAATTTACGTTTTTCATTTTTGCCTTAAATTTGTAAAGTTAGTGATAAAATTGTAATATTCATAATATTTGTAGATTCGCCTCACCTCTTCAAAGCAATTAATCAAAAATTTTGGCTGTTTCTTGATTTGTTGCTTAATGTTGTGATTTTGTCGGATGCACGCAGAAAGGAAAAAAAAAAAATATATAAAAAAACGATGTTTACTAGCTCATAATCGAATACTTGTATGTTATTTTCCCTTTTGTTGTTAATTCATTGTAGCACATAGACGTTTTTTTCCTTCTGTTTGTATGTGTTGAGTTATTTCCTCTAGCAAATGCAAATGGCATGCGCAAAATGAAAATATTGCTGTGATTGTAGTAGAGAAACGTTTTGAGAAAAGTGAACAAAATTTCGATTGTATTTGTTGTGATTGTTTGGAGTGCGATTGTTTAAAAAGCCTTAAATTACTGCTGATACTGGTGGTGCCTGGTAGACGATATAAAGCACACATGTAATTTACTCGATTTTTTTTATTATGCATATCTAGTTGTTTATTCGTATCGATTTATTTGTTTGTATTTTTTGCTTAGCTCTTGCGCGTTCTGCTTAAACTGGCTTAAATCGTTAAGTTCATTAAAATTATCTAAGTCTTTATTTTTTACTTTTAGTGAGTGTTCATTTTATTTGTGTTTTAGATTTGTTTGTAATTTTATATGTTTTTATTTTTTTTTTTTAGATTCAATCATATGATTGAATTATGCGATGTTTATAAACTTAGTGTAATTCTTGTATTATTTATTTCAATTGCCTATTTTCTTTTAAAAATATTCTACAATCTTATTCAATTTCATTTTGTTTGAAAAATGTTCCATTTAAATTGTAGCTTTGTATGTTTCTGTGGGTGTGTATGTGTAAACTGTATGTAGCTCTAAGTTATCGCTTCTCTTTGCGCAAAAATTATCATTTTATCATTGTTTTATTATTATATGAATGAATGTGATTGAATAGATTTAGTGAGCTGGGATTAATCTATGCACGATCGATGTATTTTTTATCATTTTGTTGAAGAAAAAAAAAATAAAACAGTTTTAATTCTATGCCTTGTAGTGAGCACGGTTTATTTGCGCGTGTTTGATTTATTTTTATTATGAAATATAATTATGTTATTCACTTCACATATGCAAAAGCGCTTGGTGTTTAGCGATTCCAAGGTTTTTCCGTGACAAATAATTGCAAATGATTGAAATAAATGGACCATCGAAACTCTTTTTAAAACTGTTTTTTTATGAATATAATTCTGATGTGTCTTTTTCACAACGTTTTTTAACACACACTAAATTCAACGAATAATTTGATTTCAATATGATTTTGTAAGCCATCTTAGGCAGTCAATTTTATCTTTTATTGCAATTCTTTATAATATTTTACATTCGAAGACGATAACTGTTCGAATGGTTTAATTTATTGTTTTTGTTGATTTTAACGGAATGTCAATATCGTTCCAGTGCTAAAACGGTAATATAGTATATTCTCTTAGTTGTTATGTTCTCAACTATTCGATCAAATACACTTAAATCGGAGTAAACATCATATGACGCTAAATTAAATTCTTATGACGAAAATTTCATTATTTAGTTTGTTAATTTTTTTTTTTTTTTTTTTTTTTTTTTATTTTAAATGGCAGTCAGCTTCTTAGTGCTTTTTTGTTATTTAGTTGACTCACTTTCTTCTTCAGTACAACAATTTCAACACTCTGATATATAATCCATTTGTTCATTTTCATCCCATGCCAGTTCCGACTGGTATTTGTTAAAGTTGGATTTAATTTTTCGATTGTATTCTCAATTTTTATATATATTTTTTATTTGATTCACTTCTATTTCTCTTGTTTCGTTATTTTTCTGGGTTTGAAGTGCAACACGAGAGCCACAATTCATAATTTCATGAATGATTTGATTGGTTTTGTGGCGTTGCACTCGGATATAATTTCTGAGCTCTTACAGTGCAAAGAGATTTTGAACTTTTTTTTTTTTTTTTTTTTTTTTTATTTCGTGTAGATTGGTCGCGTCTGGCTCGTCAATTAAACTCTCTTTATATGCAACGGCCAAGACAATAAGTATTGCATTTAAATTGAGAGAGGTTAGAAAATTCGCATTAAAAATTCTGTCAATTGTTCAATGTTTTGTCGAGAAAAATGGCGAAGAGAAGAGAAAAAAAGCATTTTTGTTCATTTATTAAACTTGTTTAGTTGTAATTTACAGATGATCATTTCTGTCGTGCTTCATTAAGAGGTGAGGCGAACGATTCTCAGACATCGGCCAATCTAGATGTTGTGCTGGGAGAACGGGAGTGTTGTATCACAACGCGATGGCCATTTTTCGTAACAAAACCATCGCTTTCTACGAGAACTGCAGTTTGCCGACCTTGGCTGCCATTATCACCATCTTTATCCTTTGACGGTGATGCATTGCCATCGTAACAGTCACCGTCACCGTCACCATTTTCATGCTCATTTTTTGCGTCTGTATTGATTGGAAAGGTCAAAGACTGCTCGATTATTCCATCAAATGTGAAAGAATGTGACTTTTGAAATATTCCCGATTACTTTGAAAGTGATTTTCATAAATAATCAATTCTATTTCGCAAAATTGAATTCACAATTTTGTGTTTGTGTTTGTTTGGTTGTTTTTTTCATTTCATATTTTATTCATTTTTCAATTTCAAAGTAGGCAGGAATTTTGTGCTCACTGTTTTTTTATGTTTTCGGCAAGTAATATTTCTTACCGCTAGCCGCAGCACCGTTCATATTGTTCCCATCACTGTTATCATTGTTATTTGAATTGGAATGCGTATTGCCATCACCGTTCGGTCCACCAGCATTGTTTTGATCCACATCAGTTTCATCGCCCGTTGCATATGGTGTTTCTTTGTGTAATTTGTGCTTGCGCCACGCATTTTGAATTAGCCGAGCACAGTATTCTTCGCGTTGACGCCAGAGAGTAGACGAAACAGGTTCGTAGCCTTCTTCTTCCGGCCGCGCCGCAATTTCGCCAAGTTCTCCGCTTTCCTCAATTGGATTACCTTTGCGTGCAAAGAAATCCTTAGTCAACGCGTCCAAAATATCCACGCAAAACATTAAATCACCTCGACAGATTGGAATATCCATCGAGATAATTTTGTATTTATTCGGCTTATGTATCTGCAATGGTGGCTCAAGCACATCGAGAAAATCAGAAAGTTGATCGTATCGAATATATTGGGTTCCTTCCGGATCGAATTGTTGCCATATTTCATAGTACATATCATAATCATCATCTGTTAAACCTTCTTGTACATCTTCAGTGGCTTGTGAATAATTTTCCAAAATCACAGCAATGTACATATTGATGACAATCAAGAAACTTATCACTAAGTATGATAGTAAAAAAGTGATGCCGATTGTCGATGAACCACAATTTCCTGGATAGCCACGATCATTATCCGGCGGTGAACAATCTTCTTCATTAATTATTCCATCTAGTACACCATCCCATCCAGCTGAGGTAGACATCTGCAATGGAGTTATTTACAATTTTATTTTAAAATTACACATTTGAAATTATCAATTATTTGTAATTTCTGAAATTTTACTCACTTGAAACAATAGGATCATGCTCTGTGGGAACGTTTGAAAATTGTATACATCATCTATACCGCTTTTCTCTTTGACATGCATAAAAAATGACATGCCGAATATGGCGAAAATAAACATCACGAGAAATAGTAGCAGACATATATTAAATAAGGCTGGCAGCGACATTGCCAAGGCAAACAGCAGCGTACGGATACCTTTAGCACCTTTAACCAAACGTAAAACACGACCTACTTTAGCTACACGAACTACACGCAATAATGTTGGCGATACAAAATATTTTTCGATGAATTCGCTTAGTGCAAGACCTATTTTAATTTCATACAAAAAAATGATCACGTTTAACCGTTAATTAATTCAATTGCAATATTATTGGCTTTTAAATTTAATTCAAAGCTTTATTCAAACAGATTTAAGTATACTTACTTAAAATGGACAATGTAACTACAATTAAATCAAAGAAATTCCATGGCTCCACAAAATAATGGTATCGAAGTGCAAAGATTTTTAATAAACATTCACTGGTGAATATGCAAATAAATATCATGTTTAAATAATCTAAAACATTACTAAATTCTTTCGATTGTTGGTAATGATCCATTGTCATCGTTAACATATTTAAGCCGATGAACAACATAATGAGCATGTCGAATTTTTTGTCGGTTACTATTTCGAACACTATTGCTTGCGGTCGCCACTGTTTTAATAAATAAAATGAAGAAAGACAGTGAAATCAATATTACTTCTCAATTTATATTATACGTATGATAAAAGTGTATGTGACATACCCTAGGCCTTGGTATCGCTTTCATTGGTTTCTTTGAACCCATCTTTTTCATTGCATTATAATATTTCTTTTGATCTTCTGTCATGAACATTTCTAATGATCCGCCTGCTTTTTTCTTTTGCTCATTAAAATTATCAATAATCACACCAATGAATAGATTCAGCGTAAAGAATGATCCGAATATGATAAAGAATACAAAATACAAGTACATATAAATGTTAGTTTCACGAATTGGCTGCTTGTCAATCTGTAACAAATAAAATACATAATGAATTAGTCTTGATCGAACCGCAAACAATTCTCATTATTGATGAATTATACATCGCGTGAATCAATGGCGTCGTTCATAATTTGAATCCATCCTTTGAATGTAGCCACTTGAAATAGACATAGATACGCTTTGCCTACATGATCAAAATTCATGCGCGAATTTTCCCACGTATAATTTTCAGCTTCGCATGTATTTCTATCTGGTATAATTTCATGGCTTAATGTAGTTTTATTCGTATCAACACACTGAAATAAATTAAACAAAGTATATGCAATCAATTATTTCAAATTCAATGATACGTTTCACACAAAATCATATTGAAAATCCCAATGTTGGAATGCAAGCTCACTATTACAGTCGACTATTTTGAGAAAACCCCCATTTCAATTGTCAATCGAATTTCCTCAACTGGATTTTATTATATTTATAATAGCTTGTATTCCAACATATGCATATGATGATCAAAATCATTCATACCTTGAAATATTTTCCGGCAAAAAGCTGTACACCCATTATAGCGAATATAAGCCAAAAGATTAAACACACCAACAATACATTGAAGATGGACGGTATAGCTTGCACCAGAGCATTCACAACAACCTGATTTGAGATTGATTTTATTTTGTAATGTAATTTATATATGTATACATTTTGTCAAAATGTCGATGGAAAAAATAAATTTTCTTGTAATGATTTTGGACCAACAATTGAATATTTTAAAAACATCATGCAAATATTTTTAATTTTATACTAACATATGAAACATTTAATTTGCTCTAACAAACATTACAAATAAAATGAAAAACATTTCGAAAAAGACATTATATTTAAATGAATGAGAAATGATACACCAAAAAAGCCAATATTTAATACATCTTTATCGCATACAACCAATTTATTTTAAAGATGGAGTAAACAAATAAGTTGAAAATCTTATAATAAACGTGTTAATTCAATTGATGAGAAAATTATACCTAATTGATTTTGGGAATGCATGTTTTACAAAATTCACAATACGATTATTCGAGCGAATATTTTTTCATATATTCTATAGTTAACTTGGTGCCCGTGTGAAAATAAAGTGACTGACTATTTTGGAACCATCGGCTCACTGTGATGGGTTTTCATACAAATTCAACTTGACCAGCCAGTCAATCAGTCGGTCAGTCACTTTATTTCCACGAGTAATAACAGTTCCTTCTTTGATCAGAGCTAATTACCGTATTAATACAAGTATTATAATATAATTACGTGCATTTTGGATTTTTGGTTTATTTGTATAATCATTATAATCAAATTTCCAAAAATTATTCATTTTCGAAGAATGAATAACATGCAATATCGAATAAATTCTCCTCAAAATATACCTTGATAATTTTTTTCATCGATCCAAGTGAGAAATTTGAATATATCTGATATAATTTATTTAAAATGTACAACCTGTTATCTAAGTGGTGTAAATTGGAAATTGTGCTGTTATTTAATATAAAAAAAATATGTGTTTTCAAGTGTTGATTTTAAAATTGTTTGAGTGTGCAACGTCAACAATCAACATATCCGATTCTAATCAATATACAAATTTTCAACTAAAGTGCAACATTCATATACTGTACACAAATCAATTTATCAATTTCATTCCGTAAGGAGACCTCTAAATATGATGATTGTAACGATTTAAAGTAGTAAAAGAGTATATGAGTTGCGATACGTATCGATCCAAGTGAAATTTGGAAAAAAACAGTTCTGAAAAGATGAACTGTGTTGACAATAGAGAAATAAAAAGTGAATGAATTTATAACAAGAAACAGTGTTGAAATTCTGAATCATTCTAAACGTTCTAAATATTCTACCAAAAATGAAAAAAAAAAAAAAAAAAACATTACGATGCAAATCGCGATCCAAATAGTTACAAAAAGGTTCAACAAAATGAAATGCTAGTGTACTGTAGATGAATACTTGAATTTAATTTACGTACCCTCATGCCCTGCATACGGGACATGGCACGTAGTGGTCTCAGAGCTCGAAGCGTTCGCATAGTTTTGAATGCTTGAATGCCACCAGCTCCACAAAGTGAAGCAACGAAGTTGATTAACGACACCTATGAAATTCCAAAACATGATAAATATCAATCGCAAAAACGGAAACACGATTTATGAAATTGCGCACAGAGAATAGTTTCGTTTTATTTTTTTTTTTTTTTTTTTTTTTTTTCATTTTATTTGTTCGTTTCGGTAAAAATCCTGTTTTTCGGGCTTCAGTCATATTTTAAGAGGGAAAATACAATCATTCTTCCTTTGCTGTTTGCTCGAACAAACTTGGAAAGGGCAGATAATTTAGTATTTACACTTTTATTCATTTCAAACCATTTCCAATTTATTTGCATGTTAGCACTCAATAGAACACACCAAAATACACAAACAGATTCTCCTGATTAGAATCATTTGAAAACATTAAGCTCACAAAAGCGTAGTATCCAATTGGATAGATAGAAGAAGGAAAGCATTACACAATTGAAAATGTGTGTTGTTCGATTCAACTGATTTTGTACATAAATTTAAAGCGAAAGCAAGCTTCTTCATTTCAGGTAAAAGCGAATAAAGCAAAAATGAAATTTCAAAACAAAAAAGAAACAGAATGAAACAAAATAAGAAATTATAAGAAAAATAGCGAATTTTAAAATTTTTAAAAACATTGATGACAACGTTTTCAGCTCTGCACACGGAAGAAATCTGTACAAATTATATATATATATATAGTTTGGTCGTGTATTTATATTGAATACTGAACGCGAATTAGGCGTATAGCACACACAATTCCACTGTACGCTTTTACAAACAACGTATTATAAAATGACGATTAAAAATTCGATGGAGGCTGAGAGTGTGTTTGTATATGAATGGATCAACAATGATAAGATCCAGTCCAATACTTACTCGCATGCCCTCCCAGCGTGATACAGCACGCAAGGGCCGTAATGCTCGAAGTGTTCGCATCGAACGAAATGCCGGTATATCAGCGGCACCAGCCCATATAGCGCCCAAATTTATCAAAGACAACTGAATTTTTGATTCAGAAAGCGAAGAAAAATTAAAATTGTATCATTTTAATAATAAAATATCGATAAAATAAATTTCTTTGCCCTTTTCCTTATCACCATCTTTCTACATCATTTTTTACAAAACGAACTTTTCTGCGGCCGTATCTTTTTGTACTTGTTGAGATTTGGGCGGACAATGGAATACAAAAAACTTACCATTACAATGACGAAATCAAGCCAACACCAAGCATTATTAAAATATGCTTTGAAACCCAAAGCAACCCACTTAATTAACATCTCCAGAAAGAAAATCACGGTGAATATACGATCCATATAATAGAGAATGTCTTGCAGTATCGGTCGATGAGGTAGATGAACATCTTCGAGAGCCTTTTCAAACACAACATTATATATTTATTAATTCACATACAATTCGTAATTTACATGATGTAATCAATACATACCAATGCTAAACTACTGAGCAAAATCATTGTGATAACGGCTGTTTCAAAATATTTATTTTCAATCAAACGGAATGTTTTCAAACGTAAATTCGCCCATCCTTGCCAAAATGGTGAATCTTCATCGCCCGCAAAAATTGGGAATTTTTTGTAACACGATTCTGGTAAGCAGTCTACAGGTCCTTCTTCGATGATCTCATCTTCGTCTGCATGTATAACCAAATCATCTTCGCCAAGACTCTCTTCGCCTTCAATTTCATCATCCAAATCTAGTGTGTGAATAAGTTAAATATTAACAGTGGTCTCAATTATTAATTGTAAATTTATAAATAATCCCAAGTAAAAATCGACACTTGTTTTACGTCGAGCGTTAACGTGATACTCAGACATAGTACACATTGCACTATACAGCACTGTACCTTCAAGAGTCACCCTAACGCTGGACATAAAAGAAGTGTAGATTTTTACTTGGCATGTTATTTTGCAATTCAATTAATACCTCGTTCCATTTCCATATGATCTTCTTTCGAAGCATCGCGCTTTTCTTCACCGTCCAACGTTTCAGCACTTCCTTTGTGACTTTCATCTTTGAACATACGGTTTTTATGGCTACCGTATGATTTAATGCTAGCCGTATCGTCGTCCTGCAAGGACATACCTCTATGATTTAATTCATGTACTAATCTATTGTCATGATGATTTATCGAATTTCCAATCATCTGAAGAGTTTGTGGAGAGTGTGAGAGAAGTGGTGATAGAGTTGGATGTTCAATACAACAAAACAATAAACAATAATAAATTTCGTTTTAATCGATTCAATTGATTTCATAAATCGAATATTTAGGAAATAAGCAAATGACAATGCAATTTTTGCAATTTGTGTTTAAACATATGCTTTGTGTGATATCCTCTTTTTTTTATTTCGAATATGTTATTTTGAATGTGAAAAAGAACACCAAACAAACAAAGAAATACAAATAATTACCTTTGCATTGTTTAGAAGTGTTTTAGCCTTTTTACTTTTCGATTTGAGATCGCCATGAATGGTAAATTCCATGCCATCGCCAATCGCCACCTCAAGTTCGCTTTGATTCTTGATACCTTTTTTGATGAGACCGTCCACCAGAATGTCATCGGGTCCTAACTCGAGTTCATTATCACCATGTTCTGTTGACATACAACCACATATTCCCTTGCCTATCTCGGTCGTTTTCGCAAACAACGTTTTTATTTTGTTTTGGTTTTGTTGTGCGTGTGTTTTGTTTTTGTTCGGTATTTTTTTCCAAACGCCATTCGATTCGTAATATATTATTTTTTTATTTTTAAAATCCGATTTCGATAGTTTTCATTTTTAGTAAAACGATTTTGAGTTCAAAAATGTTTAGAATAAAAAACAAATAGATTTTTTGAATTAATTAACGATTTTGCGAACACAAAATTGCATTCCCATTGTATACGAACAACGATTTACAACAACAAATACAAATGATACAAATACAATTACGATATAATTATTTACTCAACATTTTACCAACAAAAAAAAATCTAAACCAATATAACCGACAAACATAAAAGGGATATTTGTTTAAACCAATTTCAAAGTTTCGTAAATTAAATTGACACACAAGAATCAAAAAAAAAAAAAGAAAAACGTTTGGAGACTTATAACAAACACATAGACAGCAAGACACAAATTACGATGGCGAAAAACGACTATCGGACTTCTGTTTTTTGCAATAAAATATTCGCATTTTGCATTCAACCGATACAAAATGGTTCATTTAGGAACTTTTAACAATGTTACAATATGCTAGCGAATATTTGATTGTGTTTTAAAATGTACCCATCATTTTGTTTTTTTTTTTTTTTTTTTTTCAAAAACAAATAAAATATTCATGAATGATGGTCAGTGGTTGATATGCCTTTGACATTTTCGGTTATGGAAAAAAAATCTTATGGGAATTAACACTTAAAATCTACTTTAAACAAAAACAATCTACAAAAATGCTAATTATCCGGGATGAAACAATGAAATATGAAGTGCCATAAAACAATAAACAAAACAAATAAATTGGTTTATAATTGTAAACATAAAAATAATAAATAAAATATTTCACCATATTTTTTTTTTTTTTTTTTTCGTAAAATATATTTTATGTCATTATAACATTTAAAAATATTCAATATATGAATAAAAGATATTGAAAACACTAATCAATTGAGGAAACGAAAAAAAATCCATTAATAATTTCTACACGTGCATATTTATGCATCACCGATAATATAGATAACTTTAATCTATTACAGTGGTGTTTCTGTCAGCAGATGTAACAAATACACACGTGTCAAGTAAAATAAAATAAATGCCATGACCAAAACCAAAAGCAAAAAAATATGAAGCTCCAATTATAATTCAAAAATACTAAAAGTATTATTTATTTTGAGTATGAATTGAAGAAAGGTCAAATCCACTGTTCAACTAGTTAAAATTTTCTAAAAAACCGCGTTCGGGATATTCAAAATCCGATTTGTTTTGTTTTTTCTATTTTTATTTGAAACTCATTTTTCTATATAATAATCATTAATTGCACTCAATGCTCTTTACTAATTAATATTGATATAAAATTCGAAGAATCCTCGAGAGAAGAACAAAAACAAAGTACGAAAACTCAAATAAACCAATTCGGAAATATTAGAAGGGAACAAAATCGTTGTGAATTCGACACGAAACATTTATTTCATATTCAAAATTCACGGAGTCGCAATCCAACTTAATGAACTAAATGAAAGACGACAAAGTTGAGAAGTTGCATTAAATAAAGAAAGCGGCCAAAATAGTGATGAGCGACTCTACGAACAAAAAATAAGGAAAAATCAAAATAAACACAAAATAACACAATGAAAAATAAACAGAGAAATGAAAACCAAAAAGAAAAAAAAAATACAGAATAAATTAGAAGTGTCATTTGGTATTTGGATTGAGCTGAAAGCAATTTGATAAGCTGCGTTTTGATTTTGTTCATCGAATTTTTGAGTTGAGAAAGAGAGAGAGCGATATGTTTAATACAAAAGAGGGGCACAAATAGAAAAATGATAAATAGTAGTAACAAGTGGATAAAAACCTTCATTCCATATCCAACTGTTGTGATGTGTCCGCTCACCTGGTGGCTGATCGCTGATTTGATTCGTTAGCTTATTTTTTATAGATTTTAATGTATTAAAAATGGATTGTTTAACCCAACCGTTAAAACGTGCGATACGTTCAAAAGCTTCGGCTATTTTATTTGTATCTTGATCGGCAGCTGGCGCAGATAAACTGGATGAACCAAAATTACTCAAAAGCAAGGCCAAGAAAAGATTAAGGACCTAGTTTTAAAGTCATTGAATGGAAATGCAATTGTAATAATATTTCTGTTTGAAAAAAAAGTCTTTTCCAAATAATACTCACGACTAAATTGCCAATGACAACGGTGGCTAGGAAAAATGGAATACATGAAACGTCACCAACTAACATACAATCCCACATTGATTCAATCCATTCTCCACATAATACGCGGAAAACGATCATAAATGAATGCATAAAATCTGTAAAGTTCCATCGCGGCATTTCACCATCCGGAAACAAAAATACTCGATCTAAAAATAAGTATTTTTTGGAATTAGTAGTGTAGTTTCGGTCATTCATGTTAGCAAATTTATACAATTTAAAGCATGTCACACATTTATGAAGACTCATTTGATACTTAAAACATTCAATGTGTAACATACACATAACATATATATTGTTTAATACTTTTTTTTGTTTTTAAATACTAATTAATTGTATCTTTTGAGTCAACATATGCTGATACGTTAGATACAAAAGCAACTCAGAAGCATTGCAAAAATGTAAAGAGAACTGGTTCAATTATATGCCAAAATAGTACAAAATATGAAAAGAAGTGCGTTTTATAAAAAGAAATAAGAAAAGTGGGAAAGTTTTGATTGTTTTTTTTTTTGTCAGAAATGAGATCCAAATGTATCAATATTGTACGAATATATATTAAAACGTCCTTTTTTTTCATGAGATTCATTGATTCTGAATAAAATTTTAATAGAAACAATGGGAAGAGCTACATAAACACTTATTCCAAAGACAAAGTCAAAACGGGGACATCAAAACACACAGAATGTTCGAATCGAATGATCTTACTTACCCACATAATTTTTTCCAAATAGTTGCATTCCCATAACGGCAAATATGAAGATAATAATGCATAAAACAAAGGTCAAATTACCTAAAGCACCCATTGTTCGGCCCATAATAGAAATTAATAAATTCAATGTTGGCCATGATTTTGCCAATTTGAATACTCGAAGCTATTCATTCAATGGAATAGGATATAATCCCCATACAATAAATAAAAAAAAGAGAAGGAAAGAGAAAGAGAGAAAGAGAAAAAAAAGGCGAGAGAAATATTTAAATTGCGAAAAATAAAACAGCTGCAATGTGTTTAAAAGAGAATTGAAATTGGTGAGATTCTTTGTGAATTTCTGGTGTTATTGTTTTTAATAAGCTTGTTAAAGCGAATGCTGCAAACTTTTTATTGCATTTCCTCAAAATTAAAATACAACCATTTCAGAAAAAGAAAATTTTGCGAGTTAGTTCTATGCATTATGAGCGTTTTGTGGCAATCGTTGATCATTTGCTGTTCTTGTTCAATCGCCATTGGTTACGATACCTGTGTAGTTTTTGCCGAACAATTGCATCCCCATTACAGCAAAGATGAATATAATGATGCACAATACGAACGTTAGATTTCCTAAGGCACCAACCGTTCGACCCATAATTGATATCAACAAATTCAATGTTGGCCATGATTTTGCCAACTTGAATACTCGCAACTACACCAGAAATTGAATATTCAATCGGATATGATATTATTTTGTTTTTTTTTGTTTTGTATTTTCAAATTATTCAACCAAAATGTAATCGTAAATGCTTATTGCTAAAGTGTGAAAAAAAATCCGACGACTTCGTACTCACATAAGAAAAACAACATTATAAAATTGATATAATGACATTGATTTGTTTGAATACTTAGAGTTTATTTTACTCACCAAACGAAATGAACGTAACACGGACAATCCTTGGACACCTTCCAACCCGAGCTCAACCAATGATAATGCAACAATTATAAAATCAAATATATTCCAACCGACTTGGAAATAATATTTGGGACTCATTGCACAGAGTTTCATTGTTGCTTCGATGGCAAATGTTGCCGTAAAAAACTACAATTGTAATAAAATTTTTTCCAATCAAGTGGATATCAAGTACACGAATATTTAAATTACTTACATAATTTCCACTTTTTAGTATTTTTTCCATATGGCGATCCATATCATGATGATCAAGTGCCATGAATAATGTATTCACAACGATGCACAATGTGATAAACAGTTCAACGAACGGATCGAATACAATGAATGAAATCCAGCGTTGCAACTTCAGCCAGGGCTCACAACAATCCCATACACAGAACGTATCAATACTTTTCATAATAAATGCCAATGCTTTTTCCTTAAATGTTGGACCATCTTCATCATCGTCATCATCTTCTGTTGGAAAATAGTATACAGAAACTGAACAAAACAGGATGATCCTAATTAGTAGTGACTATGACCCAACTGCTTTTTCTTCTTTTTTTATTTGTTTGTTTGTTTTAATATTTCAAATTGTTTCGATGGGGAAAAAGAGGTTTTTTATGATTTAGTGGCTTGCCGATATTTGCTTATCTATTTGTTGCTTCACGAATGTATAGTGTGGGCTTTTAATTTTAATAAAATGAAAATATTGCATATGATGTTTCTGGTGATTTAAAGATTTGTCATTGATGTAATGGAAAACGGCGCGTACATAAGTTGAAATAATTCTAGTTATGATATGAACAGTTCAGAGTGAAAATGTTATGTAGAAAATTCCATGGAATAATGTTATTATTAAAAGTATTTTTTGTTGTTTTTTGTATGTTGAATACACTGAATAATAACATTTTTCCTCGGAACTTTTCTACATAACATTTTCACTCTGAACTGTTCATATGTGCTTAAATGCAACGTATTTTCAACAAGAAGGTGTTAATTTATAAAAAAAAAAGTCTAAAAACACTCCATTTTTGATCTGATTTATTTGGAGCCGATTTCGTTTATTTTCAATGCTCAATAGTCATTCTTTTCATGATTCAACAATAAATCTCAAATATTAATTTAGAGCGTTGCAAGAAAAATTAAGCGCAAAACATAAGTAGTGATTGAAACTTAAAAAATAAGTTTACGTAGGTTATTATTTTCAATTGTGACAAATCCTAACTTTATTTGAATATTTATTAGTACCAATTTAATTTGATGTTGTGAAACATAATTTAATTGCTCATCGACTTGCGACTGGAAAAACGAAATTCTGAGAAATTTTCATGACTTTCAATCGATTTACAAACAACAAACTGAAGCGATTTCGGCATGAACAACACAATTATTATTTTAGCATGAATATAGAAATCGTTTACATTATTTGTAATTAAGTGAACAAAAAGACAACATTGAAAAGAAAGTACATATCTATTGAGTAGATCGAGAGGAGAGTATGTTCATTCGACTTTTTAGCAAAAAAGGAGTGTAAGTAATTGTAACACTAAAAATGGTTAAAAGAGAGTACGGATTTTATGATTTTGCATTGTATTTAGTATTTAAGTGAACATGCTCTCCTCTTTAGTATAGTCGACTTGATATTTTCCATAGTCTCCTCTTTCAAAATTATTTTGAATTTTTTTACGTACTCTCCTCTCGATTTACTCAATAGATATTATATACATAAAACAGATCATTCAATACAATCGATCTATAAAGCGTGCAAAAATGAAAATATGCTAAATTGGGTGTATGCTGTATAAAGTATAAGCATAATATACTCAGCAGACATTTTACTTTTTTGTTTGTTTCTTATGATATTTCATGAATCAGTTTAGAATTTTCAAAGGATTTCATTATTTCATTAAAAAAGTTAAATGCTGCCAAAGTATATGATATGAGTCAATAATTTTTTGAAGTTCAAACAGACCAAAATGAATAATAAAAATTAAAGAAAAAATGAGGGCTTTGCACTGAAATAAAGAAAACAATAGTTGAAAATGGTTAAATAAAAACTTGAATGAAAAGAATTCTCTTGATTCTAGTTTTCGATGTTCACGACGAGAAGTGTGCATTTGGGATGATAACTGTGTATTTGTGTGTGTGTGTGTGTGTGTGTAAATAGAGAAATAGAGAAAGGTGTTGAACATAAACGGATAAATACCTCTCTTTCCCCTTTTTTCTGAACACAAGCAAGTATTTACGAATATGCTCTTTATATGCATTGTACTTACAAAAGGAGAAAGGATTATATATATATGATTTTTTTTTTCTTCAGATTTTTATTTGTATATACAAATAGACAAGAAAAATAGAAACAATGAACAAATTCAAAAGCCTCTACAGAGAGCAAGAGAAATTTAACACGAGAGAATAAAAAAAAGAAGGAAACAGATGAGTCACACAAAGATCTAACTTTTTTTACAAATACTCAAAGGGGTGACAGAATATGTGAGTGTAACAGCTAAAATAGGTCAAGAATTTTTCTTGGCGTTTCAGTCCACTGTGTGTGCCGAAGGGAAATGCTTTTTATCTGTCTATCTTTCAATTTAATATGTGAAAACAGACGACATTTGAACATATTTTCGCTTGTTTTCTCATGTTTTGTTTTTCATAATCTTCAATAGTATTACTTTATTTTATCTTTAAGAAAGACGTTTGAATAAAAATGTAGTCTCAAAGGCAATTTTCAAATCAATTTTTCTTTTCATGAAAAAAAAACATTACTTTCTGATTCTATTTATTGTTAATCTTTGAGCTGAGTAAATTTCGATGAAAATTGAATTTTTTTTGTATACAATGAGCAAACAAAAAACAAAACAAAACCTGGTGAAGAAATTGAAAAAAAAGTATTCTGGCAAAAATGTTAATAGAAATATTATTGAAATTAATTGCAGACTTGTAAGACAATTAACAATTTTTTAGAGCCTAATGAAATAAGAAGCAAAAATAGCTTATTATCAAATTAAATTCACTGTCCATCGTGCTAATTGGCGATGCAAACAATGATTTCAAACTATTTTACAAAAGTATTTAATAAAAGCATTTTAAAAAGAAACGAAGAAGAAGATAAAAACTTTGAAAAACTATACAGGAAAAAGTCGTTTCAAGAGCGAACGTCGCTCTTCAAGCGACGTATCCATATTTTGTAAAACAAAAATGAAGAAAATCTAAAAAAGGAACAAAAATAAAAAGTTATTGTATGTATAATATATATATATATATATATATTGTATGTATGTATGTATATTAAAAGTGGCTAATACTACAACATGTAGAAGAGGGCTAAAGAAAAAAGACACCAGTTAGCTAAAGGAAGTTATTCTATAAATTATTGTGAGTTCATCGTCGATTTGGGCATCCTGTAGCTAAATACTTACCACCATGATCATCAGCACGACTTTGTCTACCGGCAGCCTGTTCAATGATATCATTCAAAACCATCACATCTACAATATATAATATAAATATCACTCAATATATTACATTAGAAACAATCAATCGAATATCTAATTACCTTTCATATCGACAACAGTTTGACCATGGACGGGTTCAATAAACGGATTGTCGTTACTTTGTTTTATTTTGCCAGCCTCGTCAATATAATCTGATCCATGATCCTGATTTACAAATGCATTTACAATCAATTGAAATGAAATTACATTTTGTAATAAAACTTACGTAATCTCGTAGACCTTTATGATTGATATCAGTATAGGTGGCACCGGCGCCTGGTTGTTGCAGAACTACTGATTGATTTCGTGATCTATGTCTAAGTTTTTGTTCTTTAGTTCCTAATAAATCACCATGCGATGTGTATGATATGCGAGACTGATGTGATGTATATGATGAATGTCTGGATCCTAAAATACCTAATAGTTTTAATGAGGTCAACGAATATGAAAATTTAAATTGATCTTTGACATAAAGTGAAAGCAAATGAAAAAGATCAGAGAAACGATATTCTCAATTTTTATTTACCCATATTTGTGTAGTAAACTGGAACGATAATGGCCCCATTTTCCTCGGACATTGGAGTTACGGCATTTGAATCATCGGCATATGGCAAATGTTCTTGTGCATCTAAATACGTTGATAATACTAACGGTTTTCGATCGCTACCTGGTATTCCAAAACGACCGCGCCCATTTCGAATCGTGAACTATTTTCCCAAAGATATTCATGTATAAATAATTTCAGTCTTTGTCAATATAACATATCTTGATGTTCATGCAAATACAATTTCAAAAAGAATTTATTGCATTTTTTCAGTAGAGTCTTGCAAATTTCAAGCAGTCTTGCAATTTCTTTTCTCTGATGCATTACACATGAACTCAATAATATATGGGTTTGTATATATCACAAGTTTTATATATATATATATATATTCATTTAATTTATTTGGCAGAGATTTAAAAGTGAAGAATTTTGATTAAATTATCAAATATTGTGTCGATAGAGCCTATCGATTCTAGGTTAGTAGACGACTAACAGCAGATAGCATTCCTTAGTGTGTGATCATTATAATAATTTATTCCATAGCTAGTAGAGCATTCGTGCAACACTAACATTGAGTACAATATATAATAGTTACACAACAAAGTTCACAAAAGAAGTAATCTTAAGTTGAATTCACACTTCGAACTGATTCAATTCTGTGGGAAAAATTGATAGTAGTTGATCCAGAAAAAAAGGTTCAATTATCAGTTCTGATTCAATTGATTTTAAATTTATTTCAATTTCTTCATCTTTTTCTTTTTCATATTTCAAAAGATGGATGAAATCATTTTGTTGAACGAATAGGAATAAATTTTTATTACGTTTGATTATCCATTAACAGCGCCATTATCAAATTGTTTTAAGTGAATATTAATGGTATATTCGTTAGTACCTGGTGCGAACCACGTGAACCTCTTCGAATATTGAACGGTGAACCGGGTAAAGACAGCGATGTCTAAAGAGCAATTAGAAAGTACTCAGTTTTAATTCTGGTTATTTTCGCATGTATGTGATAATATTTTTTTTCTATCAATTTTTTATTTACACAATTCATTAGAACGAAACAAGCCAAACACCATATCCGAATACGGGTTCGATTTGAAAAAAAAAACATGACAAAATATGAAATTCTATCCATTTTCATTATTTATTCGTATAAATATAAATTTTCGTTTTTAACCAAGAATATGGCTAAGCACCTACCTTCGAACTTTTGCACTGACTTGACGAGCTTAAATAAATTCAAAATAACTAAATTCGAAGCAATTAAATACACAAAAAACAAAATATCAAACGAACGGCACATTTGGAACAGAAAAAGAAAAGATTTCTGAAACATTAAAGCATTTTAAACTTATTTACACAGAAAGGTTATTAAAAGCAATGACAAATGTAAAAAAAAAATTATATCAAATGAAAAAAGGAACGATTGTTAATGTTAAAATAAATAATGGAAAGAATTTTAACAAAACATGACCAAAATAAATAATGGAAAGAATTTTAACAAAACATGACCAAAATAACAATTGGTCAAATAACCAAAAATTCTATTTATTTTTAACTTTAGCACCAAATAAACTATTTCTCTCAATTTCATTACTATTCATGTAAATTCAGTTTCTTAGCCATATATTTCGTTACGTTTTATACTGAAACATTTTATATTTATTTGTCATCGAATATATAAGAACGGAAAACTCTGATGCGAACGTAGTATTAATTGGTAATAATTTTGATTCAATTATTAATGAAGAATGAATCATAAATTTCATAATTTGTCATAATGTTTGATAGCACTCGTGTTGTTTTTTTCTAAAAATTAACAAACGACGCAAATGTATGGAACAAACGTAATGAATTCTGATAGATGTATTGAATGGACGATCAATAATGACGGATCGAAAGCGAAGTTTTATCTAAAACGACTTATTTCACAGATGATTTCACAGAAATTAAAAAAAAAATGGAACCGAAAAATGTAATCAAAATTTGTTTAGTTCAAACTGCATATAATTTCTTATATCGATGGGAACAATAACAACAAGAAAAACAAATACAATATCAACAAATCAATGAAATTACAAATATAGAAGTTAAATAATTTTAATTTATCATGCCAATAAATATTAAAATAAGTTGAATAGAAGCCAAATGCAATTCTGAAATGTTGAAAGATTAGTTTCTGCTTTCTAACATGCAGAATATACGATATTGAATCAATGAATAATTGAATGAATGTAGAAAATATAATATATGGTATAGAATCAATGAATAACAGAATGGATAAATGTATGAATGATGAAATTCAGTTTGTAGCCGAAAACGTCTTTCACAGAATTACAGAACACTATACATCACTCACGTTAAATCGGATTTACCAAATAAAAAAAAAAAAAAAAAAAATTATCAAATGCGAATGATTTCGAATGAAGGCATTAAAAGCATGCAGTTAAAGATACAAGAATAGAAGCCATTCCATGTATTGTTAATGTGTCTCTGGTATGGTGGTGTTTTAGTTTGTGGTGATTTTTTAAAGAGTATACTGGTCAATTTTATAAAATATTACGAAATTTCGATTACGTTAGATAGAAAATTAAAATTTGCAGCAAATGAAAGGCATCGTTGAACATTTCTCTTTAAATAATTACAATTTCTTTGAATCTCTATGTACTTGTGAGTTCAAATTTCAGATTTTTCAGCAAAATTTGTAATCGATTTGAAAAAAATTTGAAATATTGTGAATAACCTTTCAACAATCAAATAAGCGCACAAAATTTGATGAAACAAAAACATAAATTTTCGCTTTGGATTTTTTTTTATTATATTTTCTTTTGGGAATTATTAGATAACTTCAAACATGGAGTATATTACCATTATGCTAATGAATCGTTAGTTGAACAGCTGAGAAGTGTTTAATGAATGATAAAGGGCAATTTACTCGTTGAATAACCGATAACCTATCACTATCGCGTTGCCACATTCGTAGTAAAAAGTGCTTAGGAATTAATTATTTAAAGCGTCACTTTGAAGAGAGAAACATAACAGTGGGATTAATTATTGAAATTCCCTTGGGTGACTGAATATTAATTAATTTTAATGCATATTTATTAACCCATAACCATAGGAGACTTCAAAATTCTTTTTTCAAACGTTACGCAATACACTTTTTCATTGTATTTCACGTAACAGGTCATTAGATAAGTCTTTGCACTGACATATAGATGGAACCACTGGATTTAAATCCTTGATGGTATTTGATAGGGACAACTTTCAGAGGACTCCTGACAAAATTTGAACAAACTCTGTCCACTCTTTACAAAAATAGTGAGTCTTGGCCCAATGCACCTTACACTTTTTTCTACATAAGGAAAATTGGAAAGATATTTTACTGTGGATACATTTTTCTACAAAAACATTATCGGACAATCAAAATTATTGTTTGATTGTATTATTTGGAACTTCTGCTATAAATTAGAAAAATTTATTGGGTATAATTTTCATTTAATACACTCGAACAGAACAAATATATCATATAATTCATTTTTTAGAAAAAAGTCGTGTTTTGCTAGAATTTATTAATTAATTTTATGAAATCGCATTATTATATTGGATTATAACAATAGACCCTCTAGAACTAGGGAGCTATGCAGTGAGAAATTCGGGTTTGTTGTATCACTTGATGTGATAATAAATAATAAAAGAATGAAATATCAAAATCAAAAGTAGAAATGAAGAAAATCAAAATTCAAATAAACAGTATAAAAATAACACAAAAATATAAATAGTGATAAGCTCGTCAATTTCAAAGCGAAAGGAGATATGAAATTCATATATAGAAATGACAAATTCGAAATCTTTAGTGTCAGCAATAATGGAAGTTATTGTATATAGAGTGTATACTTTGCACGTCAAGAATCGAGAGTTGTTATGAAGCAAATTGTGAAAAAAATAAACACAGTGAAGTCATAATCGTAATACCACCGGTATTTGATGTCGTTTCAAAATCGAAGACCTTTTTTTTAGCTCTTCAACTTCCATTTCAAATTTTACCTCCCCGCCTGCGATTCTTAACCTTGCCCATATATGCTCACGCGTATACGCTTCAGATACGCATTTAGTCTAATATGACCTGTGAGGATCCCAATTGTGTAGCTCAATCTAAGTTTGTTTAGTCTGAGCAGTTTAGTTGCCAATTTAACGCTTGGTGAGATTGCAAATTCTCGCGCAATAGAGCAACCATTGTGGCCTCTCCAACTTATCAAGACTTATCTAACGACCTGTTAAATGAAAATATCTCTTTTTCTCTATTTATTTTTTATATCTCTTTTCATATCTATCGATATACTAAATTCGACAAAATCTATGGTCTGCAACCAACAAAATTCAAATTCCACCTTTATTTTATCAATTATAAAAAGAATTATTATTGTGAATATTCAATCGTTCATTTCATTTACCATAAAATAAATGCTAAAAATATATGTAAACCCATTAATAATTATTAAATAATTATTAAATTATTTACATATATTTTTAGTTATAATTATTTTCAATTCAATTGAAAACAAATTCGATCACTTTTTATGTTTTAATTTTCATCGTATTAATCGTGATTTCCAATCAATAATTTTCAATACGAGATTTCTGTTTAATTGTTTTATTTCCGGACAAAAAAAAAGACTAATAACTAATAATGCTAAATCGAAACCAAATCGAAACCAAAAGCTCTTCCTCTGTTTTCTTAATGCTATTTATAGAAAATTACGAAAATAAAAACGTAATCAAATTTCAAGTGATTACATTTTGATAACTAAAGCTTTTCATATAGTACGTATTAAGGAAATTTCCTTGAAAAATATCGAATCAATAAAATGGAATTTCCGATGAAGAAACGACGGAAATGAATTGATGAAAATATGTGGATGGTCAATTGATGCCTTTTTATGTATCGAATATAAATTGTTAAAGCTATTAAAGAAGTCTATGACAAACAGGAAATAAACAGGAAAGTGCTATTCCAATCAATTCGATTTGATGAAATCTATTGGAACGAAAGAATTGATTGTTTTCGTAATAGAGTTAGATGTTGCATTTTTTGACTGTGTATTGCACATATTAGTGAATAGATTTGTTATGTGTTTATGTTTGTTTTTGTGTATGTGTGTGAGTTGTTCTGTTGATTTATTTCTTCAAATTGGTGCATGCATAAACATTCACATTATCATACTTACCGTGCTGACTTTGCGAACCTTGGAAGCCATCGTGCCGGTTGATGGTGCAATTGGTCTTTGCATTTCGCTCACCGACTCCAATCCTTCGCTACGGATTGACATTTTTTCCTTGTTGTTGTCATCGTTTCCCTTTTCTTGGCCAACGAATAGTTCGTAACTATGACACGAAAAATCCGATGGACTTTTTGCCATTTCCGGTTGATTGGCCGCATCAGCTGCGGCTGCTGCATGCGCGGCAGCGGCTGCTGCATGTGCTTCAATTTTTGCCTGCTTCGCTTGGGCTGCTTGTTCAGCTTCCTGTAAATAGTACATTGATTTGTTTTAAGACAACGAAATAAAATATACAATTTTCAGTTATTGTCTTTTTCTGCAGTTATGATTTCAAAATTGCAGTTATAAATTTCGGAATATGCAGTTATGATTTTTAATAGATTTGGAACCAGAACAACAATTTTTCATCATCAAATAGTTTAAGAAATTATATTAAAATATATTCTAAAAATAAAACCAGAAAAATGTTTAATTGAAAAGCATTTGTCAGTTGAATTCTATACTTATTGCAGTTGTAATGTTTTAAATGTCCTCTGAAATCTGTCAAACGATAGGAAAACATCTTTCAAATTGTCACAAAAGGATTAACTATATTCGTTTGTGCTATGTTTGTTGTTTCAATTTTCATTGAATTTCCATAACATAGGTACATATATGTTATTCTAAATTTATACGTATATAAAAAGTGAATGTGACGCGATTTATAATGGACAAGAACAAAACAACCATCAATTTTTGATTTTGTGGTCAAACGAAATTCACAATTTGAGGTTGCGGAAAAAAATGAGCAACCAAACAACAATTCTGAAGAAACGGGTAACTAGATCACTGAATACATAAGTATATGTTAAATCGAATGCATTTTAATTATAAATTTTCAAAATTAAAACTAAATTTTAGAGAAATCTTCGAATGTGAATGAACAAAATGTAGAATTGCCTAGCAGTTCTATCATTAACAATGATTTACAATCCACAAATATAGAGAGTGGTAAATTTATCAACTAAATATATTATCTTCACAATGTTACGTTAGCCTTTGTTCAATTTATGTATTTTTTTTAGTTTCAACTCATGATCAAATAAAACAACATAAATTGCCCGACATTCCAACTGAGGAAGAAATTGATATTCAGTTTTATGCTACTATCTAACATTTGAGTTTCGCTTTCTCAAAATTTCAATACAATAAAAATTGGCGTTAACCGTAATTGCTTGAACAGATTCCGTTTGAATGGAAAAGAATTAATTTACTGTACGTTGTGTGAAAAATACCCAGATACCGTCCGGCTAAACATTTACAATAATAGGTTAACACGTATATTATGATTATGAAAAAAGGACACGAGCGTCGCCACTTTCTACGTGCATGCAACTTTACAAAACAATTTACATTGTAAGTATAGAGCGTAGAGTGACGTTGCAGATATATTATCTTCTTTCTTTATAAACTAAGACTATGAATGAATAAATATTAAAACTTACTCTGAGTGCCTCCTCTTCTGCGGCTTCCTCTTCTTCAGCTTTCTTTTGAAGTTCATCATATGACATGGCGACAATAGCCAAAATCAAATTCACAAGATAGAATGAACCAAGAAATATAATAACAATGAAGAAAAGCATATGCCATGGCCCGGCAGATCTTAATACTAATTGATACAAATTCTCCCAGTAATCTTGTGTCATCAAACGAAAAGCAGATAAAAACGCCCAGCCGAATGTATCAAAGCTGGTGTAGCCATAATTTGGGTTTTTTCCATAACCTTGCAGACAGAAATAGCCATCTGGACACATTCCTGCACCCGATGAATTACCGCATAATGGATATTCAAGCGCATCATCTTCTTTAAACCAGTTTGCTGTTTGAAAGTAATAATATGATGAAAAAATTCAATTAAAACAAACCCCAATTTGGATTTTTATTTCATAATTTAAAGTTGTAATTCTAAATGTCATCTAATAATAAATTGCTATATTATGCTATATTAAGAAAAACATCCGCTAAATGGAAATTCTAAATATTTGATCAAAAAATTGTCTACTTAGCTTTTCTGAAAATGAGACATTCACATTTCTCTTTATTTTATTTTATTTTTTTTTTTCAATTGTTGTTCATATTCTTGCACAACAATGTATACTTACTGTCATTTTTCATAAAATTTTCCCAATTATCATCGGTTAAATTGCCCCATGATCCGTCCAAGGGAAATTGACGTATGCATTTTTGTGTTAGCACGCCCATATAAATTTGCAGGCCCATTAAAGCGAATACCGATAACGAAAACATCGTTAAAATTATCACATCTCGCAGATTTTTTACCGATTCAATGACAGCACCAACGATGGTCTTCAAACCTGGTACAATGGCTACAGTTTTCAAGGCACGCAGTACACGAAACGTACGCAATGCCGCTAAATTACCCAAATCGATTCCCATTGTTACATAGCTGTTTTCGGTTGATTTATTTCACCGAGAAAATGGCCAAAGTTCGAAAAGTAAATCATTCAAAATCATACAATTATATGGTTATTATTAAAAGAAATTAAAAAAAAAAAAACAAATTAAAATTAAAAAATGGAAATTTCAATTGAACTGAATAGGAAACAAAATGCAAATGAAAACTTAAACAAAAATAATGTCCTTTCGCTTGACTTAGTCTGTGTTCCCTAGACAATCGATTTCCTCTAACTGCATTTTAAAAAATATGGTGGAATACGACTTGTAATTTATGTCAAGTCGACAGATGCCATTAAAGTTAAATATGAATAAAACACGTTTCAAATAATAACTTTTGTATTGCATTGAAATGCATCGTTTACCATCATTTTAACCACTGGATACAAGTGTTGAAAACGTGCTTCATCGAGCGAAAAGTTGGTTTCTAAAAGAAACCCTTCTGAATTGTTGATGTCAGTCATCCCAGATGTTTTGAATACATTTTGTTTTTCTTCTTGCGTTTTTTATTTGTTTTTATTCTCGTTTTGACAAGCTATTCGAATGAGTACTGACATTTACTCGATGCATTATAATCATACAATTTTCGCAAAGAAGTATTTCATTTACAAGACTTCCATTTCCCATTATTCGTTTCATCAACATTTTACATTTCTCGCTAGTTCAAAACAACAGCAAATCGGAAATACAGACAAAAAAAAAATCTCAAACACCAGAAAAAACAGAAACCCCTAAGTGGAAAAATCTGTTGAATCTTTCTGTTGTATTAGGTCTGTATTTTATGTATAAGCCATTTGAATTGTCGAGCGCAAAAGTAGTGCATAGAATCGATTGTGTATTGTGTACGGCAGAAAAGGAAATATGTGTCATAAGAGAATTACAGCAACAACAACAACAACAACAAAGACAAGCCCAAGCTGAAGTTATTGTTTGCACTTTCCATTGCATCGTGACATGTTCAAGCCAAAATGAAGCTTTCTGTGTGTATTTGCTATCGGTGTGTTTGCCATTTGCCTTACCGAACAGAGTGAGGGGTTTAAGTGTATGATGGTTCTCGTTGTTATCCGCATTTTTAAGCATTGAGTGGCAACATTTATTGTTAGACAAGTGGAAACGTAATGCTGCGAAATATATGTGCATTCGTGTATATACCAAAACTGCCACACAATGCATGAATCAGCTCACAAGCTGAAACACAAATCTCGCGTACGTATTTGAAAAGCGTTCCACTGGAAAATCGAAATATGAATGCAAGCAAAAATAAAAGAAGTTTTTTTTTCATTTGAATAACATTTCGTTGCATTTTTCCCTCTCAATTTCAAATGGAAATTTTCGTTCGCGTGCCCATTGTGGAAAATCGATTTGCCATATACAGCAAACATACACACACACACACACACACACACATACTCAGAGAGACAGAACATTCTGAGAATCGAGAAAATATAAACTTACACTCACATTTCCAGATGGTGAATAACACGGCGATCAAGAGATTTAAATGAGAAAATTGAACGATGTGAACGCAGCAGAAAATAAATTTTAATGGCATAGTAACTGATTTAGGTGAGGTCGAAAGCGCTATATGGTAAACTGAAAAGAAAATTTCGAAATTGGGTTAGCAAATAAAAGCCATAATACTATATTTGAACTTTCCAAATCTCGAACAATTGAGGGCATTTTGGGCATTAGTCACACCCTCTCTTTACCGATTACTTTCTGAAATTTTGGCTTTTGCAATGACTTATTTTTACGAAGATTCGATTCATTTTTAACTCATTGTAGCAAAACATTCCCTAAAGATTCTGAATTAGAGCAGTAAAAATATTAATAAATGTAGGTACAAAGGTAAAATGAAATTCGGAATGGTGCAATACAATCAATTTGGGATTGGCTTTATTTTTTTTCTTCATTCGCGTTCGCGTGCTAAATTCCAACCTGTGAGCGGCAAATAGGCGGCATGCACAATTTCATATTGTAACATGAAACAACTAGATAATTATATGCCTGCATTCAATGTTTTTTCTGAAATATAAATGAAGAAAAACTTGTGTGTATATGTGTGTGTGTGTGGGTTATTCACACACAGTGAAATATGGTTTGTTAGTATGATAATATTCGCAATCTGAACCGATTGACATTTATATTTGCACACCATAACGTGGTCTCCATTGAAACAACAGAAGCCTGGATAAGCACTCATCTGGAATAATATAACCTCTACATTTGCTTATATTGTTCTGGGTCAGCATTCAACTAGTCTTTTTTCGATTGAAATGTGATGAAAATTAAGAGTAGGCCCTTAGGCTTAAAATTTCATTTAGAATTAATTTCATCAATTAGAATGAACCAGCAGACAATATGTATGATGTACGCGTTAATTATATATTTTGTTCTTAAAATGGGCTTTTGTAGAAACACAAAATTTCATTATTAAAACTATATGCAGCGCCTATCACAACTGATTTTAGAATGAAATATAAAAATGTACGTGAGCATCATTGTTTGAAGATTTTGTAAAGTTAAAACTCAAGCAATATTGAACATCAGCAAAATAATCAAATTTTCTTCGGTTCGCATAATGATGAGTATTAAAGCAACAACAAGTGTAATTTGATTTATGATTGTATCAGATTATAACACGGTGCGAAAAATATTTTGGAGAGTTCAAAAACAAAAAAATTGTACGCACGCGTATAAAAAAACATGCACGAAGAATTAGCAGCCACAATCAAGCAAATTATTTAGGTGCTTTGTATTCAAATTCTACGAAACCAATTTAACATAACGAGTGAAAAATTGTATAATCGTGATGATCCAAATGTAACTTTGATATTATATCGTTGCTGACTTCTTGACGTTTTTTTTGTTTTAATTTCTGTTTTTATGAAATGTTGCATTATTAGTTGTAATTATTCGCTATTCACAAAGGTATAAGGCTTTTGAAATATACTAATTCAATGAAATCACCCCACTTTGACTTAAGAAAACGTTTAAGAAAATGGCACGTTGCGGCAAAACATTGTACGTGTTTTAACAGTGAAGAAAAGTAATTCTGTTCAATAAAGCTTTTCATAAAGCCAGGGATTTTATTTGGTTGAACACATCACGAAAACAAGTCTGATCCTATGACGGCTTTTATACATATTTTTTTTTTGTTCACATTTACTCAGCATTTTATATATTTTACTGTGTTCACCCTGCTTTTCATAACATGAAATTTGAACAATTTTCCCATCTATTTACAATGTATACAGCTGACTCATTTTGGATAATTCTTCATTATCGTCTGTTTTGTTTTCTCAGTTTATTTACTACCATTGTACCGAAGAACCACCATAAAAATTACTTTGTTATCTCACTATTCACATATATATATATATATATATAATATATATTTATAATACATAAGATCTAAAGTACACTGCTTATTACTTACTGCTATGTATTTGAATTCTAATAAAAAATTGCATGAAATATTCTATGCAATTTCCAACATTGATTTCTACTAATTGGAATGATATTATATATATATTATGTATGATTTGATACATTTTCAAATATTTAACTCACTATATTGCTATCGATAATAATAAGGTTTTCTATGCTTAAGCTTTAACTTTCTATATTGAGTTTATTTCTACGAAATTTTTTTTTCATAATTTCATATAAATTTCTTTTTTTTATTCTCAAATTCAACATTTTAACATTAAAAATGTTCGCTATAGAAAAGACAACGAATGGCATACCAAATTTAATTATGTTTTTGAATTTGAGAAAAAGAGCCTCAAAAGCGGGATTTATGCAAGATTTACAAAATACGAAACATAATGATTTCAGCTCCTGATATCACAAATAACACAAACATTTCTAAATAATCCACATAATACTCAAGGTGAATATCTGTGAAAATCAATCATGCTTATTCGGCATGAATTGTAAGTTCGAAGCCATTGAAAATTATGCAAATCATGTAACTACACTGCCATTAATTAAATATGGCCAATTGCTTTGTAAATTATTCCATTTTAGGTATTTGATTTGTAGCGACAGCTGACTTGTCGATAACTACTGTTCCTGTTGCAATATCAATTTGTGTATTTTGCGCATTAAACTGATCCTATTAAAATCATATTCATTGAACATGGTCAAAAAATTTAAATTAAATTTCAATCATTTCGTATGTTTTCCCTTGGTTTTCCTAAAGAAAATTTAAAGGATAAAAACTCTAGCAGAAACTCATATTTCTCAAACTACTCGAATTGGGATTTGCCTCAAATATCTAAGGAATATAATATATTGTCTAATTGTCGGTTATATGAACAGCAATGATAAATAATAAAGAAAAAGAATCCAAAAGTAATACTTATAAAAATGAGCTACAAATTAATACGTCAGTTGTACCTCTAGCAAGTACATCATCAAAACAATTGGTTTTAAAAATACAAATGAAAACAGTATTTGAAATAAATACTTACGCTAACGTTATTACAACAAAGTCCAGCCAATTCCACGCATCACGAAGATACGTGAATGGACACAAAATGAAACCGCGAGCCATCACTTTAACTGCTGATTCAAAAGTGTAAATTCCAGTGAATAACACTCTATATAGAGAGAAATTTAAAATATAAAATATAAATCAACTTATAATTTTCGAATAAACATCATAAATTATCACAAATTGTGAATTATTATTATTATTACTATTGTGAAAAAAACTGTTGTTCTTTAAATTAAGCGTTAAATATGGTATTAGAATTCCAATAAGCTGATGAATCTCTTTAATATTTCACCAAATGTCAATGTTTCTTTCTTGATTTGATGCCCTAACACAACATAATGAACTGAAAGATGAAGTATTACTCAGTGATTCAGCACAATTATTGCGCAAGCATCACTTTATTCATATAAATTAATGCTTAATATTCATAATTATCTCCACTTTCATTGTAATCTATACAATAAACATTACGTGTGCAAACTATGAATACCAAACAATTTTTGTGAATGATATAAAAGAAACCGAATTACATTCAGATATATATATATATATTTGCTTTTATATTGGTCTTATACTTACTCAGTTGATTCGACTATTGGTGATGTTGGCATTATCATTAATACACAATTTGCAAGAATTGTTATGATGATGAAGAAAGAAAAAAATGGATGTACCAAAACATAAATAGCAACACGACGAATTGGATTAAATGGGTCTAGCAACCACATTGCTTTTGTTGCGGAAAAGCGAAAAATATCCTTTCCTTTACTGACAACTACGAATGTCTGAAAATAAAATATGTAAAAAAAATTGAATATAAAGTTATATGCAGTTGCTTCAAGAACACCGAAATGTACTTTTATAAACACATATTTTTTTTATTAAGTGTTCATTTAATACACACACACACACTCTCTCTCTCTCTCTCTCTTTTCTTTCCCTTTCTTTCTCTCTCTCTCTTCCTCTATCGCTCTCCGGAGCTCTCTTTTCTTTCTATTTGATATTCTTTTACATTATTTACGCATATTCTATGAACATGTATAAAAAATGCCAATTTATAATGCAACAGTCGGGTTATTCACGCATATTTGATGAGAATCACTTTGAATTTTTCTTTTTGAGTTTAAATAGAAGTGCCAACAGATGTTGCAAAAAAAAAAAAGAATAACGGAAAGCGGAAGAGAGCGAGAGAATTTATCGAATTGAAAGACGAAGAAATGTAGCTTACCAGTTGATTCGAATAAAAATTGTCGATATCCTCGAGAGGGGTGGAGGCCAGTTCCGCTGGAAATGAAGATTGCAATCGAACAGGTATCGGGGCACCCTGCTCGAGAGTAGGATCTGGTTGTGGGCCTTCATCTTCATCGTCGTCATCATATCGGATCTATTTTAATATTATGTCAACGATGTACAGTACATAGTGTAAGATGAATGAAACAGAACACGATACAATTAGATTTCAAAATAAATGGAAATTGTTAAAATTTTAAATACAAAAATTTGTAGTTTTTGTTTGGAATCTATCAATGCAAATTTTGATATACCAATTTAACTAAAACAACATATAATAAAAACGATAAGAAATTTTGTTTCACAAATTACAAATATATTTTATATGTTTGTTAGTGTACAGAGAGAGAGAGTGGAGCAACAGCACACAAAGCACAATACACAAAGCGAAAGCAAAACAATACATAACAATTAGAATTAATAAATGGAAAATATCTGAATTTGATACAAGCAACATGCACGAATATGAATAAACATTGGATTCAAAATGCATTTTTACATATACAAAGGCTCAAAATTCTGAAGTAAAAAAACCACATTTAGAAATATGTAATATAATTAATATTATTTAGTGTATTTATACTGAACCCTGTCTTTTAAGCGACTGAAAACCTTCAATAAATCTGACTAAAAGTGAACATTAACAATGACCAATTGATATCAGGCCTGGCAGTAAATATTTCGATGAATGTACGTAGCGACAGAATATTGTCTACAGTTAGAGAAACATACTCAGTTGGCTGTCCAACCTGACCAAACCACGTTGTTTACAAATGCATTCAGTATGTTCAGGATAAAAAAAAGAATTAATTAATTCAACAAAAGGCAAGCAATTCTGAATGAGCCTAATGCCAATTAACTTTATATAAATTGCGTTAACAATACTTTACAGTTTTGAATCTCTTTCTATCAAAAATTGATTTTCCCTTCGAGAATATTTTATTTTGGATTACCTTCGATTCGAAGAAGCCATGCCATGAATATTAAAAGAAAAACTTTTTGAAGAAAAGCAAAAGAAACTTGTACAAATATGTTTACTGCGTAGAAATAGCCACAATGGCTACAGCAACTGTTGCTCGCAAATGCTATTCACTAGGATTTTAAATCGAAATTTATCCTGTATTGGGTGCACACTGTATAATATATATCTATCTCAGCCGCAAACCATACACATTAAATGTACACTTTTTTCTCTCATATATTTTCGTTATAGCCGTCTTTATGGCTATTCCCGGAGCCATAAATTATATTTTGAGCAAACAAATACATCCTGCATGACTGAGCAAAGATATTTTTTTCGCCAACACAATTCAATTCGACTATATCGTCAAAGTGTACTAAAACTATACAGACTTTATCACTTCGATATTATTCATTGACTTCTTTTGTGGATCCGTTTTTCATGTCTTTGACAATTTTGTTAAGCTGAAAGTGGGCGTCTCTTGTCACATTAAAAAAAGTCATCAAACTAAATAATGCCAAAGAGAGAGCAATTCTAACAATGAATTTCTTACAAACAACTTGCATATCGGTTCAAATAAGTTAACTTAACGCTAATTCTTAAGCTCATTTCAAATGCTATATTTCTTATCAAATTCAACTCGTACGAATGTAAGAAAATATATCTTTTAAAAATAAAAAAATTCATTAGAAAGCTTTTCAAAATATAACTTAGCTAATATTCCATACGTAACACAAATAGTGTTACGATGATGAAAAAATATACAAATGTGTAAAAAGTTTGTAGATTACTGTGCAGTTTCAGAGAAGGTTATGAGAAATAAATTATTATACAATGTAGAATATCTATGTATTTTAAAATGAAAATTTGTTCAACATGACGAAAGGTCGAATGGAATTATGGCTACTCAATAAAAAACTGTTTGAATTTTACTAGTTGCAAGATTTGGATAACAGTGTTTAAGAAAAGCAACAAATCTTGGTTGATCCCATTCTGTATATATATTTCTTTGTATGTGTGTAGTGTAGGCATGTATGCATGCCGTGTAGCACAACATTTAAGTATAGCTTTTGTTTCTTTTTCATCAGATGCTGAGCCAATTTGTAATAATTGAGCCATATGGGCACCACATTCATTGCCTTCGAAAAGTAAAGTTTTTTTTTTTGGCACACAATTCAAGGGAAAATGGTTTTATTTTCCTTTGGGTCCATTTAGTTTGTATAAGAGAAAAGATTTTCATTCATTAATGTAATGTATTTGGTGGACGAGTTAAATTACTTAAATTATTTTTATGTTATCAAAAACCAAATTCTTGTTGTTATTCGTTTCATCATTTAAATGAATCACATTTGCAATGATATTCTAAACTGAAAAATTTCCTTTCTTTACAAAAAGGTATTAGCTCAACAGCTTTGGATTGTGTACATGTGTTGAACTAGTGTGTTCAATGATAACAGCATATCAAAAACATATATTCCATTGAAATGGATTTTAAGACTTTTACTAGAACTATAGCCATACGTTTGCAATGACAAATCGTAGCTACATCCAAAACTGTTTCAATGTATTTTTATTAAATATCCATTTTGTTCTGTAACAGATGTTGAAATTGTTTCCTTATGTAGAGTAGACCGAAGAACGAAGTAATATTTTATCATCGTTTTCATAAATCGTCCAATACAGAATAACGGCAATCTGTATAATTTTTTACTTTTTTTTTTCTTTTTCTGAAAAAAATTCTCTCGATTGTTTAAAATGAATTCATGAAATAGATGAGAATTTATGGTGTTGTGCGGTGTTATTTTTGTTTAGATTATCGTTCACCGAATGCTTCATTATTATTAGGTTGGCATTTTTATTTTTCTTCTTTTCTTTCAATCCACAATTTCATTTTTGCTGAAAATAGCAGTGGCAGCGCGTACGTGAGGTGTAGTTGAATGCGACGTATTATGTTAGTTTAACATGCAATTTGATTTTGTTCTCTTGCTTATCTTCGCCGCCATTTGCCAACTTTTTCGATATGCGACTGAATGTATGTATGTGGCTTTGTTGTGTGGCTAACGTCGAGCAATAAGCTTTCGAGAATGAGTAAAAATAAAATGTAATATTTCCAGTTGGAACTGGTTTCACAGTTGATTTGATATGTTCTCTATGTATAACAATGCCTTATGCTTTGCTATGGCATGACATGCTATAACTGCTGATTCAAACTTGAAAAATATTATAATGGAATGGTTACGAAGAAGCACGCACCGATCGATATGTATAATATACTTTCATGTGCCACACCTAATTAGTATACTTTAGAGAGAGAGGGACACACACACACAGAGAGAGAGAGAGAGAGAGATAGAGAGAAAAATCTTGCATCAATAAACGAAATGAATTTACTTGAAAATATGAATGATTAGTCGTTCAAACTGGTCAATATGTTCTGAAAATAGTGAACATGTGTGTTACTCGATTCTCCCTTAAATTACATTCCCTGATATAAAATCAATTTTTTCAATAGAGATTAAAAAACGAATTTGTAACCTGTATATGTCAAATTAAAATGACTATCGCATTAACTTGTGAAATCAAAAAGTGATCGAACTTGGCGGAATCGTAGCGCAAATGTTAAATGTTGACAGCGATAGTGGCGCCTCTTAAGAAGAGTTTCATTTCTGTATGTTTTCGTACTCGTTGAGCGAAGATTAGCATGTTTGAATAACCAAGAATGTACTGTAATTGAAATTATCCTTAAGAGGCGCAGCGTTCACAGCAAATTATTATTTGTATGGATACATTTGCGCTTTGGGCGCACTTTGAATGTATTTTCGAGATATAATAAAATGAATGGATCAACTACATATCAAGTAACATTTGCGCAAAAAGTGTATTTGCTATCGAGTTAATGCATAGAACAGTTTGGGAAATTTATCAAAAATTATGGAACCATGTTGAAGCATGGAATATAAGAAGTTGAAATGGCAACAATCGATTTCATCTAAATGTCCTCCGGTTTTTCTCCTATAGAAAATTGTCATTAAGTAAAAGCGATGACTATGACGACAAAAATGATGGTGATGATATGGTCTAAAATAACAATAAATTGGGTGGAAAATTGCAATGCAAAAAGATTGTGCTTCCATATAGTCATGGTACCTTTCATAGATATAACATATTTTATAGCATTATATGGGATATTTTTATACCTATTTAAAATACGGAACAATCGATATAGAATTTAATTGCAATAAAAATTCGAAATCATTTACTACTCTTGAGAATATTCATGAAATGCGAAAAAATGCTCTCTGGTTATTTCAGCGCATACAAAATTATGTATTCTTATATTGAAAATTATGCATATGTAGGAGTTGTGTTCATAAATTACAGTCCAATATGTTGTCTTTATAAAGGATGATAGAATTTATCCGTTTTTATTTTCTGAAGAAAATCGATAAATTCCTAATTTGGTAGTGAAATTATTGTTATCAATGTAGTTTTCATGGCATTATCCTTTAATTTTTTGAATGTTGATAATCACGTATGAAAATCTAGTGTATGTTCATATAAAATTCATAGATACAATATGAAGGAATTTCACATCAAGATGTTTTCTTTTTTTTTTGGTCGATAGCTGCGATAACAAAAATTCAACAAAATTCAATATCCATGCTTTGGAGTTTTGTTAACTAACGACCAATAAAGTACTAAAGTTCAAAGAATTTTATGACATAGTTTAGTGATTACAGTACTATTCGCCCAATATTTGGCCGCCACGCATTCAACAACACACAACATAATAAATAAATGTTAGATACTAAACCAATTTATGAAGTTCTTGTTCATAAATATTTGACAATATAACGTTCATTCCAATCTATACCTGTTTATTTATGAAGTTACTAGCATATGGTAAATGGTATTTATTTGCGTATGCGTTCATATAAAAGTGATGAAAAATGTTGTCAGTGTCTTTGGCATTATCTCAATTACTAATACTGTAACGCCATCTATTTGTATACCAATGTGGCAATTTTTATTGATTTACATTACCAAAAACACCGTCATATTATTTTTTTGTTTTTTGACTTACGCTTAAGAATAAAATAAAAACATTTTATTAAAAGGTTTCTTATCTAAAAAAAAAAAAATTGTGTATTGAATGTTATAATTTGATATATTTTGATCTCTTTGCTCTCGTAAACTGTAAGCTTCATCTTATTTGAATTTATTATCGACTATGTTCTAGTCGTATAAGTGTTTATTTATTTATATTTTTTTTCTTTCAAATACATTCGAATAATATAAAGTAGAACCGATCAAATTAAAATTAAAACCTAGGAGAAAAATTCAGTTTTCGTGACAATAGACAATAGAGAAGGTATAAGTCAGAAGTATTGACTTTGATCATAACGATTGAATCGGCCAAATGGAAATACTTTATGGAATCAAAGAAAATAAAAAGTATAATAATAGAATAATCAAATGTCGATATCGGTGGAAAGCACAAAAACAAACGAAGAAGCAGATGATTATTGAAAAAAGAGCATAATTGGAGTCAATTATTGTAGTTTTATGAATAACATATGCATAGGGGATAAACACCAAAGATCAAACAAAATGAACAATAATGATTAAAATAAACACATTCTTCTTGATGTAATAGAAGCCAATAATTATTATATACAAAAATCAATTAAAATCGATCCGAAATTATCTCTCTTGATGACGAAATTGAACGATAATAATCAGCTCATTTGATTTGTAATCAACGTAACATGCTGCTTCTCAAGTCAACAAATTAGGAAGATACATTTCAAATTTGTCTGATTGGCCCGTTTTTGCATTTAATTGCACGAACGATACGCCACAATTTCGGTTCAAGTTTATTGTTACGGTTTGACTCCTTTTTTTTTCTTATTTAATGTTTACAATTTCAATACATCAAATGAACACTGCCGATGAATTCTTAGAATGCTAAGCACGTATCAATGGAAAATGTAATTCAATGCTCTATGTACTTGTACGCGGTTTCTCATGTAGCCGAAGTCACGCACATACTTGCGCAATTACTACCATAAAATCCTTCTTCATATTCATTGAAATATATCCGATCAGCACATGTGTGAATAAGATGAATATTGTTTTCACATACCACACCTAACTTTATGGTCGAACATGGTGCAAAATGTATGTTATTCGATTTGAAGAATGAAAAAGGGAAAAAATCGATCAAATATCCAATTTCACATTGAGAATGATTCAATGAAATTATCAGCAATGATACGTGAGACAATTAACTAGAAATATATTACTAGAAATGCGCTATTTTATAATTCAGATGTAAAGAATTATCAAAGATTCTCAAGACAATTACCCTGTATTCTATTTCATATTGTTTTTTTAAACTTCGAAATTAAATTGTAAAATTGAATTTTGAATGATATTTGGGAATAAAATCTCTATTTAGTTTTAAAAAATATGTGACCCCATTAATGTATAATTGAACTTGATGTTCGAAAAAAAAGATTCAAAAGAGCAGAAAAAAAGAAAATAAATCATGTAAATCCTAAGAAGCGTGGCATGACTAAAACCATTTACCGATGAAAATTTGCGCCAAACATACAGAATTTGAGCAAAGACTCAAATAAGACTTTTATAAGGAATCTGGACGAACCTTGTGTTGCCAGTTCACACATTCGCATGCAATTTTCAAAATAGTTTTTGTGATAATTGTCTTCTGATTTGTACATTTTTTCGAAGCAATAAGCATATTAAAATGAAATGGGTATACACTTTTCATCATCATACAGGAAAAACATATCTGATGTAAAACACCAATGATTAAGAAAGCAGAAAAAACGAAAAAAAAAAAAAATATTTTCTTTGTAAGCATTGCACAAATTTGGGTATTATTATAGCACACTGCGGGTTAAAAGAAAATAAAAGTATAAGAAGATTTTGAGCGTGCGGTAAAACTATACAAGTGAACTGGGTCGTATGGTTTTTCAAGCAAATGACTGAACTTCATATAAAACATTATATTCTGGATGTGTTCAGATAGTGGCCCAACTCACTTCCCATAGCAGAAATATTAAATAAACAATGAAAAAAAATATTTAGAGAAATATTGGGAAGTATATTTAATTAACAACTAAATGTTCGCTACTAAATGATAAAGTTCATGTTAGATTTTATGTGTGTTCGTTTTGTTGTTATTTGTTAAATGTTGGTTAGATGCAATCGTATTGTGTGGTTGGAGTTTGGTTTTGTGTATGTGTTTAATGTTGATATGTATTGAATTACAGTGTGCTTAAGCGGTTCACATGTGCTAGGCAATTTCGAGCAGCGGAAAAATAAACAGATTTATAAATGAGATAAAGAGAGAGAGAGAGAGAGAGAGAGAGAGAGAGAGAAATGAGCAAAAAAAAACTGTTAAAATAAAATGTTGAAAAAATTTTCCAGACATTTGCCCAATATTTGTGTGAAAATTGATTCCACCTTTGCGAATCATTTGAAAAAGAATTTTTGATTGACGAATAATTTTTAGCAATGACATTAAATCATTAACTTTTATATAATATTAAATTTGTTTCTTCTATATGAAATGATATTTTCAATAAAATTTTGTAATAAACATGGCTTCAGTAAATTATATGACAATAATATAATTTTTGTTAGAATTATGTACTGAATAAATACTAATCTATATTTTAATCAAGCCAAAACATATGAAACGCGTATGTTGATTATTTGTTTAGGTGCGTCTGGATATGAATATATTTATTTATATATTTGTAGATTAAAATGTGAGAGATAATCTGAATCCGATGCTCAGCCTGCAAGCAATATATTTCACAGACGCCAGCTACATGCGTTTTTTTTTGCACAACTGCAATATTCAGAACGCTGTAGAATTGCTTGAGGTCATCACGAGTATCGGCGTCAGACTTTCTCTTGTTGCTTATTCAATGTAGTCAATGTGGCTACTGCAAATTGTATCAAACGAGTGTTTATGTTTGGTGTATTTGTGTTTATTTTTAGTGTATATATTTCAATAATACTTGTTCTGTTTATAATTATTAAAAATTGTTATTATAAATGTACCAAAAATGTACTTGAATGCTTCTAGAAGGGTGCCTAGGAATTAAAAACAAAGTTTAAATTTCGAGTCAAAATAAATTATTTATCTCATTCGCTCACTATGAAAATCGTCTAAATATGCAAACATTTGTTGAAATTAATTTTCATTAAAAGAGTTGATCCAAAAAAAATATGCTTCTTCCATCTAAAAGGCTAGAATTAAAATGTAAAACGGCCAAGCCATTGCTATAAGAACAGAAATAACTAAAACGATTATAAAAGGAAATAACAAACGCGCGATATGCAAAATGCTTGCTGCTGTTTCTTCAAATGTTGTTTTTTTTTCAATTTATTTTATTTTGTTCGCATTTCCAAATTAATGCAAAAAAATATGTATTCTTGCGTGGGCGTTTGATTTAATCCGAGTGTGTTTTTGAGTGTTTTTGTGTGTTTGTGAGGAAAAAAAGTTTTAAGTAAAATGTGTGTGTGTGTGTGTGTGTGTGTATATTTTTGTATCCTTTTCTAGCAAACGTGTACAAAGTAAATGGATATTAAAATCACTATGGAAAAAGTCTTACTTCTTTTTGCTTTTTTTTTCGCCCATATTGTGGCTGAAAAATGCGGAAAAAGAGGATTTATCAACATCAATCATATGAAATAGAGACAAGTTGACTATACTGCATTGTGTCTCGTTTATGAAAATCTATCATTTTTTTTTACTTATCCACGATTTTCAAATATAAAATTATATCAACTGAATTTTCTTTTAAATCCAGATATTTTAATAAGATCTGTGATTAAACATTGTTATGATAATGCGTAAAATGAAACTTGATCAAGTATGCTTTAATAAAAGTATCATATCCTTTTGATGGAAATGGAAAGTGGTTGTGCATATTTCTTTTAATGATAACGAATAAATGAGCCTGTGATTTTATATCATGTTTTGAACTTGTTTCAATGTAATTTTGTGTTTGTGAGTTTTTCTTGAATTTCATATTATTTTTTTTTTACAAATTATATAAATAATAACATTATGAGCATGATAAATTAGTGAAATCATTTTGTAAACCATTTTACATATTTTATGTTGATGTTAAAGGCTGAATTACATTAACACTGAAAATTAAATTTCATTTTGGTTTATTCAATTTGTTTACTGTTTGAAAAGATTCGATTACCAAGTTCTTTAATATGTGATTAAAAATTGTAAAAAAAAATTGTCTATATGTTGTTTTTGTAAATTGTAAACAACACATAATTAATTTGTAGAATTCATTGCAAATGTTTCGATTTATTTAGTCAAAGCGCTTTTCATTTTTGTTTTTTATTCACAATCATTACCAAATAGCCTTAATTAAAGTCGACATTTAAAATAAGGATTACGAATTCAAAAATTATTCTGCCCACAAAATTGTTTTGGGATAATGGAAATTTGATTATACTTGGCATGTTACATATACATATACATGTACGATTGACAATTGCTATTGGCAACGAGAACGACACAACGAAAACTAGCAAACAGTATCTTCGTCACACTAGAATGTCGTCGTCATCATGGAATATCCAAAATCGGTGTTTGGATGGTTTTATTTTCATCAAAAGGAATCGATTTAACGAAATACCACAAAAGCATTTATCGTCGAAGGTTATTGCGAGACAATGAAATGTACAATTTCAAATAATATAAGAAACGTAAAAATTCGATTGTAATTGGTTTTGTCGATGAAGCTAGATTTCACTATTAAAATACGAATAAATGTGCAAATATGCAAAACTATTCATTTATGCACATTTACCTACATTTGGACAATACAAAACAATTAATAGTATTGTCAAACGTGATTCGTAAATCAGGAAACATGATGCAAAAATTGGATTTTCTTACTTTTTTTTCGCACATCTTCAGTCAATATATTAGTATTGATTTGCTTCTATTCAAATTGTCCACCATAAATCTACATTTGTATTGTTTTTGTATCATTTGACAGGTGCATATTATTGGAATTTCTATTTAAAACATTTCAACAATAGCTCTACACATAATTAAACATAAATAAACTCGACAAAAAATCGTTATTTCAAAGGAAAAAAAAAGAAAGAATAATAAATGTTGTTGAGTATCTAATAAACATAATAAAAAATTGTCTCATTCTTCGATATTGAAATGACTGAATACACGAATCGCTATTTCCGGATCGAAACTAAACACAGGATATTATTTTTTTCATAATAATCTTCAACCAACAAATAACTTGGATGTTGATATGCGAAATCTAGTAGTGATGCTATTGTAGAATTTGTTGGAGAAAAAGCAGAATATTAGCAATGTCACTCTAAAAATCCTTTTTTTTGCTTCAATAGGAAATTATATTACAGATGATATAAAAACAGCCTCTGCTAGCATTGAACACAAAAAACTGATTTTGTTTTGGCTTTCGTCTTCAGAAAAGATTCATTTCAAATATGAAATGAACCGACTTTTAATGAAGCTTTTGAAGAAACAATTTACAGATTTGTAATTGATATTATGTCATTTGCTTCAAATGAATAATATTTCATGGATGATCAAATTCAAAAATTTCTTACTTATAAACCACATTTGTGATCTTCTCGGCATTATTTCAACCGAATGAATTGATATGATATTATTATGATATTCAGAAGTGTAATGAATGTAAATAAAAGAAGCGTTCGAATTTGTATATTTAGACTGTAGATTGTAGAACCTGGTTTTTGGCGTCACTATTCTGTTAAACTGCAAATCATAAAATATGTATTCGTTTGCGTATCGACGTTATTTTGTTGGATCGAAATCCATATAAATTGCTTGCATGGGAACCAATTGAAAGTTTAAATAATTTATCGAATAAATGTATAGAAATAGCCAAAATGCCATATTTTTTCACATATTAGTTTCGATTTATTCTATGACGCCATTATTGAACTTAAAAGCATTTTAAACGAAAGAAAATGAACATATAGTTTTTATTCAATATAGCAATAATAAACCATAATCGAACATAAATTTAATAAATGTTTTAGTTTTGTCACATCCAAATTTGATGGGTTAGATCGAAAACATTTGTATTATTGTATATCAGCAACAACCATTGGTTGTGAGTTCTAGAACATTGGTATTCGATTTCAGTTGAAACAGTATTGAAAGAAACCACGCCCTTGAAATTGAAATATTGTTTTCTTTGTTAGGTAATCCCGAGCTTACCTTTTGCAGAAAACCAAAGAAATAAAAAAAATGTTCCAAACACATTAATTTGCTTAAGTTGCGTAAATTTTTAAATACATAATTTCCAAAATCACACGAATGATAAGTGGTCCTACTTGGACAAATGTAATTTTGAATAGAAGAATGAATTATTTCGCATATTGGCAAAAATTATCTTCATAACAAACTAATATTGATCAAATAAATGAAAAGAATGTGAAAAAATCAAATTTTTTCTGTAAAATATATGAGTGGACTGAGAAAATATTTTGGGATAAACGACAAATATAAACAATAATGGTAAAGTGTGCATTTAAATTAAATATTAAACAAATAGTATGAAGGTTCAACAGGCCAATTATAAACAAACACACAAAGAGAGGAAGAGAAAAATGATCTTTACACAAAACATCGATTAAATGCCAATTTAAACCATTCATCAAATTTATATTTGTGGGTGCAACAATGAATTCAATTGAGCTGATGAATAATGAGCATGAAAAAGCAATATGAATAATAATTTATGTTGAGTTCAATTAGTTAAAAATTTTCACTGGCAAATTTAAACAATAGGTTAAACGAAATGAAAGTTCAACAAGTTTCACCTTGAATTTTAAAAGTTCTAATTGATTTACTTTGTAAATAATCTTCTAGATTTATTGTGAAAATTAAGCTTTTCGAAAAAAACAGTATTATGTGATAAAAATGCAAAGTATTTCAATGTAATTTATTATTTATGTTTTATGGTCTTTTAAAGTATTGATTGACACAAAATTCACATTGAATTCGAAATTTTTGATAATGATGATTCAAATATTATTGATTATTCTTATCGTTTTTGATGAATAAAATGTGTTCACATCTAACATTATTATATGTCTATCATTATCAAATCATAAAGTCAATGTTCTGAAACAGGGTTCCCTTAACCCCCTTCTGATCTGAGCTCGATAAATAATTTCAGAACCTACAATTTTGAATTCGATTTCGTGCGCTAGAATGGTGTCGAAAAAATGCAATTTAATGAAAATAATTACAATCATCATGGATCACGGTCATCATATGTGTACTCTGTATTGAATAAGCGATGTAACTGATCTAATTTTGGACGACCAACATTTGATTGCGATGAAATTTAATGCCAATCAATAAATATACTGCTTATTTATGGAAAACTCAAAGAGTAGTTTCATAAAATTAATATTCATTACACATCACTTTGCCGTTCCGTCTTTGGCATGACTCAATATACGTATTCAATACTCGCGTGCAGATCTGAAATGATATTTTATGTTACGTGGGATCGAACATCGAATGGCTTTTTTACAAATTGAGTTTATTGAATGCAATCTTGAAAATTGTTACTTTCATTCTATATCAGCTTTTCTATATTTATCATTGAAGACTCCTTTTTTTATTATAAACGCAGAAACCATCGATTTTTGGTCATAATTTCAAAATATAAATATGATTAAGTGTCAATAAATACATTCAATACGTTTTATGACATTTTTTATTTATTTATAAAATTAAATTAATCACCAGCTCGAAATATCCATTTTGCTTTAATTAAACACTACTAGGGTTAAACAAAAAAAAAAAAAAAAAAACAAAAATAAATGACATGAATGTATGATGGGTTGAAATGTGAGAGAAAGAGAGCAATGGTTTTAAAACAAACATAAAAACAGATGTTGAATGTTTCAAATGAAAAATTGAATGCGAAATTAATTATATGTATAGGACATTTTCTTTCTAATTCGGTTCACCAATGACAGTTGTCGGCAATCGTAACATTTTCTTTAAACTGAAAAATAACACACATCTCATACACACTGTGCCGAGTGAGACGAATTAAAGACGTATATCCTGCATATACGATAAAATCATATATCAATAATAATATTCTTAAGGATTATTATCGGTTTTTATGGGTGTAAAATAATCCTATTAAATATTTCAATCACTTATTATATATGGTTTTATAATATTTAACGTAATTCTTGTAATGAGCACGCACACATATATTAATTATACTTCTCACATATATGTATAAATAATAAATAGACATAGATATATGTATATATATTAAAGAAAAGAGTTATTATCTTATATATATATATATATATATTAGACATTTTCTGTTTTGATTATAGACAGAGAGTACACAGAAAATATAATATATATATTATATTATTGTTACACAGAGAAACATAGAGACAAGATGTACGACAATGACATAGACAAATATAGATGCTTACTACCTCTCCTTCGGCTCTTCTCCTTTCCAATTCTTTTAGTTTACGTTGTTCCTCAGCAATACGACCTTGGATTACGACTAATGATTCGCGGGTGAAGGGACGGAACAAACAGCGTTCTTCCTCGGATATCGAACTTAAATCGTCTATCATTTTCTATAACCAACCCAATGAATAAAGAGCCTTATTCTAGCCAAGGCCTAAATTGGGTGAAAAAAAACGAAAAAAACAATCAAATTAGTATATCAATTAGTAAATTCGGACATTTTGTTTGTGTTGCACGAATTGACAACACGTTTTGGTATCATTGTTTTCTTTTTGTTTCTTCTTTTATTTCCATTTTTGTTCCATTCAACTGTCAAACAGATGCGGCTATTGTTGATGCACATTGCTTACTTACAATGTGCACTTAATTAACATGTCATTATCTCGTCTTCAATTTCAATATGAACAGTCCATTTTCAGCTAGTTTACAAGCCAATTAAGTAATGGAATGTCGCACGGAATATAGTATAATGTGCTTGTCATTCTAATATATACAATTGTAAGTTCTACGATACTTTTGGTTTTCAAAGTGGTCAAAATGAGATTTAAACTTGAATGCCTGACAGAATTAATGATGTTCCACTACTGTATATAAAATTTCTACACGAATGAAGAATTATGAAAAGTTTTATGCAATATTCCACATATTATGACCTTAGGACTGACTAGATTATTTGGCAATTTTTGATTAAAGTTTATGCAAATTCACCATGAACTCTAAACGCAAATAAACTGCTACACTGTAGTCATACAGTGTATGAAACATCAACTGAAGAAGAAAAAATTTCGAATAATTATACATTAAACGCGGTAATATAATTACATTTTATTATATACGGTAGCAGATACTGTTTTGGTAAATTTTTTGTGTTGGCAGTGAGTTTTAGTGTGTATACATTTTTTTTTCAAAGCTGGAAATGACGAGTTTTCTTTAGAAAAAAAGACGTTTGGATGAATTTTCAAAAATTTTCGCCGAATTGTCCATTTCAGCAAACATTTATTTTATTAATTTAGATTTGGTATATTTTCTGTATTGGTCACTGTGCTAAACTAAAGAGGCAATGAATTCTCTGTCTCTTTCCAAGTTTGAAATGTGTCAAAAAAAATTATAATTTTCAATATAGTTTTTCAATAAAGACATGGAGAAGACAATCAAGGGACGATTCATGGTACTAGTTTTGCTAGTTTTCTAGTTCCGAATAATATTTTGTATAAAAATTAAAATTATAGCATATTTTCAATTTATTTTTTCTTAATTATTGTTAAAGTCGTTTATTGTAACACTTCAAATCAATTTAAATACTTTAATTTACAATGAAAGTTGAATAATTAAAATATAACACTTTTTGACAAATGTTGAATTCCTGCTAATTTTTGGCTAGTATTTTAAGTCTGTGAATCACCCATTGAAGACAATAATTTAACAGTAAATTGAACGTTATCATATAAATTACCTGCTAACAATGATGTATTGAAGGGGCACGAAGCAGGCCTCCACTTAAATGTGGGAACAACGGCTGGCTCGGGCCCCACGAGCTAACTGCATTATACAGAAATGAATACTATATATTGTATATTCGAAAAACTATTGATATTAATTGAACAGCTTAGAGGAAAAACGTTATGTTGAAAATGTTGTTATTCAGTGTATTTGGTATACAAAAAACAACAACAAATACATTGAGTAACAACATTTTTCCCCGCAACTTTTCTATATAACGTTTTTCCTCTAAGGTGATCAATTGAAAATCTCTTACATCGTACTTACCTGTCGTTCGAATAGGAATCAGGATCGCTACAAATTTAGTCACAGCAGTTTCACGACAACAACTGGGACTCGAAACAATCCAGTGGCCAACAATTTTTCTCATGACCGCCCTACAAATGAAGGAAAATCGGTTATATTATCATAAAGCTTATACTCGATTGTTCTTCTAACAATGATTTCAGATGATTCGATGCGATGTTCTTCACATACATGTGGTACATGAATATTGTTGATGTTGTTAATCATCTATTTTTAAGGCGTCATAGTATACGGACGCCGTCTTTTTGTAATCGACAACCAAATCAAAATAACGCTTCGCTCAAAATCCCACTGGTGGAAAAAAAAGAAAGAAGAAAAAACCAAGTGAATTACTAATTATATCATATAATTGATAATTTTTTCCGCTCACGCAAGGAGATACATTCATATTGAGCAACTTTCATTTTGTCTTGTTATTTCAGCATAAAGCTGCTATGTTATGCAATTAAAGCTTGCAAATAATTTCGAATTTTCATTGAATTTTTATTTTATTTCAGGTTTTTGTTATATTTACTGTCATCGTCAAAAACACTAAAGTTTCATGAAAACTAAACAAAAAGTTTTCCTTTTGTGCGTGCTATTCAAATGCAATAAAAAGTTTGCGACGCCTGTTAAAATTTTATCAATAAGTAAGATACATTGCAAACTGGATAGAACTGGATCCAGTATGAGTTAAACATAAGGAATGAATGAATAAAACACCTGTTTCCATGACAACCATACACATAGCAATACATTAGTCAAACGCTTTTTTGTGCTTGTGCTTGAAACATACGTGCACACACATTATTATACATACACTCTTAGTCATACATAAACGAAAACTCCATTTTCCACAAGCAAGACTCCAACATTATATTGAATACATCAATACATATCCGTCTCGTTTATATAGGCCATTTACACCAAAAGGGAGTTTGTGATGCCGATGTAGAATTTATTTTCTATAAAAAAGTAATATCATTTACTGGTTACACTGAACCACGATCGAAAAACGATTTCCCTGAATACAAACATAAAACAATATCACACAATCAATCCCTACACACGTTGGATTAAGAGTGTTTGCGCATCAATAGAGTTCATGTTGTTCCTCTTCACATTGCATGCGTTTTTCTATCCACCTGCAAGCAACATACATAACTGCTCAATTTTCATATAAATTTCTTCAAATACTGCTTCGATCCGAATCGAAACAAGAACTGCGACAAAATAGACTGGTTTGATTTTGTTACCCCAAAACATAGCTTGACATATATTCGACCGACCGATGCAGCAACCAACCGTGTTTTTTGTGCCACCAAACACAAAAGCATCACTTCACACACTTGAAATAGCAACGTCCACACGAAAAAAATCGAGAAGAAACGAAACCAAAAGCACTGCTACCAAGTAATGACTGCTATATGTATCGTATGCACAAATGGCCCGCATGCGCATTATACCCTACACGAAATGATTCACGGCTGTCGTGCGTTCACTCGATGAAAAATACCGTTGTGCAAATTAGTTCAAAATAACTGAGCAAATTGAAAGTATTCCATGTGAGTTTTCACCTTTACGAATAAATGAATGTGACTTTGGTAATTAAAATGTAAAAAAAAAAGAAAATGTGTTAAATCTGGATGAGGAACAAATTTGGATTATTTATATGGGAAAAATGCTCTTTCATGTCCACATTTTTCTTTTTGCTCGAAACACATTTCCCGTGTTTCTTTCTGTTGAATTTATTTAGTTGAGTTAAAAAATTAACTTTAAGATGAAATTATTTTCTTCAATTTCATTTCTTGTTATGTTTTCAGTAGAATTTTAATTCGAATTAAAATGGAAACTGATGAAAAACATCCATTCAATTTATTCTCAAACGCCATTTGGATGTCAATTTTTGAGATATTTTTTCTGAACATGTTCAATCATTGAGATGATTTTGTGATTGGAATAACATGAATTTACCAAAGGGCATAGGCATGTATCTGACAACTTTGACATTGATTTTATCATCATTTATCATTTTATCATCTGAATATCATGAAACAAAACATAAATGAATTCAATTTCCGTTTGATATTTTTTTTTTATTCAATGTATCAATTCTTTGACTTTGATTAAAGAACCAATGTCATTAATTCAATTTTGTAAACTTATTGAAAATAAGAAAATCTATACCAAATGTTTTTTATATAATCTCTTAACATTATTTATTAATTAGATTGGGCTGTCCGATCTTTTTTCGATTCAATTCTTAATTTAAAAAATGACCGATATTACGAATTTCTTAAGAATGATTTCCCAAATTTTATACGTTTGTTTTATTAATAAAATGCACCATATCATTCGTGAACGTAAACGTGTAAAAAAAAGACAAAAATTGTTTTTGTCTAATTTTTGTTTTGTAATAATCTATTACTAATAGATTTCAAATTGGGTACATATTTTATCTATGAGTTTTCTTGAATTTAAATACTCATTTTGTTTGAATAGCAGCAAAGCGTTTCAACGGAATTTTTAAGTACTATGTAAAGCAGAATGAAGACGAGCATTTTTGTACATATTTGAAGAAAACTTTTTATTCGCAACAACAATCTTAAATGCACTTCAAAAGTGAACAAAGAATGTCTGACATTGTTCTCAATAACATATTCAATTTAGCAAAAAAAAATTAATAAATGAATAAATAAAACAACTTTCTGAAGAATTTTATTTATAATTCCAATGAATTTCTCAAAAACCATTTTTGTATATGCTTGAAAATATTATATTTAAATGAAATGTTATTGTAATAACAAAAACCTAAAAAACATTTTAACGAATGGTAAAGTAATCAGATTTTTCCAACGATGTTTATATAAGTTTAATTTCTAATTTTCAAATAATAAGAAACTATAAAAGTATTTTCTTCAACAATTATGAAAGAATTTCTTAGGTGAAGAGATAAAAACATATGTTTATAACCTTTCGAATATTCAAGTCATCAAGAATTTTAATAAATAATGACATACAAATCCTTTTCTTTTCATAAATATCATTGAATCCTTTTCAATTTCAAACCAAATTCCTTTACTCCATAACACTCCGTTCAAAATTCTACTAATTTTCTCTCATCAAATAGTGCTTTGTCATGCTTGTTTTCAAACAATATAGTGGGATTATGATTGAATTCACAAACATATATTCTAATTTAATACGCGTATCTGTGCTTCACACTCGTTCTTATTTATTGTTTCTGAGTTTTTGATAAATAATTTACATTAACTTTGTCGTTTTATTCAATCACTATAAATATTCCATTGACTCTTAAGATTTGATATCATATCTGTAACATTTTGTACACAAGTTTCAAAGTTGTATACATATTTTGTACATTTATACGATTGTTGTACCAGTTAAAACTTGTGCGCGAATCGAACAAGCTATACACTCAATGGTACCAACAATCGTATAAGCTCGTGAGATATATTGCAGATAACAACTAACCGTATATATACTAACAGTGAGCTCGACTGACAGTCTCATCCAGCGGATGGCATCCAGCAAAAAATCATAGTCTGATATCTGGTTTCGGAATACTAGCCTTTAAACATTATGATGTCCAGTAATTTAATTTATTAAATTTTAAATACTTCAAGTAGTTGAAAATCGAATGAATGAAAATACTATTAAAGTCTGATTATCCATATAAATGATGAATGTATTCGTCTAGATCAAATTTGGATATTGCTTTTCTAACAATAACTTCTATACGCACAAGAAATGACCAACTGAAACTGGAGTACAGAGAAAAATATGAAGGAATCATGAGTACCATACATTCTGGTATTTGAAAATCAAGAAGGGGTTGAATTCGAAAATTCCTGAGAGGGAGGTAATTTTATTTGTTTCAAAAGTTCTTGACATTTAGAATATTATTCTAATTTTACTTGAAAATTCCTAGGAATTGCGAATAATTTGGTAATAGACCCCTCGGACCCCCGTGCCAGAATCTATGATGAGAACACTCTTTTACGCTTTTCCACTTCATGGAATTTTATCCTAGTGAATAAGTGGGGATACTAGCCATTCTTATCTTTACTTTGTCTTGCCATTCGTTTTCCATATTCACATCATTCATTTATTCATTCATACATACTATTATTAATATCGTATTCAAGAGTAGAAGAGGTTGTACATTTGTGTAAAAACATACATTTGTGGTTATAGACAATTGATTGTATACGTTTAAGCTCAAATAAAACCAAAATTATATAGTTTCTTCTATTTTCGTGTTCTGTTTTTTAATGTAAACGATAAACCAACATCGAAATAAACCTATTTAATTTTCTGTTCTGCTCGCACATGTCTTTTATCTGATGAACATAAAAGAGCTTAAGTATGTTTTCCAATTTTTCATCGCACTAAATTAGGCGATGACGCCACAGATAACATAAAATTTGGAAGGAAAATACCCGTCTTACATGTTCCAAGATATACGATTACAATGCTCTGTGAATAGTGGGCGGATAGAAAAGTGTATATTGGCCGCTTCAAATATATTGAACTCAAAATAGTAATTCTCATACAATGATAATACATATGTAAGTGAAAATTGATTCTTAAACGATTTCTGCAATTTTTCGATTTCTACAATATAAAGAAAATTAGATTTCAGAAGATTTTTGTAGTCGCTTTAATACAGTATATGATATACTTTATTCGAAATTATGTTCAATAAAAGCTTATGATTTTCTCACAAATAATTCAAACTCTTTTCATGATCCACATCAGAGTAATTCACTTTGAATCTTAATAAATTATTTGAATTTATGGTAACTAACTTGAGCGCAATAATAATCATTCATTCTATTTTAGTGTGCTCATTTTGTGAATGAATTGAGCTAAAGCAAAAAATTTATATTCTCACTGACGAAAGTCGAAGACTTTCTACGCATATAAAGATGCTTTGTCAAAATTTCCTTTTTAATCCACAGCGATGTTTTTTCGAATTGAAAATGAATCGAAATAATCCAGTAAACCATTTGCTCATTTATATCTCTCGTTTGCAAGACGTTGAATTCATGTTACCATTTTCATATTCTTTGTATGACATGCAAATAAAAAAAAGAGATTTTATCCACTTTTTTCTATGTGAATATAGTCTCTTTCAAGTGAACGTGTTCGTTGTTAAATGTTAGTCCGTTTATATCTAGATTTCAGGATATAAAATGCAAACTTTCACAACCGGATGAGTTTAGCTAATAGAAATATTTTTCTTCATCATGTACACAAACATTTTACCAAGAAGAACCAATTACATTCTCTCTTTTTTTAAATCAATTTTCATACAATATTACAGCTCATATTTCATTCATTCAGTTCATCTTTTGGTGTAGTGACGAAAAAATTCAGCCTTCATTTCTTCTTCTTCTTTTATTTCTCTTTTTATGCTTCTCAATCGCAAATTTCTTTTCTCGCATCGTATTAACTTATTTATTTGCTATTTCAATACTTGAGCGTATACGCCACTACCAATTTGAATATTCAAACTCACTCGGGTGCGATTTCAACCCTTGACAATGATGAAATGTTGAACCTCAAATGGAATTGATGTGTGATATTCTGATTTTGAAAATCTTAACAACTATCTCAGTTTACTCAAGCACGATAATTCGGAAATTTTACGTGTTTTCTCATAAAATAATGAATTATGAAAAATTTTCGGAAAAATGAGTAAGAGGTACATAATATTATTATAAGAATAAAGGTTTTTTTGATCGACATTTTCGTTCGTAAATAAAATTGTTTTCTTTTATTTTTAATTAAGATTTTATTTTTAAAAAAAATGAAAGCTCATTTAAATTTGAGCAAACAAATCTTCTGATTGATTTTGCTCCTTTTTCATTGGCCAAGTATTTAGGATCTCTGAGCAGAGCACTGGATGTTTTGACAGAATATCGTCTAATATTTTTGAGCGGGGTAATTTCAACTCTACATATATATTATATATGTTCCGTGTATTGTGTACTCTAGAAACCTTGCATAGGGGCTTTAAATTCAATTTTGTTTATTTTATAGTTGCCATTGAACTTCATCACAAATGCGGTGCGATTTTGAGTCGAAAAAGTATCAACAATTTGTTGAGTTGGATTTTTGTAAACTTAAAATCGCACTACGTGTTAAACATTGCAGACAGCTGCCAATTGAGGGTGAAACCCCCTCTGTAAGGTGTTCAGAGAGTAATGTGTATATTTCGTGAATATGGTGAATATTTGCGTATTTTTTCTTTTATTCACTAAACATTGCGGAAAACAAATCTTTTAAATTCAAGTATTTCTGGATATATTTGGAATTTCATTTCTAAATAAGCCTAATTTGTGTATGGCAATAATTTATTCAGAATTTTGTATCACATATTGTCGCATGTATGAGCAATCGAGAATTTTCATTGTATTATAAGCTTCATATTCCCCACTCAAATATTTTAGGAGATTTAAGTAGCAATGTGCTCGTTTGCTTAGCTTTTTATGGTGAATTTTTCGTTCTCAAATATTTTATCTTTCCCTTGAAATATTCTAAGAACATGGTTTGGCTTGTAAAGTTTTTGATGCTCATGTCTTGAAATACAAATGGAATATTTGTAGTTGTTGTTTTTTTTCGAGTATTTTATTTTTTCTTGTAATGACAATCGCGCACACAAATTTCCTTGATGTTGCATTAAAAACGGCTGCTTTAATACAAATGTTCGTTCACTGTAGCATTTCATATGTGTGTAGTGTAGAACGGGATAGCGAATTGTAAACCGGTGTGTTCATCTGTGTCAAGTGTTGTAAGGTAAATTCTTTAGTAGATGTTTCACAAAGCTCATGAATATTTGAATATTTGAAACGACATGATGACATACACAAATATATATAATATGCCAAATTAAGCATCTATAATATTACGATTAGTTTTATCAATAGAAAATGTTATTATATGAATTTCATTGTGGTCCTGCGGCCGTATAAATATTTACAATGAGAAAAACAATTACAAGGCAGCCAGCCTCATTTCAAAAGATACAAGAAGCTATTACAGATTTGTAAAGCAATAAAAACCTTCCGTTTCATTAACTTCAAATATAAGCCTTGAAAAAAATTTCGCTTCTATATCCATGCTAATAAAATATTTGCTTTGATTTCCATTTTTTGTAAGATTAAATTAAAATATTCATCCAAGAAATATTTATGAAGAAAACACAAGCACAATATTACTAATGCCAAAGCCTTGTTATTAATTTAAAAAAAACAAGGCTTTACTTTCGCTGGAAACGTCAGCTTGAAATAAATCCATCAGATTATTATTATCCGATGGATTTGACGCTGCGTTGTTTGCATTGCATTTTTTGCATTTATTTAGAATGTGGACTAATTTTTCTATTGTGGCCAAAGTCACAAATTGTGAATTCTTTTTTTGAATTGGGCCACATTGTAAATAAATGCAAAATATTCAGTGCAACCAACGTAGCGTCAAATCTATCTGATGGATTTATTTCAAGCTGACGTTTCCAGCGTAAGTAAAGTCTTAATAAAAACAATGCTTACTGTTGATATGCGAATTGTTTCTAATATACTTATGTATTTATTAAGAAAATGTAATGTGAATGATGTCCCAAAGTGGCCATTCACTTTCAAAGCGTAGTGTTAAATAATTAAATTTTAATTGACTCACAGTACACAGTTAGCTGGTGGTTATTATAATGAGCTGCGAAAATGGTGAAACACGATAAATTTACATATTAAATTTAAAATTCAATTTTACAAAATTCAACATTCTAAGTGTGAAAATCTTCTTTTATCACAAGTGAAATATAATAAAGCTATACATCTGTCATTAAATCAGCATGATGAATTCATTTCACTAACGTCCACCATCCGTTTGTTGTCGATTGTAATCTGACACACAAATATCTCTTGAATGTTTGAAATTGTCTTATTTCAAAATGAATTCACCATTTGATAATAAAATCAGTTAATTCGCTTTACTTCAAAATATTAAATTAATTTGATGTAAATTTGAACTAATATATGGATTTTTATTGAGACCGTTTAACATGACAAAGTGGGAAGAACTTGTATTTCAACATTTAGATATCATTTCAAGATTTTACATTTCACTCTTTCATTTTATTAGTAAAATGGTACAATTAGGGATATACAAAATTTAAAGGTTTTTTTTTACCTTGGAAGTAGTAAAGTGTTCTTTTCCAATTTAATTTTAATGATTAAATGATTGAAATTACAAATTATGAAGAAGATATTCTCTGTATTGAAAGTCTGTTTTCACATGAAATTTAATAGATTATTGCTGGATTGGCGTAGTATGAAATAGTAAAATAGCAATTGGTACATTGTTTTTCGTCAATCTACTACACTACTACAATTATTGTTTAATAAAAAAAATATAATCTTGGAAATTAAGGCGGACCTAATGTAGGCAACACGTATTTTTCTTTTTCTTTTGATTCCTCCATGACGTTTAATCCACAAGGTCATGTAAGTAATCAAAAACCGTATATGTAAGCATGAAATAATATAGCCTGTATATTTATCATATAATATCAATTCATTTCTATTAGAGAAAACACAATATTTAAATTGAATCGATTTTCTACATATTTGTTTTATTAGTAAAGTGTTGAGGAAAATATTTCATTTTTAGAGTGAATATATTGTTTCAATTTCCATTTTTTTTCCTAAAAATGTATCTGAATTGTTCTCTCCATCTCTATTCAAAATAATACCATAAACTTTTTGCACATCTTAGAGAAATTCCAAACCATTTCCATAACGAATCCGAAGAATAGAGAAATATTATGGTACATGACAACGATCACCGCAACGAATCTAAAAAGAATATAGCACTTGCGGTTGGAAGCACAATATTTCATCGATTACGTAGTAACAAACACAAGTCAAAAGACCAAAAGTTTAATGAACACGAACGGCATCTCAATGAATGCAAAAGCTTATAAAAAGGCAAACGCAAACATACGCATACGCTTGTCCGTTTTGCACATGATTCACAGACATCTCCTCGATAAATCGTGAGCGAAAATATTTTTATATAAGGAAGGAATTCTGAAACCGAATTCAAATAAAATTCCATACTCACCAATTAAAATTAAAACTAAAACCAGTTGTTCGATCAAAGTTCGGAAACTAAACCCGAAACAATAAATGTAGTATCCGTTTTTTTATGAAATTATTATTTGTATTAGGATATGAATTGTGCGGTATTGGTTGTACGCGCACAAAGTTTGGGTGGGTCAAATAAAATTCCTTGCGCGTTCTCAAAATCGAATGTCGTTACAAATGACGGAGACTAGAGACTTTTCCTTGTCGCTTATGTGTATTTATTGTATATTTTATGACGGCACAGTGTTTGGTCGTAGTAGTGAATGACAACACAACGCACACAATGATTACGATGACGATATCAAATGAGCTCACTCTCTCACTTTACACAACAATTTCAAATTGAGAAGACGAACTACAGCAATTCTAACTATTATATATATCCTTTGATTTTTAAAAACATTTTTTTTCTCATTTTCACAATTATTTTCACTTATTTATGCAAAATGTGGATCTCTTGTTGGAAATTCTTTTTGTCTTTTTCTTTACCTATAAAATAAAATGAAATAAGATGATAAGCTCTTTTTGATGAAATTTAATTTAATCAAAAATCACTTTCAACACATTTGCTTGTTCAACATGGTTTTGATACAATTAAAATATATATATATATCAACGCCAAAATTCCAGTTTTAACTTTAACGTTTAATTTTTTTGTGTACATACAGTTTACTTTATTTTTTTGTGCACATGTAGACAAAGTACAAAACATGGATTTGTGTCGCATGCAATGAATGTGAACGACGCACGGTATGTCAAAATTGAAAACGGGACGATTACGGAATGAAAGCTTTTCATTTCTTTCGCTAGCTCAGATTCGGAACGGCATTTCATTCGCCTTTCTAGTAAATGTAATATTTTTAAGCTTTTTTCCATTTTACTAAAACTCTAACATAACATTTTTGATGGGCAAAATCCACTCATGGATTATAACACATTGCCGATGTGATGTTTGGATGTGTGGAAATTGTGCTTCAGTCAACATTTTTCGTAGGTTATTTTGTGTGGTGGTTTTTGTGGTATGCAAACAACCTAAAACTTTATCAACATAATTCAAAAAGAATGCTCTGTAACGGAGCGGAAAGGACAGGAGTAGAATCGACTTAAAAAAAATAAATTTAAGCAAGTGAGCAGTAGGAAATGTGGCGCCAAATTATTAATAGTAGGGTCTAGGTAATTATCAGCACCTTCATTTTCCAGACATGATTTGGGGAATCCTAACTTCATTAAATATGATTAAGTCATTCAATTATTCAGTTCTTTTAAATGTGCATGCTGCATTTCTATGATTCAAGTTTTACTCGCTCCTTTAGCGCATTTTTTTGTAGCACCTCACAAAATTTCTGGGTAGAGAATTCCGATACTCTACACCAAATAAATATATTATGATAAACTGTGAAATTTCGCAATTCAATCATATCCGAGGTACATATTAATCGAGATTTTAATACAGTTCTTAAGCATTTTTTCAAATTCAATTTAGTATTTTGTGGCGGTCATGTCAAAATTCCATTTTATGAATTGAATAGTTTTACTTATTTGCGGTATTCATTTTCTTGTTTCGTTTAGTATTCGATGGTACCCGACCCATGTTTTTTACACAAGCCCATTCATTTCTCGTTTGTCTCACGCAATGTCATCGATTTTCTTTTTTATTGTTATTGGCGTGTATGTGCCTGGTTTCCTTTTTTTATTTCTGTTGATTATTTCGTTTCCGTTGGTTTTTTTTTTTTTGTTTTTTTCTCTCTTTTTCTCCATATTTTCCATTTTGTTTCTTCGTTATTTTCTCCAATATATTTGTTCACTATGTAAACCACACAGACACAGGTGCATTTTCTCAAATACCACCTCAATTTTAGCTTTATGGGGAGTTATTTTTTTGATTAATGATAAGAGCTTTTATTATGTTTGTCATTTAGTTCTAGGTTTGATGGCTAATTCAGTATCTTGATAACTTATAAAAAGAGAATTCATTTCAGCATTATAGATAACTTCAAAATCACATCCAGTGAGGAAAATAATTGATATAACATTTATGCTTGTTTTCATTCGTTGGAGATTTAAGTTATTCGATCTATATATGATTTACGTTACACAATACCAAATTGTCATTATTTCTAGTGTGAATATAGAAATGAGAATTCTGGAGTTATGTAAGTTTTATCATTTTTTCTTTCGATTTTTTAAATATTTAATAATCACTATTATCCACTTGAAAAAATGTTGAATTAATTTCATAGAAAATAATTACCAAATTATTCGAAAGGAAAATTGTGATTATTAGGATGTTTACTCATGACATTGTTGAACATAATTCTTTTTACATTTGTAATTTTTTTTATTTGAAAAATTCCACCCTATTGAATGAGGTTAACAAGATAATTTTTTTTCACATCCAATTTATTGTTATTAATTGTTAATATTGTATCCAAAACATGCAAGCAAATGTGTTGAGTTTTATTTCATCTGGATATTTTCATGTTTCACAAATCCACTCGTTGAAAAGTAAATAATTCTAAAATCGAAAAACTGATTCAATATTCCTTTTTAATTTACAAAACAGAAAATTTTAAGACAAAATTCCAAAATATTTTTCGACGAATATTTTTACGAAATTATTTTATAAAAAAAAACATGAAAAATCATTTTTAATTTTTGACTTGAGCTTCGAAAACCTTCACAAATGAACAGATAGAAAATCACAAACTACATTACACAAAGAATTATTATTATTTCATTTTCCCCTTTTTTTTGGATTTGTCATTCCATTAACGGTATGAATATCGATTTTCACTTACACAAAAATGTTTCTGATTCCTTTAAGCACACACAAAAATCAGTTATAAGAATTTTTTTTTTTCGTTCTTTTGTCGATACGTTCTTTCATAAACATTAGATTTTCTTTTTGATTTGTAAATCCGTTTTGTTCAATCTTAAAAAAATACACACAAAACAGGAAACGTTAAAATAGTTACTTTTTTTTACATAAATTAAATTACAATAAACTATTTTTCTTCGATTTTCTTTTTTCTAGTCTTTTTATTATAATCACTTTTACGTACGATGGCCCGGCCCGTTCTCTATGGTGGCTCATTTAAACTGCAGTCCACGACAAAGAAAAGTAAAATTATTGCTTTAGCTCAACGAAAAAGCTTCCTTTTTTAGAGCGAGAAGGTAATATATATCGCAGATATGAATGTATGACCCATATAAACGTTTTCAATCACTGACATAGTAAAGACTAGCAGCGCAAATGAGACAAATATATTGAATTTGTTTTGAATTCCAAGATTCACATTCAGTTGTCCTTTTTGAGCAATTTTGGTTGTGTTAATATTTTTGTACTTGTGTATGTGCAATGTTCACTCCTTATGAGCTTATGCCAAACGATGACAGAATTTGACTTCTAAAGGATAGACGGATGTGTGAAAATACTATTTGCGCATGCTTTTTTTCTTTGGTAGCATTCTATACATACATATTGGAGCTTTTTTCGGTATGATTACTTCTCTCCATGCTAGTAAACAGGGTGAACAGTAAACGCTGTACTGATGACGATCAATTTCCAACATTGATTTTCATGATCTTCGTATACTTTCTTTCAAATTCGACAAATTTTAGTTTCAATAGTTATATATAATTATATAGTTATATGAATATATATTCACAGTGGTGTACCTAATAATGGTTCCGAATATGCGTTCGATTGTTCGTTCGTATAAAATGAAAATAGCATATTTGTTCGTTCGTTTGTAGCGTTCGTAGGAATTGGAATTTTTAATTTTGCTCGTTCGTTCGTAGGATTTGAAAAATTGGTTTTTGTTCGTTCGTTGTTCGTAGGATTTTAGATACTTTCCATGTACTATTACTTGTTTCAGTTATTTACCCTTTTATGTACACTGACCATTGGGTCAACCATAATTCATTCTTTCATAAACTTGAGACAACCAAGCATTTCTGTGCACAATGTGATTTTGCTCTTGTTACTTAGTAACATAACTTATTGTTTGACTTTTTATTTTTTGTAGATGCACAATTAAACTTAATTTAAATTAATTAATTTCCAAAAATAAATTTTATTGAAAATGATTGTTATTGTTGTCGAGGTTTTTTTGAAAATATTTTATTTGAAAAGAATATTTCAAACATTATATATATTGTTAATTTATTTTTATTTGCATATAATAAAAAAAAAAAATGAAATAATTTTCTTTCCATTCAAAGTATGTTTTCTATCCATCAATGTAAATGTGAAATGAAAAATTCATTGAAAAATTATTTATCAAAGTTAATTCATTATTTTTTTTAAGCTTAAAACGATATTTATCGTTGAGTTGGGGCAAAAGTGCAACTGCGTGCGGCATATCTAGGGGAATCTTGGGTCATTCAACATATGAGAACTTGATAAACACAGTCACCATTGTCTGATTGCATAAAGAATCATTCATACGAGTATGCTTATCTGCAAATGAATTTATAATTTGCAATAAATGAACGACATATCACGAATAAATATTTGATGCAAAGTATTCAATTCATTTATAGAAATAAGTTCTTACTGAAAAAAATACAAAGAAAATATAAATACATTTTGAAAAAAACAAAAAAATGTTATTTAATATTCAAATTTATTGACTATGGCCATCTGTTGTTGAATGATAATAATATATTTGTCAGGTTCTTATTAGCTTTACATTCAAAACATCGAGATATTTAAATAGAGATTATTGAACCTTAAAAAAGGAAACTAAATAATAGTTCAAATTGATTTCATCGTTTAAACACTGTGTCGACTTTTTTTATACTTACTTTTTGTTGAAAGAAAAATTTCAGACAATTTTGGAATATCTATGTTGGAATAGAAATAGTGCCTGCTCTACGAGCGTAAGCATTTAAGGGCAGGTAAGGTCAGCTGCCCCACCCAAGATGATGACGTGTTAGCACAATTTCAAAAGATGATCGATGGTGGCGCCAAATTCTTACATTTATTTTGAACGCGAATGCGGAATTTTAGTGAGCTAAATGTATTCGCGTGACCATTTTAACCCTACCTGAATCAAAAATCAATAAATGTCCTCAATTTTCGCCAAAATATCAGTTAAGATTTGAAATTGTATTTGCAGTGTTTATGCTGAAAAAATACATATTGCAATAGAATTCGTTGATTATTCGTAGAATTCGTTGGTTTTAAACTTTATTCAAAGCTATTCGCTTATGACATGAAGAATTCGCGTGAATTCGAACGAGTTAAAAGTATCTAGGGGTCTATGAATTATGAACCATGCGAATCATTTCCATTTGCAAGAGTCATGGAGTGCGTGCAACATTCGAATCTCATTCGAATGTACACTAAAATTGGTTCAAAAATAAACTATGTTGCCTTTGCTATACATTTAAAATACATTGCGCTCAGCTTGGTTCATAAATGCCGTTAAGTGTTCAAAGTTATTTTGCAGGCAATGTATGGCAAGAGTCAGTAAAATTATTATAGGCAGTGATGAGGTGACGTACGAGTCGAAATATTCGATATTTTGTATAATTTTCGCAAAGACCTATTAATTTTTACAACATTTGACCGAATCTAATTTAAATTTTTAGCATATTTTAAAGTGAAATAATCAATCTAATTTAAGCGCTTAAATGAAATACTGTGTTTTAGTTTAGAAGAAAAACACACACATAAGATTTATTTATTAAAGTGAGGAAGAGTGTTTAAAAAGTGAAATGGAACTCTATATTAATGTATTAAGTAAACATGATATTGATTGAAACAGATATGCAATAGTAAATGTATTCGAAAATTTGTTTGTATTTGGAATTGTGTTTGACTGAGTAAAAGTATAAAACCGTTGTCATGTTCAGCTCTTTATGTATATTTTGGTGAAAATTTGAACATAAAGTCGAATATAATTTAGATTCATTGTGATAAATTATCATCACATTCATTGTCCGTCGATTTTGTCACGGGTAGTGGTGAAAAAAGTTCATCATCTTCCTCATTTTCTTGCGAATCTTCTGGTTCGCCCAAAGCATGAACAAATTCATAAAAATCAATACGGCCATCTTTATCAACGTCAACCTCATTAATCATATCAGTTATTTCATCCTCATCTAAATCTTCTCCCAAGCACTGTAAAACGGCACGTAAATCTGATGCAGTAATATAACCACGATTGTGTTTATCGAAAACTCGAAAAGCATCTCTAAGCTCTCGTTCTTCCTGCGGAAAAATGCTGAATTTTACATATGCTTCCGAAAGAATAAACAAACATATTACCTGATCAGCTGATGATTCGGCTGTTGCATCGGTCATATTCGACAGAATATCAACAAATTCCTCGAAGCTTACATTGCCATCACCTAAAAACAATTTCGTTTAAATTTTACTTGAAATTCAATGTACCAATATCGATATTATGTATAATTGTATATAAATCTCACCATCGATATCAATTTCCAGCAACATCTCTCTTAGCTCTTCAACTCGAGCAAATTGTCCCAACGAACGCATAACACTTCCCAGTTCTTCTTTTGTTATGCTTCCATCGCCGTCTTTGTCAAACAAACGAAATGCTTCGCGAAATTCTAAAATGTAAGAAATTGTGAAGAAAACGATTATTTATTTTTGTTTTTTTTTTATTTTAGTTCCACATTACCTTTCATTTGGCTCTTTGAAATTAATCGACGATTATCCATTGCTTTACGCCCTGATGATGAGGAAAAAAAGACACCGTCTGTACTTGAACCGGCACTACGACATGGTAATGGAGATTCAACCGAAAGTTCTTGACTTCCATCACAAGTGTATCTTATTACACTGCTCGCATCCGATATCGCGTCCACTTGTTCGATATTATTTTCATAATCTGTATTCGTTGCATTCCGATCATTGTTATGTCGAGTCTATTCGAGAAAAAAATTTAATTATTTTTTCAAATAACCATCATATTTATAATTATCGGCGATGTTTCATATAAGAATATATTACCATTAGCTGCCTGATTTCCTTCGTGCAATTTCTCGATGCAGTGAAGAAATTGTTCACCGCTGAAAATATTTTCCCTTCCAATGTGACGGTTTATATATAGAATTATTCAAATACAAATGTACTTTTACGTAGGCTCCGTTTATTATGTTAACATCAATATTTCTGTGAACATTAGAAAAAATATTTTTTGTTCAAAATAAAACCAATGACAAATTACTTCTTTTGTAATCATAGATTTTCCATTCCACTGAAATATTTCACAAAGGATATAAGGAATTTATTTGAATGCAATGCAATGCAATGATCTATATAACGGACTTATTAACTTGAAAATGCTACGTTACGCGTTTTTTTTTCGTTTGAAATTCAAAATTTTTTGGTCATGATAAGATAAAGCAAGATTGGCCTTGAATCAGAATGACTCAAGGCTTTTTTGCTACATAATTTTGCATCGCTGAAATTTCCGTGACAACCGTGTGTAAATTCTCTTTGGACGGGAGTCACCAAACATTGGTTTCAGATCGCTTAACTTGTGGAAGTATTACAGCCTTTTTTCCAAGAACAAAAATAATGTAAGTTCTAACATTAGCATCTCTTTTCATCTCCTAAGTTCAGTATAAATATTTCACATATGAATTTATGTATGACCAAGAATTGGTAAGTTTTTTTTTCTAATTTAGAAATTTTGCATCAATAATTTCCGCCTTGTCATCAAGGAAATAATGAATATTTCATCTAAAGAGAAGCAGTTGTTATTTTCCATGTAAACAAACATTTTTCTGCATCCGCCCGTCAATTTAAACGAACAAACAACATTGATTACATTTAATATTTTGTTACAGCGAAAACTTTCCAATAAAAAACTCAGTTTATATTTCCTTTTTGTATTATATAAAAAGAAGTTCAAGTAATCACTAACCTAACAATGCCAATAACAAGAATAAATATAAATTTTGTTGATGAAAATAAGTTTCATTCTTAATGAATTGGTGCATTCGGTTGTTTTCACACCAGTCGATGATATTGCTTATTCTATTCTCATTCTTGAATACAACATATAAGCTAGAATAAAATGTTACAATTATGATGCTATTTAACCCCTACGACGAGTTGCTCACTCTTTATGACAAAGCTTTTTTTAAATAATTCCCCTTAATCATTCAACAAAAGTAGAACTTTCCAAACGAATGCACATATTTTAAGGTCAGATTTTTCCTAATTAATATTTTCAGGTGAGATGAGATGAAATAATTTGAGATGTGTAATTAAGTTAAAGAGAATGATTGAATGACTAAATCTGACCGATTTGCTGTTACAAGTACTAAAACAAAGTGGCCATTTAAGAAGTCAAGATTTTTACAAAACTTATTTTCCTCAGATCTATCGTTGAGTAAAGAACACCAAGTTTTTATGCAAAATTATAACATCAAACTGACAGTATTTATAGAAGATTTTTTGCACAGGAAAGAAATGTATTCCAGTTTATTATCATGTTCACTCACTTTTTCAATTATGTTGATGATTTATAAAAAATAATTGAATAAAATGCACAAATTTTTCATAAAATATTGTTCAAAATTTCGACAACAGAGAAAATATATATGTGAATAAAAATATTTTCAATGACATGCGCTAGATGAACATCAAGCGACGAGAAATGGATGAACACTGAAAATCCTTTGCAGACTACAAACGGCTATATACCAAAAAAAATAGGAGAAATAAATACAAGTATGGTGAATGAAATAGAGCTGTAAGCAGCGCAATTGCCATCATAACAGAAAATGTGTTGGGGGAACAAAACAGTGTATCTCCAGTTTAAAAAAGACTATTTAATTCTTTTGAAGTGGGGTTATTTATTATGCGCATACGCAAAATCCAATTTATATGGATTAAATATACAAGTGGGAGCTCCATCAACAGAGAATTGAATTAATAGAACCAAAATAAATACTTGCATGTTTGCTCTTAAGCTAAAATGTGCTTGTTTTCTTCATTCAGATATCCCTTTTCTCGACCATACAAATTAATTATGAATTAATAAATATAAGAAAACACAAGAAAATAGCATATCTTCAAGTAGATTGTAATAAATGGTAATTATTTGTTTTTATTTTAATCTTAATTACTATGAAAAATTCTATAATTTTTTTAATGTTACATGTAATTAAACATGGTAAAAATATTGAAATTTCCATGGTTATAGTTTTTCATTTTCAAATAAGATTAGCGATAAGTATTCAGTTCGAGTTTATGATTTCAAATCTAATGTAGATTTTAATTCTCAGCAATAAACACGTTCTTGTGTATATTCTCGTTAACGATTTGTGAAACGAGGTCTTGCACCTTGTTGGATTGGAGGTGGTGGTGGTGGTGGTCCATTTGTCCAAAAAACTAAAAATGATATGACAAAAGTTCACAAGAATTACAAATACGTATATTATACTTGAATTGACATTATTAATTTATTCCTTACCATTATTGTTATTGTTGAATCTTGTTGTTGTTGCTGGTCGTGAAATTCCACTCATCATCATATGGACTGGTGTATTTGATTGTACTAAATTTGGAGGAGCTGACGTATTATTCGGTGGCATACGATAAAACACAGTCCGCGTTTCCAGTTGTTGACATTGTTCATTTTCATTTCCCATCCGTTGATTCAAATGATCATCTATCATTGTTCAAATCGAAATATTTTGATTAATAAGTCATTTGATCTCATTCTTTTGCATGGACATTTAACTACATTTTTTCAGTACTTAGAATATAACTGTAATCAAACTATGTGTAAATAAGCGAACCATCGAAGTTATATATAATATAACGAAGTTCCCTCTAGTCCATATTGTAAATAAATTTAGATGACGAATCTCTTCTCCGTATACGACAGCTATAGGTTTTTGAAAACATAAAAACAAAACACACGAAAAAAAACAACAAGCAAATAACGAAATAACCAACGATGTTTGCAGCACCAATATTTATAATTATGCAAAGCATAAATACATGGGTCATCTTTGGTCCAATTGATTTGAAATGCTGAAAAGTCTTATTTTTAAAATAACCACCAATCAAAATTTACCACCTAACTCACGCACCTAATTCATAATACATTCCATATAATTACGCATTCATAATAATTCAAAACAATAAGCACGTTAAAAATGGTTTCAATAGCATCAGATTTTTTTTTTTTAAATAGAAATATATTAACCAGAAGTACGTGATAACAAATGCTCTTAACAAATATATGAACATGTAAATACTAGGTCCAAAAAAACCGAAGTGTTGACAAGTGTAAGAAATTAAAATCATAATGTCACAAATTCCAGGGTTCTCTTCGATGTTGATAGCAATCCAGAGATCCAGAAGCCCAGAAATCTTAAACCGTACATTACTATGATAACTAATTTATTCTACAAAAAATTAGTGAAATTGCATCTGCACAAATTAATCTAAAATGTGGAAATGAAATTTTGAAATTTTTCTCGGTTGAGAGTACAATACCTTGATTGTTAGTGGTGACTATTGCTGGTGTTGATGCTAACGATAAACCATTATTTGTTGTGTTTACCGTAGCAAACTGCTGCCCTTGTTGTTGTGTTCCACCATTATTCGATCTAAGCGATTTAATTGTTATTTATGCTTTATATGTATTTAAATGGTATAAATTCATAATACTTGATTGACATGGTGAAATTTTATTTAAACTTAAAGATAAAACTGCAGCATAAACTAATTTTTAACTAGGGGCATTTATCTCATTCGTATACTTATTGAATTCTATTGCAATATGTACTTTGTCAACATAAATACTGCAAATAAAATTTCGAAAGATAACTGATACAATTGACATTTAATTTGGAGAAGGATTTTTTCAAATTTTTTATTTACTGAATATTTACTTCTCAGTTTTAAATTAATTTTTTTTTTTTTTAATTAATTTATGCATCCGTTGAATCACAAAGATCAAGAGAAAGCATTTTCTGATTTTACAGTGTATGCCAATAGATAGAGAAAGGGAGAGGTTCATTCCTGTTGTTTATTGCGAAAAAAGCACAAAATAGCCAAATACAGTTAATTATTCGTTTAAATAGCTGCAAATACTGTATCTTCTGCGAATTCATTACAAATAGTGACATAAATAAAGTATTTGTGAAAAGATAAATGCCCCTAGGCGTTTAATAAACTAAGAAGATATTTCCTTTTCAAATTTATAATACTATCACAATTATTTAAATATGTTGGAAATTCTTCATTGTTTATGTTTATGTCATGAAATGTATCAGTTTATAGAATTGAAAAAAAGGATTAAATTTTATATAAATGCTAAAAAGAAAATGTTAATGATAAAACGATTTGTTGAGAAAATGAATTATCATTGTGGTTTGTTATTTATCGAAGAAGAACCAAAATTGTTGCTGTTGTATACTATATTTAATAGATATTTTAGCAATTAACATGATCAAACATTGGAAAATGCAATATAATTGATAAAATAATAATAAATAGAAATTTTTATTCATATCATCAGAATTAGATTTGTATCAGAATAATGGGAATTGGAAATGTGTTCAATGTTTGAATGTACACGGAAATATTTCCAGTCTTGTGTTGTAAAATATATGTTTACAGCAAATACAGCAAAATGTCCAACATTCGTTGGAATGTGTCAACTTAGTCTCATTGTTGTACGTAGAACATATACAACTGTTCATTTGCTGCTGTATTTGTGATAACAGCAAATGAACAATGAAAAATCTACTACGTACAACAATGACAGTAATTTGATACATTCCAACGAATGTTGGACATTTTGCTGTATTTGCTGTAAACATATAGTTTATAACACGAGGTTGAAAATATTTCCAATTGGAAAATGAGTGTGTATAGTTTTTACTCTACAAATCTTTTATCATCGAAATGCGTATAAATGTTAAAAGTTTTGGTTTTTCATTTCATAACATACTCTTATTAGAGATTCATTTTCTGATTAGGGACATAGTGAGTAAAATCTCTCAATAGCGTAAAATTGAAATGGAATTTGTTGTTTAGATAAAACAAAAAATAGAAAACTTATATAATTTAGTTAAGAGAATCCAAACAGAATGTTTTGGATCCCTCTTACCTTGTTTTATCAATTCTATGAGCAAAATAGTATGAATTTTGAATTATTTTCCATTATTCTTATTCATAAAATATTTAATGTTTATTTCCTTATTTACTTGAAGCTAAAAAAAGCGTTATCTCGACATTTTGGATCAGCTATCGAGAGATTTTACTTTACTATAATAAAATGGGAAACTGTAAACACGTATTAATACTTAGAATGTATTGTGTTTTATTGAACTTATACTTAAACTAATCGAATTTGCGTTAATTGTCTAAAACCCTGCACCTTTAAATTTAGTTACACTTTATCAATCTTCATTAAATAGAAATCATTGAAATTGACGATAATTGTAATTCTACATTATCTCGTTATAAAATTTCAGTAGTTTATTATATTATTAATAATAAAGCAATCGATCGAAGAATTAAATGATTGTCAATTGTTGTTGATTATTATCTATTCAAATTATGAATTTATTTCTTGAGCGTATGCTCACATGTTCATTTGAGAAAAGATTTCCAATTAGATTGGAGAAAAAAAAAAATATTTCTATATTTGTAAAACGCTGAAATTGTGGGATTTTGTTCTATGACAACTCATATTTTAACTGCATACGAATGCATTAATAATCCAAAAATTACCGTATAATAAAGTCGCAAGTGACAAAAAAAAACACAACTACGAATGAAAATCAATTGAAGGTTGTATCAAGAGTTTTAAATACTGAAATAAATGAATAATTGTACTAAAAGTCATTTCATTTTTCTAAAACCAATACACATAACAATGTTGCATATTTGTTTTAACCTATATGATTAAAGGTTTAATTTAAATTTACTCATTAAATGGTAGTATTTACGTTAAAATTAAAAATATCATAGCACAACATATTATAACATATATTTGAAAATTGAATTCTTACCCCATTCCCATTCGTGGTGGTAACAAATGTTTTGGTGGTCCTTGATCCTCATCTCCATTTCGCTTCCGTTTTAGTCCAACACGCGAATCTTCGATCTATTGATATGATAATTTTATGATGCAATATAATTCAATAAATTCAAAATATCACCTTCGAATTTTATTATTTGAAACAAACAAACAAACAAACCTGTTGTGGAAGTGGCATAGGTTGTGGTCCGTTTTGCACAGAAAATGGTATTGCATTTAATTTTTGTTGATTATCGTTATTCGGCTGCTGAATCGGCTGATTTATTTGTTGTGTCTGAGTGTGGAAATTTTGTTGTTCGATAAGTTGCGTATTTTCAAGAATTTGAGGCTGCATGATTTGTTGAAACTGAACTGATTGGATTCCAGGAGGTGCCAGATGAGGATTAAATATTCCTATTAAATTATTACAGTATAAACAAATTATTAAATTCGTGTATTTAATTGTAACTCAATTCATTACTTGTCGACTGTTGAGTTCGAATATCTGCAGTTTGGTTAACAGTTGGTACAATTATTGCTTGATTACTGATGGTGAGTGTACAAAAGTGAAATGATATGGTAATAGATGGGTCATCGATGGTAAAGAATATAAAAACGATATTATATAATGATGGATTAGTAAATTTAAAGATAAATAGTGAACGATTTAAATGTTTTTTACAATAAAATATTTACAATTACCTGGCTTGTGGTGCAGCTGTCAACTGGAAACTTTGACAAACATTTTGTGGGACTTGTTGAAATGTCTGTTGTTGATACTGAGCATTAACTAGAAAATGTTGACCTGATGAAGATACATGAATTTGCTGATGGCTTTGCGATGGCGCAGCTTGAATGGGTAATGAAACTGGATTATAAATCTGATGTGTTTGTGTACCAGTTGGCTGCGTTGATGTGATAATTTGCGTATTTCCAACAATATGCTGAACGCAACTTATTGGTGGTGGCATTGCCATTATTGGAGCAGATGTAAATCGAACTGCAGTTGGTGGTGGCATTTGCATTGAAATGTTTCCACCACTTATATTTTCATGATTTTCACTTTCAACCTCATCATTTGAATTATCCGCTGAAATGAATTGAAGCGTTACTTATTTTAATTATTTAATTTAACTATTGTTAAATGTATTATTTATATTTGTTACTTGAATGTTTGCTGGGTGGAGTTGATTTATCGTCTTTTGTATTTGAATTTGTATTATTTTCTATATCATTTTCGTTTGATGCATTTTGCGCTTCAATAATATTTGGTGGTGGATGAAAATGCAATTGTTGCAATGGAATTTGTCCAGATGAATTAGTTCCAGTTTGAAATATAATATTTTGTTGTTGTGTTTGAACCGATTGGATGGGAGGTGGTTGATGTTGAATTATATTCGGAGGTGGAACAGCCGTTATACATGGAAACCTAAATGAATTTATATTTGAAATAATAATTTAGATTCAAAAAAAAAAAAACAAAAAACAAAACAATAAATTATGGTAAAAATTGATTACTCACGCATTTACAATATACTGTTGTGATGGTGATCTTACAGCTGTTGTTTGTTGTGTTGTAAATGGAGTTTGCTGCACAATACCTTGAGGTTGGTAAATATGCTGTATGGTGACATTTTGTTGTTGGCTTGCATCTGATGCAATGTACTGATAATTGGTCGGCGGTTGATTTAGTACAATTTGTGTAGGCTGCTGTTGCAATTGTATATTTGGTGGTGGCTGAAATAGCTCAATTTTTAAGTTTGTTATTTTGAATTCAAATTGGTTGCGACAACCTCATTTGATGTATCTGATATGATTGAATATGCATATGCGTGCATATGCATCATTATACTCACCATTGTTGGTGTGTATTGAACTTGTGATGGTCCTATGTGGCCCTGCTTTATTATGCTTGCTGGTGGTGGCACATTCAAATTGGTTGGCAAACTCGTTTGTACCATATTAACCATATTGCCAGGTAAAATTTGCTGATGTATTATCTGAGGCTGTGTATGCATATGGGTCTGTGTGTTTTGTGCAACTATATTTGAGTGTTGCACCAATGGTGCAGTCACACTTGTTAATTGTTCAACATTTTGAAGGGATGATGTAGGCACAGCTATATATAGAAAATTATATTATATCAATTTTAATAAATATGTTCAATGTAAACTTTAAGGTTAAAATTAATCGTAGATACAACCTTATTCACCATCATAATTGGGTCAATTGCATGAAACAAATATGCAATAATTGCTGTATAAGTGTAGCTGAAAATCTTTACCTGAATGTTTGCTGGGTAGCATTGGTGGCGGAATTGACATTTGGGGTATTACAGGCTGCGTTGATATAACCTGTACGATAGATACATAGTGATTCAAAATAATTACCAATTCAAATAATTTAAACCAATGTTCACTTCACTAGCCTGTGTATGTGTTGCTTGTATATTTTGAACTGGTGGTTGAGAATACTGTATACTCTGAATTGATACTGATGTCGGTGTTGGTGGATTCATTTGTTGGAAATGAGCTAACTCTTGTTGTAATGTTTCAATTAAATTTCGCGCTAGTTGCTTTGCATTTTGTAGTGCATCCAAACGAGTATGTTCTATATAAAGATGCATTGGTTCTGGCGATTCAATGCCCAATGCTGGATCAATAAACAATGATCCACGACCACGTAGAGTAGCAACTGCACCAGTTTCATTTCTTATATAAATTAAATTCGCACCACCAACACCAATAATTTGTGTTCTTAAATCGAATGCGGCTGGTGCATGATCCAATCCAATCATCAATTTTTCAACATAGGTCGAACTATTCGTAAGCGTTGCGGTTGACATTACCGTTGGCGGAGGACGATTCATGAATTTGGACATTCTATTTTTGTTATGCAAGATTCGGCTGTTTTATCGTATTATTCGATAACAATATATGCTTTGTCCAAATCAAAAGATCTTTCTTTCCTTTTTATCAATTCTGTAGAAATGGCGAGTAATATAATTAACTTCTATTTTCATAATATACGTTTATATTTTTATGTTTATTTCATACAGTTAAACTTGATTTTGTTATCTCTAGAAGATAAAAAAGGTCATAACATTTTGAAATATCATCAATATAAACTGTATTGTTCACTCATAACAGTAATTAATGCTAGTCCTATTTTAACTTAGTTTTTACTTCAATTGAATATAAATAAATTCATGATAAAAATTGCATTTGTATGAAAAGAATAATAATAGTATGAAAATTCGTTTGCTTATTTAAAAAAATCAATCTTCGTAAGTTGTTTGTCATTTTAAAAAATTACGCAAACATAGATGTATGAAATGAATATCAGCTATAGGCATAAATTATTATTCGCGAGAGTCATGAGAAATTTTCCGTACAATTAAAAAAATCCGTCTGTATTGTCCAAAATCTCTTTTGAACTTACTTTTTTCTTATATGAACTAGAACTCAAAATTTTCCATACACTCATAAATGAAAGCCTTATATACGGTATATGCACACACTAAATGCTAATATTTTCAAGGTTCTTCACAGATTTTCTTGAGTTAATGAGTAATTTCATGGCACTTGACTGCAATTTATTGAAGGAATTGTCAAGAATAAAATCTTTTATGTGTTTCTGATGATGAAAAACAAAAAAAAAAGAAGAAGAACAAAAATAACAACAGTAGAATAGGAATACTCTCTTTCTACGTTTCAGCCATTTTTGCTAGAAATGTCAAAACGCTGAATAAAATAACACATGAACAACAGTTCCATTTAAATATGAAATTCAAAATTATTTTAAAAAATATCACCTGACTAAATGAAAAAAAAAATCTATTTCCATTTCTATTTAACAATTGTTTTCATTTCAAAAAATCAACAAAAATACTTATTGGGGAAATGGTTAAATATTTTCATATGGAATGACTGCATAAACTGTGTTTGATAGTTTGACACTTAAGTTTGTTTGACACTTAGGTTTGTTTGACAGTTGAAAATACGCAACTTATCGAAAAATAAAATTTTCACTCTCATATACAACAAATAAATCAGCCGACTCAGTAGCCGTGTAACGATAATCGACAAAAACTAAATGGAACACCATTTTCTGTGTAAAAAGGAACACAACCAAAACCAACATTTTATATACATTTCGTTGATAAAAGATTTATAATTCTGATGATATGAATAACGATTTCAGTTTATTATTATTTAATCAATTATCTTGGATTTCCCAATGTTTTGCAATTTCAAACCATGTGTCATTGATCATGTTAATTGCTAAAATATTTATTAAATATAATATTTAACAGCAGCAATTTTGATCCTTCTTCAAAAAATAACAAATCGTATAAATGATAATTCATTTTCTCAACAAATCGTTTTATCATTGACATTTTCTTTGTAGCATTTATGTAAAATTGAATCCTTTTTTTCAATTCTATAAACTGATACATTTCATGACATAAACATAAACAATGAAGAATTTCAAACATATTTAAATAATTATGATAGTACGAAATTCGAAAAAGATATCTTCTTAGTTTTTTTTTCTCTTCCAAACTAAAATACATGTGTTTCATTCATCAAATAATACTTTATTGAAATGTTCTAATTTCGAATCGGTCTAATGTTGTTAAAATTAATAGCTCGAAATTCCATAAAATAAGCGAAAACTAAACGAAATATGCAGCCAGTTGTGCCATTTTGTCTTTTGGTGGTCGTCTGTTGCCACGATTTGATGCACCACCTCTAACTAAGCCATTACCAACAGTTACACTACCTCGGCCTCTTCCCCCACGTGTCGAATTTGTTTGTATTGGTTTTGTGGCAACAGCTCGATGTTTTTCCACCAATGGTATGAAATCAGGATTACAAAATAGACAACCAGTTTTCTCTTCAGCATTATCTTTGAATTTTGACTGATCATTTTTGTATACAACTGTGACAAGTTGTGCTTGACATTCTTCGCATTGTTTATTTTCATTGACTGTTACTTTGGATGCCTTATTAAATATATTAATAATGACATCGCACGAATTGCAACCTAATTTCCACTTTTTTGGTGCTGATGTATTGTCCAAGACCAATATACCGCGATCGCATTCATCACATACCTGAGCGAAGAGAAAAGTAAAAGAAAATAAAATTATATAATTCATAAATATTGTAAACAATTCATTCATCACATACCGATACACCAAGCATGTTCATCGAATTTGGACAAGTTGGATGCATGCATGTATTGCAACCAGCATTGTTTGGCATCCCTTTAAATGGTGGATTTGCACAACAATATGGACAAAATACGTACGAACGTCCTTTCGTACCTAGGGGAAACAACAAAAGAATTTAAAAATAAATATTGTAAATATTCTGTGAATATTGCAAATTCGTACCACTTGAAAATGCAAGTAATTCAAAATCATCTAATGGACAACGAAGTTCTTTGTAGCCTCTAGAATTACAGAAGAAAAATATAAAAAAATTGTCCATACTTAATTAATTTATAAATTAATTCAAATTAATATTGATACTAACTTAACGGTACCATCCTTTGGCAATGTATATGTATCATCACATTGAGTGCAATGCAATCGAGCTGGTTTTGTCTGAATATATTTCATGTAACGTCGACATTTACCTTAGGGGGGAACAACAAAAGAAAATTAAAATAAATATTGTGAATATTCTGTAAATATTGTAAATATTTGAAAATATACTGAATATCATGAATATTCTAAATATATGACTAAATATTGTTTAAATTTGAGATTGGTAGTTGGGATTATACTGCATTCTGTGTCTGTAAGGAAACAAATTACTCTAGAATAGTAATGTACTCAAACTACTATCCGTGGCCAATACTTCATTCAGTATATTCATAAATGCTAATTTATTGATTAAAATGTATTGAATATTCACTGGATATTTCAAATATTTATGATTTTTGAATCTAGCAGATATTCCATAAATATTTAAGCTACGGGTGGATGTTTTAAATATTTATTAAATATATATATATAAAGTGTTCTACCACATCGTGAAAATGCTTTTCCAGAGTCGGCAATCGATGCAAATGACGCTTCAAATAATGAATCCATGACACAAATATTTTGCACAAAAAATAAAAATTTCATACGAAATATTTCAATGGCATGTTTTAGAACTGAATTGAAATCAGCGGAACCGGCTGCAATTAAATTCAATGCTTTTTCCACATCTGAACGCATTGTAGGCAGTACCTAATAGACAATCATGAAAAATAAGTATATTTAAATGTTCGAGAAATAAGTAAAAATCAATTATTACAAGTTCTGGATCAATTCTTTGATAGCCATGGACAAGCACACTTCCAAGTGTCGTTGGAATCAGACGACGACTCGAACCAATTGTAACATAATTACGTTGACATATGTTATTTATATGAACAGGAATCGATGCATCTAAATAAATGAATACAATGTGAATACTATGTCAAGCGGTCAAGCAAAAAACTCCCTATAATTTTCTACCTGTGCCAATGCCATGTTTTTCCATCAATGTGATCAACTCAGACTCCGTTAAATAATCAGGAGGTCCAGTTTGATTTTCAACTAGTTTATATTCGTTGATTTTCACCGAATCACCTTGTTTGAATGTTTGCGCAATATCATCTTTTCCAAATGCCTGCCAAGTCATCACTTTAGTATACCTAAGGGGGAAAGAACGAAAGTAAATAAAAATTAATATTGTAAATATCCTGCAAATATTGTAAATATTTCTAAATATACTGAATATCATAAATATGCTAAACATATGACTAAATATTGTTTAAATTTGATTTTGGTAGTTGAGATCATACTGCATTCTCCTGTGTCTGTAAAGGAAAAGAACTTACTATAGAATAGTACTTTGTGACCACCAGCACTACCTACAAGAGAAATAAACAAATAAATAAACATTTAGAAATTAATACACTCGAACTAACTTATCAATTATATTTCATCTGATTTCATCAATATCAATTGAATACAATTGTTTTTCGTTGATTTTCATGATTGAATGTCATTTGCTTTGGTCTTGGTTCGACATTCAGTTTCTTTCGATGTGTATGATGTACTGTTCCAATCCATTCTTCAGGAGCAGCGAGAACTGTATTTCGGGCCGGTAAACAGTTTTGGCAAATTAGGAAACTGTTAAATATCAACATTAATTTTCATATTTCTATTCTTTTTTTTTGAACAACTTACCGATCATTTATGTTCCATCTTTCTCTACCCAATCCTTTCCTTTCGATTCTTTCTATTGCTCTATCAAGCAATTTGTGACATCTACTGCAGAGAATCGATGTTCCAGGCTCTTTTACATCCATTCTCATTGCGTATCGATCCATAGTTGAAGTAATGGCTGCTTATGGTGTTCGTAAATGGCCTTTGATTGGAGAATTGGCGGCAGTCTTAGCATTGCCAAGAGCATAGATGATTGTTTGCTGATTTCTCGGGACCTCTTTGGGCATTTGTGTCATTTCACGCACCACTTCATGTGTAACCTTTTGTGTTTGCACATATTTATCGAAATGTAAACGAGTCACACGCGGTTGGTATTTGACTTTACATCATTCTTTGAAAGAATCCAACTCATACCGAAGATATACGTTGTGATTCCTACTCTTGCATGATGGCATCCCTCGCGCATTTTTCTCCATTTGTTTTCGTATTCACCCGTGAGTTTCCTCAGTTTTTGCTTGCGTCTGTTTGTTCCGACTCTCTCGTGCCATTGTTTTGCTGTCAATCTATAGACCTTTTCGACTCCCGTTTGCAAATCGAGTGATGTTGTTGATATCATGACTTTCTCGCCAGGATCATTGCCAATGAACTTTGTTATTCGACCTGAATCATATGCAGCTTGAATATCGACCGGAGCTTTTGGTCGTTGATCATGATGATCGCTCTTGTTTTTCTTTCGGCTTTTCTTTTGCGTTTAAAGAAATGTAAAAAAAACATAAAAAACTTGGAAATAATGTTGCATCAATGAAAACAATTCTCATTAAAGCAATAATCTTACCATAGGGATCATTTGATTCATTTAAAGTTTGTGCTCTTGTATTTCGTTTGGCTGGTTGTTGATTTCGTGCAACGGATTGACGTTTTCGTTTGGAAAAAAGGAGTTTCCATTGCGCGATTGTGGCTGCATCGAAAGTATCACGATCTTCAGCCATTATTCCGTCATTACTGCTGTCACTAACGTTCATCATAATGTGTTATTGTCTGCAAGGAAAAAAAATGTTGTAGATAGTTAAGAATCTAACAATTATGATAATGGGGAATTGATTTGGTGTCTAGAATAAGAGAAGAAAAATATTTTATTATATTTATGCGTTACAATATTTCAAATGCGAAATGTCCATGGAACACGTTTGTTCGTGTCGAGCATCTAACGGTGCATCGCACAAAATATGTACAACAACAAATCAATTTACACGCATTTGAAAAATAATCGATGTCACCGTTAGCCGGCAATTTCATAAGACAATGCAAAAAATGAATTGGATAAAGAAAAAAATGCGATAAAATATGTATTGGGTGTATGCAAAGAAAATGTCGATTTTTTCGGTGAAAATAAAATTTTATTTCATAGCTAAATGAATGAGCACTTCAACCAATGTATTCTCCATCGTTAGCTATGACTTCACGCCATCTTTCAGGAAGTTTGTGGATTCCGCATCGAAAGAATTCCTTCTCTTTTGAAGCTATCCAGTCAGCGATCCATTTTTGTATTTCTTCAAAGTTTTTAAAGCGTACATCGGCCAAGTCAATTTGCATCGATCAAAACAAATAGTAGTCCGAAGGGGCAAGGTCTGGAGAGTACGCGGGTTGATCAAGCTGATCCCAACCGAAGTGTTCTTTCTTTTTTTTAACGATCTTTGCACGATGTGGCATTGTCATCGTGAAAAAAACTTTGTCTTGTTTAGTCGCTATTCGTGGATGTTTCACCTTCAATGCTTGCTCCATTTTGATCAATTGTTGTTCGTAGCACTTACCATCAACCGTTTGGCCAGGTTTCAGCAGCTCATAATACACGACACCTTCCTGATCCCACCAAATGCACAGCATAACCTTCTGGCAATGAATTTCTCGTTTTGACTGCGAAGGTACTGGTTGGCCTGGATCAATATACGCTGCTTTACGCTTGGGATTGTTGTAATAGATCCATTTTTCATCGCCAGTAACAATTTGACGGCAAGGTGTTTTTTGCATGTTTCGATTCTTGCTCTGAGTTGATTTTCGTTCAATTGATGTGGCACCCATTTTCCCAGCTTTCGAATTTTTTCCATTGCATGCAAATGTCTAGAAATAGTTGCTTGATCAACCTTCAACTCCATTGCAAGTTCTTTTTGCGTTTGACAATGATTTTCATCCAATAATGCTTGCAAATCCGCATCTTCAATTTTTTTTGGAAGACCTGGCCGTTCTTTGTCTTCCAAGTCAAAATCACCACTTTTGAATCTCGCAAACCATCGTTCACAAGTTTTTTGAGTTGGAGCATGTTCACCGTAAGCTTATACTAACAAACGATAACTTTCAGCAGCGGTTTTCGTCAAATGAAAGAAGGTTATTAAAGTTCCCCGCAAAACCACTTTTTCAGGCACGAATTTCGACATTTTTGAAGCAAAAAAAATCTTTGTTGTTTACACTTCAGCAAAATGACATATACTGAAATTTATGGCGTAATGACAGACAAAAAAAAAAGAAAATGGCCGCGGTTTGCTCCGATGCACACAACGCTAGTTACGCCATCTGTTATCTAAATCGACATTTCTTTTGCATACACCCAAATTGGGTGACCCAATACTTCACTCACTTCAATGCACCAAAGCTAATGTTGTTCCAAAGTAAAAAAAAAATATTTTATGAAACACTTTTCGCAAAGAGACAAAAAAAAATCCAAGTTTTTCTAACACCAAATTTATGCGCATTGAACTAGAGCGGCTTTTATGTACGTATTGTTCAGATGAAATTTTACAATCGAATGCACAAATGAAAAATGCGTTAGCATTGTCTCATAGTTTATGCAATGTGCCGTGTTCCGTACTCACTTGTTTGCCGAAACTGTAAATGCGTGTCTGTGTATTGGTTGTGAAATCTCAATACGATTTTGTATCATTGGTCAGTTGTTGAGCGTACTTTAGTGCGTAAAAGATATGCATATTCTCTTACACTATCTCATTTTCTCTTACCATCACACAGACTATCGTTTGTGTTACAATGCAAACAATATTTTACAAACGGTACACTATGAAATGAAATGATATGTGTAAATGATGTAAATGTAAAGGAAAGAAAAAATGCTCACCAATTTTTAGAATATGCTGTTCTCTTCTTCTCTCCTTCCATGATATGATTGTGTCGACAATGTCACCATGTTAAATGTTGACTTGATCTCAGCTACCAAATCTCAATTTCAAGCAATACTTATTTTGCCATCAACAATATATTCACAAATGCTAACTTATTGATAAAAATTAATTGAATATTCACTAGATATTTCAAATATGTATGATATCGTGTGTATTTTTGAATCTAGCAAATATCTCATAAATATTCAAATATCTAGTATTTAATATAGTACACCTTTGAGAGGAAGAAAATATAATTTTCTTATGAATATATCAATCAATTGCATTTTTGTAAATATATTAAATATTTTAAGCTTAAGCTCGTAATTTCAGTATAAATATTTCTATGTGTGAGATCGATAGTAGAGTATGTACTAACAAATTTGTTATTGCTACTATTGATATTACCCATAGATTTAGTATATAAATATGTACAAAAGTATCATTCTAACTGAAGTTTACCCAGGATCCACTAATTTGTTAGTTGTACATGAAAATTTTTCGGAACCGACGCTGAATTTATACGTTGTTTGTTTATAACGCAAATCATATGAGACGGTTGCCAAAAAATGACGGCAGATATAATCGTAAATGCGCCATGTGTCATTATCACTTTCTCCTCGATCTGAAATATAGGTTATGTTTAATATAAGAAAGCATAACGAAAAAATTGTTTATTTTACTCATTAATTTCATTGGTGTAATGGGTGGATGATCTCCGCAGTCTTGTCCACGACGTGGTGAATTAAAATTTTGATTTATATCCTTTGCTTCAGCTCCAAATTCAGATGATGGCTGTAATAAACGTACAACACCTCTGCAAAATGGTGTACAGTTGAATTAATTTATGGCAAATGAGTTTGTCTAAAATGTATGTATTTCTTACAATAAATCGAAATTTTGCGGATAGCTTGTAGTCTCCGTACGCGGATAGCTGATATAACCTTGCGTATATAGACGCTCGGCAAGTGTCATTGCTGTGTGTGGACCAATTCCAAGACCTGCACTCGCTGCACGCATCAATTCAACGGTATTCAAAGCCAATGGCCTTGGCTTCACCAAATCTTTTTCGACAACACTCTCAACGCTAAAGTAAAACATGCATTAAATACTCATCAGAATAAAACCTTTATGGACTCATTAAAAATGGGCTTGTTAACATACTTGCATGTGCTTTGTTTTTTTACTAAATTCATAAAATAAATGGCAACATCTCTGCTGAAAATTCGATTCCTTGCCCATTCCAACGTAACCTCTGGATTGCCAACAGATAATTGCACATACCAAAATGTTTCTGGTTTAAAGTTTTGAATTTCATCATGGCGTTGAACGCAAAATCCAAGTGTTGGCGTCTGACATGGTCCATATGAAATTAATGACGAATCCAAGTCACCATAATGTCCTTGAAAAAATTTCGTTTGAAAACGAGTGAAAGCACATCCAATGCGTAAATCAATTTCTTGACGAGCATCAACACTTCTAGCCTCATTTTCATTTGGTCGAATTAAATTATTCATTGCATATTTAATATCTTTTTCCGTGATTGCTGAGAATTTAGCTCGATACGTCACTTCATTTGAATAAACATTCCGAATCGATCGAGAAACTGCATCCATTACTTCAAAGCAGATATTTTCACCTTCTTTATCGCAATCCAGCCATAACACTAAATAGTCACATCCCTTCGATTCTTGGCTAAGAAATTGACGCATTCGTAATTTTGGGGTGGCTTCTTTTTTTTCCGTTGGACATGTAAACAATTCAGATGGATCGACACGATCCCATGAATTATATTTACCTATTGTAAGAAGTTCACAATATAATGGATTAAAGAAAAACAATGGAATGAGAGCAGAAGAGAGAAATAAATCGATATTTACCAACAAAGTCAAGAGACATGACATGCCCGCAAACCGATGTCATTTTAAATGAAACACTTTTATTCTGGAATACTCCTTTCCATTCGTGAACTGAACATGCTCCATTTGAACCTATTTTTGAAAGATTTCACAAAATATTTTACTAAAATGTTTAGAAAATACTTAGTTACCCATTCACCTTTTCGAGTTGAGTGTCGCCCATTGCTTAAAATATTTGCCAACGATGCAGCTAGAGATGGCTTTTCGGCGACCATTAAAACTGTTGCCATTTTAATTTAAATAAAAAATTTTACTTTTCAAATGTAAAATGTTCTATAAAAAGAATTTAATCGAAGAAAAAATGCCGCCTATAAATTGATTGTTTCTTTTTATCCTCTCCAGTAACTAAAACAAACTATGCATCAATGACAGATCTGTTTATGAACACATACTTAATCATTGTTTGCAATCTAGAGCGTCTGTGTGATATTAGACAATTTCTGTCACTTATTCAGCACTCCCTGATGAAAACAATGTCATTTACAAACTAATTGTGAAATATATTCCGAGCGGTAACATAAAACAGAATTTTTTTTATAAAAAATCTGAATTAACAGAACCACATTTTGTTATTTGTTTTTTTTAGTACATTTAAATTGTTCATCGTTATTAAAATTAAATACTTACCTGTAGCGACAACATTAAATACGGATATTTATTAAATGACAGAAATTTGACAGAATGCTGTCATAAGGTTAATGTCACAGAGTCGGTCAGAGTTATAATATTCAATTGCGTGCTTTGTTCGATATTGAAACGTTTAGATTAGTGTTTGCAGATTTTTATATTTTTATATTTCATATCAATTTGGTTGGAATTGAAGAACGGAAAGATGTCTGAACCCAGCTCCAAGGATACTGTACTAAAAACAGCGATGATTTACGTGTGTGGCGGTGAGTTTATATTATTAAATACTATTTACTGAATTCGATTACATTATTGAATAGTTGAAAGCATGTGTGAATTAATTGAACATTTCATCATCATATACTAATATTTTCCTATTTACAGAATGCCACTGCGAAAACGAAATGCGACCAAAAGATGCAATACGATGCCGTGAATGTGGTTACCGTATCATGTACAAAAAACGAACTAAGCGATGTATGTATTGCCAAAAGTGACAAAATTTCATATATTTCATTTTGAATTAGAGCATAATGTGAAATTTCTTTGTATCTTTTGCAGTGATTGTATTTGATGCTCGCTAATCAACTTGTTCTTTCTACGTGTGAAATTGACGCAATTGAATTCAAGATCTACTATTCATTCTTCGGATTGCAGCGTTGTTTCCATAAACAATTTTTATTATTTAGAAGAAAAAAAACATAAAAAATATTTTTTTCATTATAAATAAAATCAAATAAAGTTATAATTGATAATTTAAAACTGATACAATTTACGAAATGTATTCATTTGATGTATAAAATGTGGTGCAAAAGGACCACCAAAATTTATTTGATAAATTTGCTTTTTTGTTGTTCTACTTAAGTTTGTCGATTTATGTTCATGTTTGAAAAATCTATGATTTTGACATTGATACGAACAATTCGCTAGCAAAATTTTTGAAGCCAGAAAATCCACCTAAATCTGTAGCCATCAAATTAAGTTTGAAGACGACAAGACCATTGGCAAAAATTACTTTTGTTTTTAAATATTTCGTTTGAAATTGCTGGAACCAAACATTCCAATTCATTGTGCGCGACCATTGTTGCTCAGCACGAGATTGAAGATGGTTAACAAATGAATTAGGTGGAATGAGCAATTGACAGCATCCGCAAATAACAGCAATGACATTTTTACTTTCTATCAATTCTGATTCAATCATTTGATGTCTGAAAATTCAATTAAATATCATCATCATCATAACAATTATTATTAAATAATAAATATTCCATACTGGTGATTTTGTCGATGATGTAGCAACATGTCTTGTTTTGTATCAAAAATACCATTGCAATAATGACAACCAAACTTTTTGTTTATCGCCTGTAGTTCCAATAACATTTCTTCTGTTAGTAAAATCGGATTGAAAATGTTCATTTTCAGAACATCATCAAATCGACTGCAAACATGCATCTTCAAATCAATGCCACTATAGAAGCAAAGTGCACATTTTGCATTGTGAATTGCAATAAAATTTTCACTGGAGTGTTTTTTCTTATGATGATTATAAAGGCCTTGAAATGTGCTATAATACCGGCATTTATCAATTTGGCATGATAATAAATTCACGGCCAAGAATTGGAATGGTTTCGTATTTTCGGCCGTAGAATGTTTCAAACGCCAATGCTCACGAAGGTCATTTATTTTCGTAAAGGTAAATTCTTGTATGTTCCGTTGTTTTTTTTCCTTACAATAGAAGCACATGAATTCAATATTTTTTGTAGTTGCTTCGCAATGTTGCACGGCGGCCTCAACTTAAATTAGAAAGAAATGAAGCGTTAATATTCAATAACATGTAGAGCAAACTAAAAATTGAATTTATGTATACCTAAATCATTTTTGTGAAATCTCGTGTCAGCCCCGCAGTACATATTTGAATCAGTATCTGAACGAATGTTTTCAACGATTTTATCGTATCCATTCATGGAGTCATCCATCATAGCAAATGGAGTGCTCTTAATACCATTTTGATATAGATTATCTTCAAAGAATTGTTGAGGTGTTATTGTTTCCATCATTTGGATATCATTTTCCATATGTTGGTCTTCAACATATATGTGAGGTGTTTGCAACATATTACTTGCGCTTGAAGTGTTCTTTATTGTTCCTTCTACTAGCAATGTCGTTTCGAAACGTTTAAAAGTTTCCATTAACCTAATAATAGTTTTTAATTTTTTAACGAAAACATAAAAGTGAAATGCAAACAAATAATTTTGTCTTATTTTTACCTATAGTTTGCCGTTTTTAAAAGATTAATTTTAATTTCATTGCCAAGACCTGTGCGTATGATGTCCTTTTTAACCACATTTAGTGAATATGTTGTTTCCCGATCCAAAGCATTAAGCCACCTTGTCATTTCGTCACCCCATAAATTTCCAGTCATTTTAGCTTGAATTTAAAACCACTTTTTCAACAATTTTTATTAATTAATTTTTTGAATGATATTTGATAACTAATAAAATGTCTTTACCGTTGGATATATTTTTTTTCAATTTATCAAGCAAAATTTCAATATTTGTCACAATTAACGCGATGTATGGATTTCATTACAACGCATTTCACTACGGTTGTTAACTGTACCTTAGCTTACTTACACAAACATATATGAATGTAAGTTTTAACTTACTTGCAAACTTAAACACACAAGTTATTTCCATACTAATGAAATATTCATGCATTTGTTATAAAATAAACAAACCATTGAATTTTTATACTACAATTCTGTACTGTCATCTTTTTGTTTATAAAAATTGACAGTTCATTTAATCAACAAAGATCGTATTCTTTGCTGTTTTCAACTTAATATAATATAATTTTGAAAATTGAATGAATAATAGGTGCACTTTTTATTATAATTACCTAATTTTCTATGAAATGTGCGAAATTTGAAGACAAAAAGTCCTTTTGCGTAAATCTTGATTGCTGAACAATAAATGTCATCTTGGTACATTCAATACGAAAAAATACGTTTTGTGTAACTGTTTTTTTTATTGTTGAAGTTATTCTAATAAATATTGAAATAATATACAATACAATATTATTTTCTTTATTCATTCTTAGAATAGCAGAACGAAATTCTACGAATCTGAAAAAACAATTGTCATCTACTCACTAGGTAATACACATATCCCATGTGTATATCATGCAATATAGGTCCATCATTTAATAATAAGCGAAAATAAACCAATCATTCATATTGAGATAAAATTCATTTATTTCCAGATATCCGTATCATTCTACTTGTGATAGCCATATATATTGGAGTCGTAGATATAATCTGAGACAACTATGTCTACTATCTACACCGTGTTTATCATTGATAATTTAAACCCAAAAAACATTCAAAGTGAATTTAGCTTACGAATTGTAGAATCCTCAATCATTTGCATAGAAAATACATGGTGACGGTCTAGGTAAGGTTCATTTATTGCCCGAATCAGCGAAAGATGAAACGCTTGAAATTGATAAAAAAAAACAACACTTAAATGGATAAAAACAAGGATACAGTACTAAGTTAAAATGATGACGAGAAATATTTAAATGTATCATCAAGATCAATATTATTTGCATAAACTGAAGATCATGAACGAATACTCAAGAATAGGCAAAGTGTTAAAGAGATAAGAGAAACAAACCAATTCAAATTAAAAATAAAAATTATAATTTATAACTGATGAAAGTGTTGAAAAACAAAGAAGAAAAACAAACTTTGGGTCTTCCAATTTGAAGCAAATCCAAAAAAATTTGTGCGTGCTTGAAGCACTGCGAAGCAAATGGTGGCGTGTTTCTTCACGAAAACGGGTCTTGTTGCTCCTGTGGCCCTTGAAAACCAAAAGACCGTCAATTCAGCGTGATATACGATCATTTGTTTGTCAGAAGTATTCGGTAAATTGAGAAAAAACAACGCAAAACGACGAATCTTTCTTCACCATGACAATACAAGTTCTCACACATCTCGTGAAACAAATGCATTTTTGACCACTGAAATCATCAAATTGATGGGTCATCCGCCTTACAGTCCCAACTTGGCACCCACTGACTTCTTCCTGTTCACAAAAATCAAAGATGAATTGTGTGGTCAACGATTTATGAGCGCCGAAAAATGCAGTTGAAGCGTTCAAAAAACAAATTTTGGATGTGTTTCACGAGGAATGGAAAAAATGCGTATGGACAAGTATATAAATCTTAAAAGCGAATATTTTGAAAAGCAGTAAAGGCATTTATAACGAAAAATTTTGCTTCCTTCGTATATTTTCTAAATACATAAATAGTTACCTTTGTATATTGGGCACCGAACATACTAAACAGATGTTTGTTCTTTTATGTTTTATTCGGAAATCTCTGTAAATATTTATCAAATACAAGTGTGCCTTATGAAGTGTTAATATGATTGAAATGTTAAATACTTATCGTCTTCATCAACAGTTTAATTGAAATATTTGGTATTTATTTTGCAATCCAAAGTCCATTTCACGGCAAACTAGCATTAGCAAATTCTCCCTCTACTAGAGATGATCAATATGCTTTATATTTAAATAAAGAATCGTTCAATATGAAAATGTGCTAATTGTTGTAACACATTTAATGTTAATTTTTTTGTATGACTTTGAATGCACGTAGACAGATGTTTTATTTTAAGAAGCATGATCAAATGATTAGTGTCTGAAATGACAATGAATCTTATAAATGTGAAGAATTGTTTAAAGTTTAATAGTTATTTTAATAAACTTTCACATTTGTACTTTCACATATTTTTTTATAATTTAAAAAAAAACTTTGGGTATAATTTCAAAAACGATTGCATAAATGTTAACAATAATTTATTTTATTATTATACAAATGCGTTTTTTTTACAATCTGATACGATTCCTAGTAAAAAAAAAAGATAAACTTTGATCACGAACTTATGGACTAAATAATAAAATATTTTATTGTACAAAATGTCAGAATAATATGATGAACTGAAAAAATCAGGAAAAAATCTTATTCAAAATAGTTTACTTTCATTTTCTGTTATTTAGACTATTTTCGTGCCAGATCCCACACGGTATATTTTTGTGTTGTTGGTTCGAATGGATTGCCCTTGCGCCGATGAGATTTTTTGTAACCATATTGTTTGCGATTTGGTTGCGGATTGAAGTATGATGGATGGTAGTAAGGATTGGAATAATCTGGATATGCTGGACCATGGTAATAGTTGTAAGGATAACCAAACGGATAATCATAAAAGTAACCCTGTCGTCTATTTCTTGCCAAGTTATTTTGAGCCGAATCATCCACATTATCATAGTAGTCTTCAAAGTCACCAAAGCCACTTTGAGGCAGTGGATTTGCTTCGAGAAATCCAAACACAATAGTGATTAAGAATGCCCAAAATAATATATCACTCTTCATTTTTATAAAACAGATGAACTTTAATTTGAACGGAAACTTTATGTTAATTATAATGATTTCAAGTTTAATAATTATTCCTTGTAAAATGCACAGATAAGTTCACAGCACAATAGATGCCCTACTAATGGTTTCTTCTGATTTTTACGTAGCTATTTAAAGAAACTGAATGACGCATTTCACAACAGGTGCTATCCAATGCGCATATAAAAAAAGAAAACAAATCGAACAAAAGCCATTCAAATTAGTTAGTCAAAGTGTTAATTGGTAAAAATTAACAACATTCTTTTGGCTGACACAACGGAACTTAAAAAGGAAAAAACCATAAAATTATAATCCGTTCTAAATAAAATGCAGTGAGCAATAAAATGACTTTCATACTTTAGTAATGGGTTGAATCATTATTTATGACACATATGGTTAAATCTAATGAGGAGCAACCAAGGGGCAAGACACAATTCTTCAAATATACAAGTTTTATGAAATTTGATTCCTACGGGCCTATAGGTTGACCAAAAAACCAAAAGAAAAACTACACAGAGAATAATTTTTTTTGCAGTATTGACAACACTGTGTTGTAATTGTAAAATTCCAACATTTTTTGTATGAATGTTGCAATTATTCCAACGTTGGTTGGAACAACGAATGATGGAATAATTACAACATTCATATAAAAAATGTTGGAATTTTGACAATCACAAGACAGTGTTGCACGGGTGTAGTACAAAGCAGTTTTCTTACCTCCCGAATGCTAACGCCATCTCAATGTTTGTATTGAAAACGGAATTATGTACAAATGTCGTCGCATTCCTAGCAAAGATGCCGATAAAAATCTAAAGATGGCGTTAGCATTCAGGAAGTTAGAAACTGATTTGTACTACACCCGTGCAGTGTTGCCAATATCGCAAAAAAGTTATTTACTGGATATAGTTCTTTATCGAATCCGTGTCCAACCCTTGGGACCAACTCAACAAAAGAAAAATGTGAATTCTTTGAAATTAAAGTAATATAAAAATTTTTGAAAGTATCTGTCAAAGCTTGGTGTCAATTAGCTTTTTTTATTTACTTGATATATTTAGTGGAGACGCCGAATACATCACCATTGAAAATTATAAATGTAATAAGAATTATGTTGAATATGGCATCTCCACATATCGTATCAAAACCAAAAGCACGAAAGACACCAATATTAGGGCCAATTTTGACAGATACTTTAGTTGCACTGACGACCGCTGCTGGAAAAGTTTCAACATTTTTTTGATCTCTGGATCAATTGTGATAAAGTCGTGTTGCAGTTTTCGTTGATTTTTTGCTGTAAAAAAAAATCATTGATATTAAATATTATTTAAAGACAAAGGTCACAATGACCTCTTGTTTACTTGCTAAAAATGGAATAAACACACAGAGACGGGCGATGCGCAGTTTTACTGCACAATTTTGCAGAGAAGCATTTTCTGCACAAAACGTGCAGAAAACTGGCACAAATTTCAATTCAATGAGAAAAAATAATTTTTGACTTATCAAATTAAATCTGCATTTCAAAGAAGAAAAAATATTTCGTGTGAAAGAAATGTATTCGTGTGCGTGGTACACATAGCTATTGCTGTCACACGAACATGTAGTTCTATGTAAATATCCAAAGAGACGCTATTGTTTATTGGCAAACGTCAGTCTCAAAATTTTTCAAAGTGTTAGGTGCTTTCGCTTGCTCACAAACAAAACACTTTCATATCGATCAACAAAACAAGTGTTTACATTTTTATCTGTTTTTTTTTTTTAATTCTTTATTGTTGGTTTGAGTTCGAGAGAAAAAAAAAACAGAATTATTTACAATGTCAAGTGCATCGGCCTCCAGTTGTTACGTAATTAATAATCAAAGAAAGTGACAACAGTGAAAATAATGTAAAAATGATTGTTTTAGACCATTTCATTGATTGCCATCGAAATGAAAACGATGAAAACACTAACAATTTATTAAAAACAAATTCACCAGAAAAGCAAAACGAAAAAAATATCCAAAATTCTGATTCGAAATTGTAGAACCAAGTCGACAAAAACGACAAGAACGACAAAAACTGTTCATTTTTTGTTTTTTTCCTTTTGTTTTTTGGTTTTCTTTGATTTTTTCCCATCTTTGTGCTTTGTGATATTACAATCAATAACAATTGATCCGCTATTACTGCCGAGTTTTTTACATTCCTATCATTGACAGCAGTAGTAGCGGAGCAATGACTAAAGAGGTCGTTAGTGATTAATTTTTAAGTTCAATCTGACATAAAGAGCTATTGATTCATCTTATTGCCAATGACCGTACAAAATGGTCTTAACGAACGCATCAAACAAATACATTTGTTCGGTTTGTTTGATGATTTTTGATTTCAGTAAAACGTTTTCGAATGAGCTTATTGAAATCATCTTGGTTTCTCCAGTGTGGCATTCGATGTATGTTTTTACATGTGATGAGCTTTGATTTCAAGACACTGACACCACCTATACGATTTATCAATATATAATGACTATACCAATGGAAACGGCAAAAAGATACGATTTGTCGTTTGCATTCCATAATGGTGTATGTGCAATTCAGTGTATATGTGATAGAGATCGCTTGCAATGTAACGTCGCACGACTTATGCCGTAGTACATTAATCAACCGTTGATATACTTGCCCACGGCTTGAATGTCCAGTGTGTCAACTTTCACAGTTTGGCTTGATATTCATTTAAATTCACACCGTATTCGTAATTTATAGAGATGGCGTAAGAAACATAAATTTCTTGTATAAAACGACTTCGGTTGTTTGGCCGAAAAAAAAAATTCCAATTTCTTACCGATAGTTAGTGTTTCTTTTTACTGTCATCCATTTTCTTTGAATTTTTATGAACAAATCATCAATTTAATTCACGAAGTAATTGAATTCCATCAGCAATTTATATAATTTTATGCGGATTTTAGTCTTTTACAATATATGTCGTATATATATTTTTTCCTAAAATTACATTGATAAAATACTTTTCATATTTCGGACGCCACCAAGTAGGAAAATACAGACAATTAGACACTTTTCTATATAGTTTGGTTTCGAAACAGATTCGTTTTTCATATGAATGCAAATCAAAGTGAATTCAAATATTTCTATCATTATCTGAGATTATTTCATCGTTGCCTTTGAATATAACTATAAAGTTTTTATTTTTAAATTGTGTCATTGTTGTTGACTTTGTTGATATTCATCTGTCCGAACTGCCTAAAAAATATGTCATTGCGAACAATTATAAACAAAATAGATATATTTTTTGAAGAATTGAAATGAATTTTACATAAATAAGGAATTTGTTTAAATAGTGAAAATAAATTTAGAGAGTGAATAACATTCTTGTTCACTGATGAAAATCACCACTTACTTTTTTATGGTAAATTTAACCACACAAATATCATTATATTTGACCCATTGTAACGAGGCAATTTGAGAATTTTAATATTAGAATCATTATCTTCTGCGTTAATAGTTGGAAAATGTCTTATCAATGTGCCAATTGCTTTGTTAAGCTCTTCATTTGATTGATCATTGCTTTTTTGAGCAATAACTTTTGATTGCTTTAGTTCATTTATTTTTTCTGTCGAATCACAAGCGACTCCACGAATGTTTGTTTTATGAATGTTCAACGGCATTCGATCAACTGGCAATCGAATTTGTTCCCAATCGATTCCACGCATGAATTGCTTCAAATATGTGCAATTAAATTTATTATTTGTTATTCCAATTGCATTGAGCCGTGGAAATAGTGAATTTGTGAAACCCTCTAAATCCGACAATTGATTTCCGTCTAAATACAACGATTCCATATAACGAAAAGCCGGTAAAAATAAACCAAAATCTAAGCTTTTCAAATTGTTTTCGGAAAGATCGAGCGATATTAACCCTCTAGAGTATGAAAATGTTCCTAAAATTTATAGAAAATCTAATTTTATTAAAACAGTTATAGAATTAAAATTTTATCAAAATATACCAAGTTCAATATTGGACAGATTGGTATGCCCCAAATCCAAATGCTCCAATTTAATAAGTTTTGCAAACGTTCCAATTCCCTAAAGCATTTTAAAAAAAATATTTCCTATGATAAAGGCAATTGAATTATTTATATGAAAATTAAAAAAAAAAGTTACCAATTCGTTGATTGGATTGTGTGATAAATCGAGATGTAATAAATTGTACAAATTGTCAAAAATTTGTTCGTCGGTGATGTTATTATGAGAGAGATCCAATCTGGATAAACTGTGAGCTGTCGCAAATGCGTACGGTTCAATTTCATTAATTTGATTATATGACAATTGCAATCGATTCAACTTGGATAAGTTTGCAAATGTTCTATCTTCCAAACTTGTTATAAAATTGTGTGATAGATCAAGATGGTATAGTTTTTTCAATTCAACAAAACCAAATGAATGAATCTCAATAATTTCGTTATATGCCAAATACATGTGGGTTAAATTAATGAGACCTAGAAATGCCCTCTCATTTATTGTTTCAATTTTATTCCCCGATAAATTTATCACCGTCAATTCATTAGCTCCAATAAAACATTGTGCATCGATTCGTTTTATTCTATTCATTGATAAATCAACTCTAACAACACTACCAGCATTGACAAATAGATATGCTGGAAGTTCGTTGAGTTCATTATTTGATGCCAATAAGTCCCAGGAACGTTTTGCATCAATCAAATGCTCTGGTTGCAACAAAGTTAAACCAACTTTTGAAATGTCTAAAACACGTAGATACGGATACGATTTGAATGTATTATATGGAATATGTTGTAACTGACATCCCTCAAAACGAATTGCATCAATCATGCGCTTGTTACAGTAACGTTGAATAGTTTTATCGCTGTTTAAACATTCAATTCCACCCAAATCATTGAAAAATCGTTCACTTTCGAATGTACCGGTTTCATTACAACTTAAAATTATTCCAATCTGCATATCATATCGATGATACCAATGACACACATCACTTGAGAATATAATTTTCAAATTTAAAAACCAAACCCAAAAAAATTTAGCTTTCATTTTGTAAAAAAATAGTTTTTAGAACAAGAAAATTGTTCAACTGCTTTTTAAAGCAGTGAATTATTAAATGAGCTCAATAAATGTATTTAAAATGAAATAAAAGGCTTATCACACTGCCGTGAACTTCAAGTCATTGATGAAAGATTAAAAGTAAACACTGTGATTGCGACAGGGAATGTTATGCATTATAATGATGATGTTTTATTGCTTCCAAGGAAATGAAATAAATACATAAAGCTGAATTGGCAGTTTCAATATTCATGTACTAGTACATGCAAATTCTCATGCGAAAAAGGCAATGAGCTGTTTATTAAATTCCCTTGATTTTTCAAAATGAAAATACGAGTGATCGATCTTTACTTGATCTAATTTTCGTATAATGTTTGAAGATGTACTGTTACTTCATTTCTAAAATAAAAATCCATTGAATTATCTTCCATAATATATCTGGTAACAAATAATAATAATAATTTATAACCGAGCACGATCATAAAAATGCCGAATGAATTAATTCATAATTATGTATCCACAAATTGTTTGGTTTGCAATGCCCGTTTAAGCATGTAATGATTAGGAAATCTTATTGATTCATTGAATAATATTTCCTTATTTTAAAGTTAAAAAAACTTCAAACAAATTAACTTTTTTTACTTGTAGACGCTGCAAAACCATTCATTGATATTTTCATTTTTATTTCTACATATTTCTATTTCTATTTTTAAAATGCGTGAAAATACGCGGCATTTGACAGGTTTTACATTTGGTTAAAATTATTCTTTCAAATTATTTTACAATTGTCACCAACTTCACTTTAATTTTGATGTTTTGAAGTTCGTGTATTCGTTAGCTTGATTTTTTTTCAAACAATTTTTAATTTTACGGTTAATATTCATGCGTATATTGTTTTCTTTCAATTTACAAAGACATAGCCAATATGTTAGACTTGACCATGTTTTATCAGTTTGTTCAATCTGTTTGAACATTTGGTCTACAAACCCAAAACGGATGAAATCACAGATCTTTGCAATGACATATCCAAACTCAGTAATCAAAACACAATAAAACACTATTTATCATATCAGAATCATTATAATCTATAAAGGATAAAAGAATTGTTGATTGAATTGAAATTATATTAATTCAATAACTTCAATTTCATTTGATAAATCTTGCCACGAAAAGGAAGTCATAATTTCCAAAATTTTTTATTCTAATGATAAACGGACTGAAAATGTATTTGTTCTATTAGAGAGAAAGTCAAATAAAAGGGAAATGCTGTATGCATCAGCTGTGTGTGTGTGTGTGTGTGTGTGTGTGACTTATTCCAATTCATGTTGCGTTGATTACGTCATTGAATTTTATCGTTTACAATGAACGGAGCCGTAAATACCGACACAGAACGCGCACGTTGCGTGCTCACTGCTCATACAGCTGTAGTATCGTATTTAAAACATATAAGCGAATATCATCAGATGCTAGTTCTCAGTTTCGGTTGAGTCGCCATTCCGTTTGGTTGAATACGAATAGAGGTAGGTTTGTGTATATAATATATTATTCATCAGTGTGCAGTAGCAATCACAATCACAATCTATAATCGTGATGTTTTTGTGCGTGTGTCAAACTTAATTAAAAATAGTTTTTACTTCTCTTACATTTTGTGACACTATTGAAACACGTTGTTCCAGATAGTGTTAATTTTCGAAGACATTATTAACCCCAAATAATCTTTTTGATTCTTTTTTTTTTTTGTTCATTGTTTTAATTTATTCTACGGTTTAATACTTTGTATGCACGAATTAGAACATTTAATGTGTATAAATTATATAGAGAATTGATTGGCAACTGACAAATGACAGATGAGCCGGTATGTGAGAGTGAGAAATTTTTTCAGAGAAATGTACTTTGCACAATTTGATCAATAGTCTGTCGTCGTTCAAAATGATAGTGTTATCGTGTCAAAAAAAAATATCGCTTTTGAATGACCCAGAAATAGAAATTTAATCGATTCGAGCCGGCCGTTTTTTCACAGTAAAATAAAAGGAGAAAATAAAGTGTAGAAATGTCCACCATCGAATTGTGAATTGAGAATAATGCGAAGTTTATCACAAAAAAAAAAAAAAAAATATATATTGTTGCCAATTTGAAAAAAACCCTATATTTTATTTTTTTTATTGCACACATTTGATGAACAAAAAAATATTACGTATGCTTGCTATTTACTGTTTGTTTCATTTGTTAAAAAAAACTTATTCAGAAACATTTATTCATAATTCTCAAGCTCATGGTTATAAATTATTCAAAGAATATATTTTGAACGGAAAGTGGTTTGTGTATTAATAAAATACATGTTTATATAAAAGACGATGTAATTGTAGAAATCTTTGTCATTGCTTGAAAGTTATTGACTGCTGATCATGCGTTTAAGGTCATTAGACGGGCCAATCATGTAATTTAAAATGCATGATTATTACTTAGAACAGCATACGACTTCATAATCATTGAATGAGAAATGAAACGCGCGATTTCCATTTGGGTTACATAAGGATTACTAGATAAGGTGGCTGCTGAGATCAATATGCTCCATTTATATTACTCCTGTTAAATTGCTTGGATATTTGTAGGTACAGTTTTTGAAAAAAAAAATAAGTAATTGCTTGAAGCATGGCAATAGTTTGAAATGACAACAATATGAACCTTATTTACGATGTTCGTGTTTAATTTCAATTTTGGTTTTTTAGCAATTGGTTTATCTCTCGATAAAACAATAAATTTATTTTCACAACGTAAGATTTAAAATTTTACAATTTATGAAATTAATTGAGATTGTAACAAATTTGTAATAATTTTATTATAAACTGTTCAAGCAATAAAGTTTATTTCAATTCATTGCATAATTGATATGATTGTAAAATAATTTATGTGATAATTTCATGCAATAATTACACAATACATATTACATACAATATATTTATGGAATTCCAATGACCTTGAACACTTTCACTTCAACATGTAAGAACATATTTCGGCGCTGAATATTATGCGCAAAAAATTTATTTCACTAGTAAACGTGAGAAGTGCACAAGTCCATGGAGAACATATTGAGTTCAACAGAATATATGAAATTATTGTTCTGTATTATATTGTATGGAAAAAAGGGGAGAACATCAAGGGGAATATTTTACAAGAATACTCTAGTTGTATTACATTACATATTTTAAACATTGTTGTTTTCGAACAATTTTGAATAACACATTTAATGGAATTTTTTTTTTTTTATTTTTGATATCCACTATCATTAATTAACCATGAGTATTTTGGTATGGTTTTTCGATATTTAATAATATATATATTCAACGAATTCAATGCGTGATGAGGCAAAAGTCATTATGTGCCGGCTGTGATTGATCAAAATTGTCATATCGCTTTCACGTTCGTAATTGCAAATTGTTCTTGTAGAAGTATAAAAACAAAAAAATTAAATTAAAAACATTCACAAACTGGAGTCGAAACAAAATTGATAAATAATGTTAAATAAATAGCATAGCGGCCATATGCGGCATCTGAATGATAATTGAAGGTGAACTTTGGTCAACGAAAAATTTCAATTTTGGTTGTTGTTTTGTTTATATTTCGTCTGTTCTTCGCATATTGGTTTTCTCATTCCAATCGATTCCACTACATAGCTACCTAACATTTGTATCGTCTGTAGTGTCAATCGTAGAAAAAAATTCATTTCAAAGCTCTTGTTTTAATAAAGCAGACACTGATTTTTTCATTTGAAGATCTTTATGTCTCGCCCAAGCTGCACAACCGGTTTGAAAAGAGTGCTCAAAGAGTGACATAAAGCAGAAATTTATATGCTTTATTTTTATGAAATATTGAATACGATCTGTGCACGTGATGTCAAATACTTGTTTGGTTTGAAAATATATCGAGAAAAAAATTATTGTTTTATTTTTTGAGTTTGGTTTTTATCAGACGATTGATAAGTGATTATTGTTCCGATTAAAATGATATTTTAGAAATATTTAACTGAAACGAATCTTTAACTTATAGATCTGTTGTAATTGTTGACTTGTTGATAAAATTGTTTGCTTTATGTCATGATTCCAGGTCAAGGAAAATCAAACGCATGTTTTTTTTTATTTCTAAAGTACGTCGATCATTTTTGTTTTTACTGTGTGAGCTGCTGGCTCAATAATAATTTATAGTTTATATTTGAGCTAACATAAATGGTAATTATCGCTAACAAAATACAGGTGAAAATCCAATTCGCAAATGTTTGATATTAAAATTGTTACACAAGGTTATTATAACGTTCAATGACATCAGAAAACTCGAACGGTTCCACAGATCACAAGAAATGATATTTGATGTGTAAAATATTCACATTTTGATAAATTTTCTAACATATGTTTGATATTGACTTTGTGATTTTCAATTTACGATAATAGTATTATGATTCTATAAGCTGTCCACAGTTATGTGAAGTGAAGTGAAGCCATTTAATAAAAATCATGCGTTTGTATTGTATTACTATTGGGTTAGTTGGAATTTCAAATATTCTCTATGGTATAGATTTCAGTTCATCCAGAGAACAACTGTTTCTTTAATTAATAAATTGGTTTATCAGCATAAAAGCTATGCATGTATTTCGATTTAGGAGTTAAATTCTAATTCGTCGATTCCCGCTTCTGGAAATGTTTTCTTTAAGAAAACATAAATGAATGACACGTTTAAGCTAGGTGATAAATATCAATGGAACCAACCAATCAATCATCATGATTGAACTATTCAAATCATATCAATCGCATGCAAACATATTGAACAAAATCAAATATAAAATGAAATACAATAATAAGTAATTGCGCCACGGACGAACCTTTCAATTTTTCAATAAACAAAATCGCTTACAATATCAAAATTAGTTTAGTTCATTTTTTAAAATTTATTCCAATGCCAAGTAAATTGATTTCTCAGTTCCATTTTGATCATAAATAAATTGTAACTTTCTTTGGTTTTTCCATTTTTTTTTTTTTTTTTTTTTTTTGTATTTACTGAATAATTTCAATCGAAATCAACGGGTTGATATCATTCTTTAACGTTTTTATTATTATTTGGCAAAACTTTGAAATAATTCTGTTTTATATTTAAGCAGGCATTGGAAAATAAAGAAGAAGAATTTTACATATACAACGAAGGAATTTCAATAAGAATATTAATAAAATGGTTGTATACGGCCAGCAATATGGTTTAAAGGCGCTACGCCAAGCACATTTACATCGATTTTGGTCGATTGGTACAAAGCCCTATTCAACAAAACAAGTAAGTATTGTATTGTATCTTATTGCGACGCGTAAAATGCATTGAATCAACTAGGCGACAAAAAATTTAAAAATAGCATCATTCATTTTCTCATTAATTATATTCGGTGGGCAACCTTATCAATACACCATTCATACAACGTGACTATGCGTGCGTATTGTGAAAACTCTATTTTGCTTGCAAACCGTTCTTCTTATTTTCAATTGACTAGTCGTTTGTTTGCTGACAACAATAATAATGAGAATTGACTTGTTTGATTATGAAAAGAAAGAAATGACGTCGTACGCTTGAGTTTATTATAGTTTGATTTGTTTGTCCATTTTGAATTAAAAACAAATTTCTCTTTCTCATAAATCTATTCAAATTGAAATGTGTTGATAGTCTACATTTTACTTTTCACTGTGGAACATTTTTTACTTTGTACAACGAAAACAAATGTGATAACCTTACCGGCATCTATTATTGTTATTATTATTATTATTATAATTATAATCATATACACTATTTAATCATATACTTGTTCTTCAAATATTTTAGGTTCAATACAAACCAATTCGGTCTGTGCTCGTAGCCAACAGGTATTTCGTAACAATTCAATTCCTTTTAAAATGATAATTTTTCTCAAGAAATAAAAAACATTTTTTCTTATATTCATGAATCCAGAGGTGAAATCGCAATCCGAGTCTTCCGAGCATGTAATGAATTAGGTATCAAATCAGTGGCCATTTATTCTGAACAAGATAAAATGCTTATGCACCGACAAAAAGCAGATGAGTCATTCTTGGTAAGAATTTTCTTTACATTGAAATTCAATTTTTTTTTTCTGTTTAATATCAAGTTTTATTTTTATAGGTTGGAAAAGGTTTATCACCCGTTGAAGCCTATTTAAGTATTCCAGAAGTGATTCGCGTATGCAAAGAAAATGATGTCGACGCTGTGCACCCTGGTTACGGTTTCTTATCGGAGCGTAGTGACTTTGCACAAGCGGTAATCGATGCAGGCCTTCGATTCATCGGTCCATCCCCAAAAGGTTTTTTTCAAACATTACGTCTTTAATATTTTTGATCAATTTTCAAAGAAAATAATGTTTTTTTAATTTGTTTTCAAAGTTGTTCAACAAATGGGTGACAAAGTTGCAGCTAGAAAGGCAGCTATCGATGCAGGAGTACCGATTGTTCCAGGTACAGATGCCCCTGTACATAATGCTAGTGAAGCGCTTGAGTTTTGCAAACAATATGGCTTACCGGTCATTTTTAAAGCCGCATACGGTGGTGGTGGTCGTGGTATGCGTGTTGTACGAAAAATGGATGAAGTCGAAGAAATGTTCAATCGTGCGAGCTCCGAAGCGAAATCAGCTTTTGGGAATGGTGCAATGTTTATTGAGAAATTTATTGAACGTCCCCGTCACATTGAAGTACAGTTGCTGGGTGATAAAGCTGGAAATGTGATTCATTTATATGAACGTAAGGGTCTTCAATTGCATAGATTTGAAATTCTAGCTTAATATATAGCCGATTTTCGTAGATAATTTGTTTCAAACATTTCTTTCTTCACATTGATTAAAAAGGTGATTGTTCGGTTCAACGCAGACATCAAAAAGTTGTTGAAATTGCACCGGTATGTACAAAATATTGTATTTTGTATAAAGTTAAATTCGTTTTTTTTCTCTTTATGAAATAAATGATCATATTTTATTAATTGTTTAGGCTCCACGTTTGCCAATTGATGTACGTGATCGTATGACGGCATGCGCGGTTAAATTGGCGCAACATGTTGGTTATGAGAATGCGGGAACTGTTGAATTTTTATGTGATGAGAAGGGCAATTTCTACTTTATCGAAGTGAATGCTCGTCTGCAAGTTGAACATACTGTTACAGAAGAAATTACTGGTATTGATTTGGTGCAATCACAAATTCGTGTGGCTGAAGGCATTACACTACCAGAAATGGGATACACACAAGACAAAATTAAGGTTGATGGTTATGCGATACAATGTCGTGTTACTACTGAAGATCCAGCTAACGATTTTCAACCGAATACGGGTCGTTTAGAGGTATTCCGTTCCGGCGAAGGTATGGGAATTCGTTTAGATAGTGCTGCTGCTTATGCTGGTGCAATTATTAGTCCATATTACGACTCATTGTTAGTCAAAGTCATATCGCATGCTCATGATTTGCAAGCATCAGCTGCTAAAATGAATCGTGCACTACGTGAATTCCGAATTCGTGGTGTAAAAACAAACATTCCATTTTTACTAAATGTTTTGGAAAATCAGAAATTCTTGAATGGCGTTCTTGATACTTATTTCATTGATGAACATCCACAGCTATTCAAATTCCAATCATCACAAAACCGAGGTTGGTTACACATGGGAAATTTTGATTTCAATTCAAACATAACTAATTTAATCAATTTTTATTCTAGCACAAAAATTACTAAATTACTTAGGACAAGTATGTCAAACATTATTATTGAAAGTTTATATTTCGATATAGTGAATTAATTATAAATCATTTTAGGTTCTTGTAAATGGCCCACAAACACCTCTAGCTACCTCTTTGAAACCAGCGGAAATTGATCCACATGTTCCAGAAGTTCCATTGGGTATGTTGTAATTCAATGAAATTGCATGTTTATGCTTAGCATATTAATTGGGATTTATTTATTTACCAGCACAGTAGGAAAATAGAAATCTTAAATGATTTTTTTGCGTTTTTATTTTCATTCATTTACATATAATAGTTGTTTCTAATTAAGAAAAAAATACTTTTGGAAATTATTTTTGTTGTTTAAATTTTCATGTGTCATGAGCGCAAATAGATGAAAAAGTAGAATATGTTAATCTCACCAAATTTAAATGAAAAAGTTTGAACAAAAAAAAAAACATAATCAAATCAATGGTTCAAGTCAGATACATGTTCATTTTGAAAAAAGACATTTTGGCAAGATACCGTACAATGTCAACTTCATATATTTTTCAAAAAAGATACTCCATTTAATAACGTCAATTTTCTTGTAATTTTTTTTTTTTTCAATCAATATATTAATTCAAAGGGTAATGGGATTAAAAAAACATGTTGAAACAGCCTTCTTTTAAAAAAAATCATTATTCTTAAACATTTAACATTTTTTATTTTAATAATGTCAATCATCACACACATAGTTCTTCAAAGAAAATTCGTTTCCATTAGAATTCAATGAAAACTCTTCAGAAATGCAATTTGTTGGGGATATGACTTTTTGAACATGGCAATTTAAAAAAAAAAAATGATCATTTCACACTCACAGATTTATCGCCAAAGGCAATTGATGAAGAAATGAGGGGTATTAAAAAAGGTAACATATTGCATGAATGAAAATTGCGTTCATATGATTTTCTTTTTACATATTACCCATATTAAAAAATAGTGCACGGGGCTTTTTTGCTTGATTAACTTGTGACTAATTTGTTGAGTTCATAAAAGTATAAAAAATCTCACACAATATCTCAAGAAAAATTATTTTTTTCGCATTATGTGCGAATTGATTTTCTTTTAAATATGCTTTTATGTAATTCATTGTTTCCAATTGCATGGGCTTGAACTGAAAATGTAATCATAATCAAAACTCCAATTAATTGTTGTTTTCATGCAAAGTAACCGAGCCGCCAAAAGGATTACGTGACATTTTGGTGAAAGATGGCCCAACCGCATTTGCGAAAGCTGTACGTGACCGAAAAGAATTGTTGTTGATGGATACAACATTCCGTGATGCGCATCAATCTTTATTAGCTACTCGTGTTCGTACCCATGACCTTCTAAAAATTTCACCATTTGTTGCACATAAATTCAATAATTTATACTCCTTGGAGAATTGGGGTGGTGCAACATTCGACGTTTCGTTACGATTCTTGCATGAATGTCCGTGGGAACGATTGGTAATATTTTTTTTAATTGCTTAATGTATTGCTAAATTACAAAAATTGTTTATTTTTAGTCTGCGATGAGAAGCCGTATTCCAAACATTCCTTTTCAAATGTTGTTGCGAGGTGCTAATGCTGTGGGCTATACCAACTATCCAGACAATGTTGTATTCAAATTCTGCGATTTGTCTGTACAAGCTGGCATGGATATTTTCCGTGTATTTGATTCATTGAATTACCTACCAAATTTAATTTTGGGAATGGAAGCTGCAGGCAAAGCAGGTCAGATTTCTCATATGAAGAAATTAATAAAAAATAAATGATGATTAATTCTAAATACAATTTTTGTTTATTTCAGGCGGTGTTATTGAAGCGGCCATTTCATATACAGGAGATGTGAGCGATCCCAATAAGAAGAAATACGACTTGAAATACTATACTAATTTGGCCGATGAACTTGTTAAAGCTGGAACACATGTACTATGTATTAAAGATATGGCTGGTTTATTAAAACCCCGTGCTGCCAAGTAAATAATTATAGTTTTTTTGCAAAGCAATTGTAAGGCCTATTTTATGTTTTTCATATTTATTGACATATTTCAGATTGCTAGTTGAAGCTATTCGTGCAAATCATCCAAATGTGCCTATTCATATTCATACTCATGATACATCTGGTGCTGGTGTTGCAAGTATGTTAGCCTGTGCTGAAGCTGGAGCAGATGTGGTTGATGTAGCAGTCGATTCAATGAGTGGAATGACATCACAACCAAGTATGGGAGCTATTGTAGCTTCGCTGCAAGGCTCTCCAATTGATACTAAATTAAATTTGAGCGATATTTCGGAATATTCAGCATACTGGGAACAAACGCGTACATTATATGGACCATTTGAATGTGCCACAACAATGAAATCTGGCAATGCCGACGTGTACATGAATGAAATTCCAGGCGGACAATACACAAATCTTCAATTCCAAGCATATTCACTTGGTCTGGGTGATTTCTTTGAAGATGTTAAAAAATCATACGCTGAAGCAAATCAATTACTTGGTGATATCATAAAAGTAACACCGTCATCAAAAGTTGTCGGTGATTTGGCCCAATTCATGGTACAAAATAAATTGAAGGCTAAAGATGTTGTTGACAAGGCTGAAGAATTATCATTTCCAAAATCTGTGGTTGAATTTTTGCAAGGTGCCATTGGTATTCCGTACGGTGGTTTTCCTGAACCACTTCGTTCACGCATACTTAAAGATATGCCACGTATCGAAGGACGTCCAGGCGCATCGTTACCACCACTTGACTTCAAAAAATTAACTGATGAAATTCACGAGACATGGCCAAAAGCAACTGAAAATGATGTTATGTCAGCAGCCCTTTATCCAGAAGTCACCAAAGATTATTTAAATTTCCGTGATAGTTACGGTCCCGTTGATAAACTAAAGACCCGTAATTATATTTTTCATATATTTTGCAAAAAAATTTCTAAATAAATTTCCTAATGTATATCAATTTATATTATCCAGGTATCTTCTTAACTGGACCAAAGGTTGGCGAAGAATTTGAAGTTACAATTGAGAAAGGTAAAACTCTTGGAATTAAAGCACTCGCTTTATCAGATGATCTTACTGCCAACGGTGAGAAAGAGGTGTTCTTTGAACTAAACGGCCAGCTACGATCCGTTTTCATTCGTGACAAAGAAGCAACAAAGGTATGTTATTTAAAAGTTATGTTTAATGAAAAAATTGAAAATATTTTATGAAAAAAATACAATATGTATTTGTATTTTCATAGGAATTACACATTCATCCGAAAGCAGCTAAAGGGAATAAGAGCGAAGTCGGTGCTCCAATGCCTGGAACTGTCATTGGTATGTATCTTATACCTATTTTATTCTATTATATCACAATACTGATAAAAATTTGCTTTGCAGATGTTCGTGTTAAGGAAGGTGATCATGTTGAGAAAGGTCAGCCACTTGTTGTTTTATCGGCCATGAAAATGGAAATGGTTGTTCAAGCACCAATTGCTGGCACAGTAAAGAAATTGGAAATTAGCAACGGAATGAAACTGGAAGGAGAAGATTTGATCTTAACCATCGAATAAATGTCATCACACATGAACAATTAAAATGTTCAATATGTAAAATTGTAAATAGCATTTCTCAAAAATATGTGTCAATATCAAATGGAAAATTAGCAATTGGCTTATTCGTCTCATTATCAATTTGTTTTTGATTAATCACAAATACTAAGGTCAAAATTTCAAATAGGTTAAAAATTTTTTTTTTTTTAAATTTATGTTAAATTTTTTTACTATGCATACATGAGTCGATGTCTTTTCAAATAAAATGTTTTAAAACAATGAATAACAGAATTTTATCAATTGTGTCACATAATAAATATGTTTTTGTGCAAATAAGTACAGCGAAAGTAGATCCACTGTGGCATTTGTTTATATTTTTTCATGTGAAGAGCTTCGCCCGGCTGTCATTACCTTCATGCCTTGTTAAAAAGTAATTGCATTAGAGAAGAAATTCCTTCTATTGTACTAAATTTTTTTTGATATTTCTGTCGATAAGAAAAATAATTGCTATTTGAATGGAAAGTAATTGCTTGTAGTTAATACATATTTATATGATAGCGATATAGATCAATCGCTCATTATGTTTAAGCGACGCATACGCAATGTCGTTTCGTCGCATTGCAATTGCGCTTTCCAAATGTAAAACTGTATTTAGCATTAAGTTAATGAATTTTTAGATCGCTATCGTTCAGTCAACAACACCATTGACAATAAACAATTCATAATGTTTAACAGAATTTGTTTCATCAAATATATCCGATATTGTCATTTATTCATTCATCCCACTTACCATCCTCCATTTACTGCATCACTCCAATTATCACTACATGCAAAAAAAAGTAATTGCAGTATACTGTTGCAGTTTCAATATTGAAACAATTATAGATTTTCTAGGAAGCTGACAAAAGAATACCTTTAATATAGAATAGTCATTTCTATTGAGTAGATCGAGAGGAGAGTATGTTCATCCGACTTTATAGCAAAAAAGGAGAGTAAGTAATTGTAACACTAAAAATGGTTAAAAGAGAGTACGGATTTTATGATTTTGCATTGTATTTAGTATTTAAGTGAACATGCTCTCCTCTTTAGTATAACCGAATTGATGTTTTCCATACTCTCCTTTTCCAAAATTATTTTGAATTTTTTCACGTACTCTCCTCTCGATCTACTCAATAGATTTGTGATACTATAGGCAATTTGTCAAACAAAATCTAGCATCTTCTTTAGCAAATTCCGATAATACAATAGTTGTATTCGAACTTCGAACGTCATAAAATGCCATTTTACATACTTTCCCATACGAAAGTGTAATTTTCCACCAAAAATCTCATCTAAAACCATCATCAAAACAATAAAACCGACTTTTCGACATTCGAGTACCTATATTTTTTTCGCAAAAAATATGAGTTTCCTATGAGGAAAACGCCAAAAAATACCTATTGGGTGTATGCAAAGAAAATGTCGATTTTTTCGGTGAAAAGAAAATTTTATTTCATAACTAAATGAAGGAGCACTTCAACCAATGTATTCTCCATCGTTAGCTATGACTTCACGCCATCTTTCAGGAAGTTTGTGGATTCCGCATCGAAAGAATTCCTTCTCTTTTGAAGCTATCCAGTCAGCGACCCATTTTTGTATTTCTTTAAAGTTTTTAAAGCGTACATCGGCCAAGTCAATTTGCATCGATCAAAACAAATAGTAGTCCGAAGGGGCAAGGTCTGGAGAGTACGCGGGTTGATCAAGCTGATCCCAACCGAAGTGTTCTTTCTTTTTTTTTAACGATCTTTGCACGATGTGGCATTGTCATCGTGAAAAAAACTTTGTCTTGTTTAGTCGCTATTCGTGGATGTTTCACCTTCAATGCTTGCTCCATTTTGATCAATTGTTGTTCGTAGCACTTACCATCAACCGTTTGGCCAGGTTTCAGTAGCTCATAATACACGACACCTTCCTGATCCCACCAAATGCACAGCATAACCTTCTGGCAAGGAATTTCTCGTTTTGACTGCGAAGGTACTGGTTAGCCTGGATCAACATACGCTGCTTTACGCTTGGGATTGTCGAAATAGGTACATTTTTCATCGCCAGTAACAATTTGACTCAAAAAACTACGTTTTTTGTGCTCAGCAAGGTGTTTTTTGCATGTTTCGATTCTTGCTCTGAGTTGATTTTCGTTCAATTGATGTGGCACCCATTTTCCCAGCTTTCGAATTTGTCCCATTGCATGCAAATGTCTAGAAATAGTTGCTTGATCAATCTTCAACTCCATTGCAAGTTCTTTTTGCATTTGACAAGGATTTTCATCCAATAATGCTTGCAAATCTGCATCTTTAATTTTTTTGGAAGACCTGGCCGTTCTTTGTCTTCCAAGTCAAAATCAACACTTTTGAATCTCGCAAACCATCGTTCACAAGTTTTTTGAGTTGAAGCATGTTCACCGTAAGCTTCTACTAACAAACGATAACTTTCAGCAGCGGTTTTCTTCAAATGAAAGAAGGTTATTAAAGTTCCCCGCAAAACCACTTTTTCAGGCACGAATTTCGACATTTTTGAAGCAAAAAAAATCTTTGTTGTTTACACTTCAGCAAAATGACATATACTGAAATTTATAGCGTAATGACAAACAAAAAAAAAGAAAATGGCCGCGGTGTGCTCCAATGCACACAACGCTAGTTACGCCATCTGTTATCTAAATCGACATTTCTTTGGCAAACACCCTATTTTGGGTACTTTCCCATGAAAAAGTGTCATTTTTCACCAAAAAACCCATCTAGGGACCGAACAAACAATAACTCGTGTGACACGGGATAGTCAATGTATAATGTATATTGATAAATCTTTTACAATGTCTTGAAGTCAAAGCTCTTCATATTTAAAAGCAAATAACGAATGCCACACCGATGTCGGACAGTCAATCAAATCAACCCTCCGAGTTTCTTGAAGTAAAATCGATGTTCTTTGCAAAATAGTAAGAGCAATATTATTTTCTAATGAGAACGATTGTATTAAACGTATCAATATCGAAATGTTTACATAACGATTAATAACGGTGTTCTTCAAGGTAGCAATTTCGGTCAAACATTTTTATCGCTTTATTTTAACGACACACTTAACATTTTTGAAAATATGACCGGTCATTTATTCGCAGATGATTGTCAGGCTCTTATTGAAGTTGAGTTTGACCAAATAAATACCGGTATTGAATTAGTAAATTCGGATCTCGCAAAATTAAATAATTTAATTAAACGTCGCGATATGAAATTAAACGGTTCTAAATCGAAAGTAATGATCATCGGTTCTAAATATCATACAAGTCGGTTAAATTTTGATGCGATCAATGATGTGAAAATTGGTGATGAAAAACTCGAGTTCTGTAAGTCAATTAAAAACCTTGGTGTTATTTTTGACGAAAATCTCTCTTTCAATGAACATGACAAGTGTAAATTGCAAAAAGTGTATGGTGTGTTAAATCGCATTCGGCACACAAAGCATTTTATACCCAATTATATCAAACGTGATATGGCTGCGGCGCTCATTGACCCCATTATGGATTATGGGATTGTAGTAACTTATGGTTGGGGTGCACATAGCACTCTAAATCAGCTCAATCGTGATCTCATCGCTGACAACGATAAGATTAGATATGTTTTCGGATTAAAGCGTAGTGAACATGTTACTGAATACCGTGAGCATTTGAATGGTTTGACGCCTGAAAGTAGAGCAAAGCTTCAGTCGGCCGTCTTAATATTCAAGCAGTTGTCAAAAAAGGCTCCTAAATATCTGAATCACATGTTTATTCGAAACGGTGAATCGTCGCGTTATCCAGACAACCTTCGCGTTAATTTTAAAACGCGTACCGCATTTGATACACGTGCATTCAGTTACTCTGCAATTAATTTTTGGAACAGTTTACCGTTTGAAATTAGAAACAATGATTCGTTAGCTTCATTTAAAAACGCGTTAAAAAATCATCTACGGTCCGTGCAATAATATAAAAATATAATCTAATCTTCATTCACTCGGTGGTATGTCGTGCAATTTCTTTTCCAATTAGTTTTAAGCTATTTCTCTCTCTTCTATCCTTTCTCTTCTTTACTCATTGTATTTTCCCTGACTCTCCAGGGGCAGGCCGGTTTTACCATGGTTTTCCGGATACAATTTTGGCATTGAAGCTTCACTTTAATACCATCCCACCCCTGATTGTATTCTCTTTGCCAAAGTTATACCATGGGCGGAATTTATGTCGCATTGGGTCATTGACCAGCATGTTTACTAGCTTGCTAGTGAACACATATTGACATAAATTTAGGTTTCGTAATAAATAAATAAATATAAAAACACCTAAAGGCTTAAATATATAAGTAAAAATGATTCATTTTTATTTTCTTTTCAAGTATTCGATCAAATTTTTCTCACAAGAATTAACTTATAGCCAATTTTTATCAAATAACACTTTTCAATCTTGACAAAGAAGACAAAATAATTATTTCGATTCCTTCACTTGGACAATAGCTTAAGTTGTCAAATGTTTTGTGCGAAATACCAAAAGATTGTCATTTGTAAATTTCCTAGATTATTTTTATTTGCTCGGAAAATTTACTATAAAAATATTTGTTGTTGTTTTTTCTAAGCCATTTTTGAGCTGTCGCCTTAACACTAAATTTTCAAATTGATGTTAATAATTTCTAAAAATATTTCCTGCAAATTAAACTTCATGACTTTCACATTAAATGCTTTTATAACTATTCAAACGTCCCAATATTAATACTAATATATAAATTCAACAAGGATTGAGAAAAATGAGAAATGTGATGATTCTAGTCTAGATATATATTCGAATTTTATCAAAATTTTGGTCGATCGTATGTTATAATATGAGGTTCGAACTCGACTTTTTGGTGCATTATTGCGGCAAGAACAAGTTCTGTAGAGCAAATGAAGCGATTTTGTTTGCCTATTTTTAATAAATCGTGAACGAGATGCAAGTCCTGCGTGCATGTCAATATGATGTAACTGTCAGGTTGCTGGGTATTTGCTTGGGCAATTTGAACAGATGTTCGACGCTTGGCTTCCACTTTACCTAAGGGGGAAAGAACGAAAGTAAATGAAAATAAATATTGTAAATATCCTGCAAATATATATATTCATAAAGGGTCCTCAGCCCCTAGATTTTACCATCGCAGAACTCAATCAATTTCACAACATCTTTATACTTTGGTCGAACGCTCGGTGTTATGAAAAATGTTTTGCCAGAAAATAAGGTATTTCGTGTTTTTGATTTAATTACTTCTTGAATGTCGCACTTGTATAATTTGCGAAATTGTTCGTCATTCATTGTGTACTCATCCGGACGAAGAAATTTTCCAGCTTTTGCACTGTCCACAATCCATTTGCTGCTCACAATATGATCAACAGAACACAGTGCAAATAGCAATTTATATGTTCGCACCAAATGTGTTAAAACAAGATGAGTTGCATTCTCTGTGGAATAATTACAAATATTACATAACATTTAATTGACAAACTCCATGTGAGATATGAAAATATGCTAACGTTCAAGCACATAGAAACGCATTATTTAACACTGCCTAAGGAACCAATTTCTTTGTACGCTTTAACATGGATTATAAATAAATTCAAATTCTTATTGAAATTGAACTACAAATAAGAATTGAACAATTTGTTATAAAAATCGAATTGTATGAAAAATTACGTACCTGGTTCCATTACCACTTCGCCACCAAGCAATCTAAATAAAACCAATTAAAAAATATAATATTGAAGCATTTGTGTATTATACAAATCCATCGAACAAAGGAGATAAATGAAATATTTTCAAGAAATACTTACGTAACTGCATTTTTGAGTCCGTCCAAATTATCCACTTGTGAGAAAAGAATTCGAGGCACTTGTTCAGGTTTTTCATTGCACACAATTTCATCAGGTAGTATTTCCAATGGTTCATATTTGCGAATTTTTTTTACTTTTGGTTCATTTGATACTGGCTCAGCCTTTTGTCGTTTAGCCCGTTCATTCAGTTCTTGCGTCAAATTGATTGGTGATTTCCAAGCATCTAAAATTCACACAAATATTAACATATTTACCAAAATATTCCAAATATTCCGTTCTAGAGAACGTACTCATCAAATGTGCAACTAATGTATAGTCGATACGAAGTGGTTCACTGAGATTGAATTGTGTATATTTTTGTTGATCATACTGGGACATATGGCTTAAATTTCCTTGTAAAATATCACTTAACCAAATGCAATTCACTACAGGTATATTCCAATCTTTAGCACGTTTGTATTTATTACCTAAAGGAAAAAAAAATGATAAATATCGCGAAAATATATATGTTTACAAAGTCTCCCTATTTATTACCATCAAGTTTTTTACAAATCAAAACGGAATTGTGACGTGAAAAATATGGAGTTAACAATGCACCAGACTCTTCAACCATTTGTTTAACGCGAGTACGTTCATCACCTTCAAATCCAGATACTGAAATGATATGTTTGGTAGCTGGTCGTTGATTCCCAAATGTACTGGGCATTGGGAGATGAAGTGCTTCAGATGGCGGTTGAACTTGCATTCGTAAAATTGTATCATTTAACCAATATGCGGTGACGCAACGTTTTGAATCTTTTGTCGAGAAAAAGGGAAAAAAATGAAACAATTAAATTCACGTTTAGGCCAAGAATACCTAATTAATGCATATCCATTGATTGAAAAAATAAATTCGAACATGAGATGAAAAAAACAGTATGCACTACAAGTACAGCAACAATTTCTACTTAAACAATTCATTTTTCTTTCATTTATTTGAATAGTTCACCAACGACGAACTACTACATCAGTTGAAACTTACCTCGTATCGCTTGCATAACAACACCATGACGTTGTGTACGACACAAAACATGTGTTACACGTGGACAATAAACGGTTTCAACTTCACCACCATGACGTTGAATTAGTTTTTTCCATTCAGGCATATCACATTCATCATCATATTCAACAATGTAAAAAATGCATCCAAGCAAAAATAATTCGGGTGGAAGTTTTAAGTTTGGATTGTGGCCATAGAATTGTGGTCGTGGCAATGGCCGATTTGGACTAAACGGTGGTGATTTCAAACCAGATGGTGATTGAAGAATGGGTGGTTTAACTTTGTTCAGATGAATTTGTGATGGTGTTCCATCCATTGGTGATTGTTGTTGTATAATTCCAAGTACTTGATTTACGGACTGCCACAAAAAATAGTCTCACCGTTTTTAATTCGGTTATAATTTTGTTTTAACAAATTTATAATTATGAATATATTTTACCTGATCCACATTATCTGGAAATGGTTTTTGAGCAGAAACAATCATATTAGTTTGTTGTATTGGCTTTTGTCCAACCGTTTGCTGGATTTGAATACGTTGAAATTGTGGTGATGGTGCATTTGGATCTACTTGAAATTGTTGTTGTTGTTGTATGTGTGGTGCTGGTGAATTATGTTGGGCTGTCATCATTCGCAAAGTTCCAGCTGCAGATGGTTCAACAATTTGTTGACCATCGGTCGTTTGCATTGTTATGTTTGCGCCATTATTTCCACTATTACTTAATCGATTGCTAAGCATATGAGCCAAAGCGGTTTTCGTTTTCATTTGTACTTGATTCGTAGTTCCATCAGCGTTGACTTGTTGCTGCTGTCCTATTGATTGTTGTTGGTTTTGCTATTCGAAAATGAAAATGTGAAATTTCATGAAATATTTGCATAATTTAAAAATGAATGAAGTCAATCGAAAACTAAAAAATTACTTGGTCGACATTTTCAGTAAATTGTTTTTGAACAGATACAACCATATTATTTTGTGGCATTGGCTTTTGTCCAGGTGCTTGTTGTATTTGTATCCGTTGAAATTGTGGAGTATTTGGATCTTGAAATTGTTGTTGAGGACCACCAGGAGATTGTTGTGTTGCGATATTACTGCCGGAATTGATAGTTTGTTGAGATATCGGACTCAAGCCAGGCGCTGCACTACGTACTAATAGTGGTTGTGGCTGTTGCTGTTGCTGAAATAGATTCATGAAATATGAGGTTACATTCTATGGAACTACACATTTGCATATTATACGTCATATTCACTAGATTCCATTTTCATATTCACTTACTCATGCATTATTTACGTTCAAACAATTTCTTTTTTCTATTTGCATTAGATTTGATTTTTTTTGAAGATTTGCAATTCTAATAACTATTAAAAACGAAATTGCTAACTAATTAGAACGAGTTTGGCGTTCATAGATGCTTTCGAACCTTTTCTCTTTTCTTTACAAAAAATGTAATAAATTGTTTTTAATTTACCTGCTGTTGCATCCACTGTATTGGTGCACCTGGAATTTGAGGTCGAGTTGCAATTATATGGTTTGGTGGTCGTTGTCCGCCGACAGCATTACCTTGTTGTATAAATCCTGTGATAGAAATAACATTTATTTTAGTTGTTTGTATGAAAAAGTGTATTGGATCAAGAAAAGTTCACAAACAAACCTTGTTGTTGTTGACGGAACAAAAGATTTCGTTTCTGCAATTTCGACAAGTATTCCGCACGTTGGATTGGATCAAGTGTTTGTAAGTGCGCATGTGTCTGAGCATCTAAATGAATAAGTTGACGTTGACCTTGATTTGAAGCCCACTGTGGACTAGTAAAATAAGAAAGTAATAGAAAATCGAATGTATTATTGTTTATTTTTAATTACGTTAAACAACATATTTACCGAGATGCACGAATGAATTGTCCTGGTACTTGTTGAGCGGGCTTCTGTTGCTGTGGTGATAATGATTGCATTTGCATATTACCATGTTGTGGAGATTGATTAGGAGTAAGAACAATTTGTTGATTCTGAACGTGCATCTTTTGCATAGATAGCTGATTCTGCATCATTCCCTGAGTCTAGAAAAAAATCCGATATTTGTAAAACAAATCAATTTATTATCTACGTTAAGTAATTTATTTACTTGTTGTATTGGTGGAGTTTGTGATGTTTGTTGCGGTTGTACTTGGTTGCCAGCGATCATAATCGTTTGAGTATGTTGTGGAGCCATTACAACCTCTGAATGTTCAGAATTTTGCATATTCGTAAATGCCATCTGAAAATAAACTCATATTCAAAATGCTTCTTATAATTTCATCACATTTTCTTGATTTCCCACCTGTTGATTTGAACCTGGTGACTGTTGAATCATCTTTTGTTGCATATTCTGCATCTGTTGAGTTGGCAAACTCTGAAAAATCATAAAATCAATATAGATTACCAAAATAACTTCAATAAATATAAAAGTGTGAAACTCACTTTAGATACATCCGAGCTTTGTGCCATTACTTGTGGAGATTGCTGTGTTTGTAACTGTTGTTGCTGGGATTGTTGCTGCTGCTGCTGCTGTTTTGTTTTTTTTTTGTTGTTGTTGTTGTTGTTGTTGCAAAAACCAATTTCCTGCTGCACCACCGGGCGGTTTCTGCATACGTTGATTCGAAGTAGTCTGCGAATTAATCATTTGTGTCCCCTGACCAGGCGATGTTTGCACAATATATTGTTGCTATACATAAAACGAATTTCAATGTTATTTACATTTCATCGATGTATTATTACTGTTTTCCAAATACCTGTGGTGTCTGCAGCATCTGATTTTGATTGGGTTGTTGCACCGATGAATGAATTACAATTTGTTGACCTTGAATTTGCTTAAAAAGAGAAAAATTCGTAAATTATTGGTAACAAATTCAAACGTAAACATTGTATTTGAAACATTTTATAATGAAAATATCTGAAAAAGTTTTTTTTTCGCTTACCATTTGCTGTTGCGACGAGTTTATATTTCTCTGTTGCTGTTGTACCAAAGCTGTGAATACGATGAAATTATTGCGATCAGAAACATTATTAGCTTTTCCATTTGTACGTTTATACTCACCGACATTATTGTTCTGCTGTTGATTTGATGTAATAATTTGCTGTTGTCCTGATTGATTTATAAATACAACATTTTGATTTAAAATTGCTGTTTTGTTTGGACCAGGTGATTGGAATTGCTAAAATGTAAAACATTTGTTATGATAATACATCTTAAAATAATATCAATTCAACAATATTTACCTGTATTTGTGTTTGTTGGACATTATGAACGACTTTTATTTGTTGCTGGTTTGGATTGAGGCTTTTTGGTGTGCCAGGTGCAGTGTTCATGAACTGTATTTGACCGCCATGATCAATTCCAATTTGTTGCATTTGATTAGTTTGTGGATGGTGAAGTTGTTGCTGTTGTTGTTGTTGTTGTGGTTGCTGCTGCTGCTGTTGTTGTTGTTGTTGTTGTTGTTGTTGTTGTTGTTGTTTGTTTGCTGCTGCTGCTGTTGTTGTTGCTGTTGTTGTTGTTGTTGTTGTTGTTGTTGTTGTTGATGCTGCTGTTGCAGTTGTTGTGATTGTGATTGTAACTGTGACTGTGGAAGTGTCTGTTGTTGGATCGGATGGATTTGAATTTGATTTTGTGGTTGGTTTGTCAAGCTTTGCATATGAGACTGAATATTTTGCTGTCCTTGAATTGGCATCGAATTCAAACTCTGTGTTTGCCCTATCATCTGATTGGTTTGATCAATTTTTACCTGACTCATCATTTGTTGTGTCTGAATAATAGGTTGCGACTGTTTAGAATTTCCAAAATTTACATTATTCGTTAAATCAAACTTTGCGGGATTTTAACTTACATTCTGAGAAGATGTCTGAATTTGAACCATTTGATATTGTTGTATTTGTGGTTGATTTTGTTGCAACGACATATTTGAATTTTCCATTTTGAGGGGTTGTTCAAGTTGCTTTTGTAGCAACTGAGAATGAACTGGTGCGGTTGGTGTCGATGGTGTTATTGGTTTTGATATTTGTGCAGTTGATGGCGACTCCTAAAATGTAACAAAAAAATGTTTTAAATATAAACAACATAAATTCACATTTAATCATACCATTTGTTCTTTATTGGATTGTTCCATTGCTGGCGATTGCAATACCTGATGCAATGTATTTCTATGCAAAGATTGCACATTTTCAGATAATTGAGTTTGAATTGCTTCGGTTGATGTTGATGTTGCCTTTATTTCATCAGTTGTTGTGGTTGGAAACAATGTGGTAACGGTTGATATTGAACTGGCAACATTCATTGTTGTGTTTGCTACATTTTTGGCGGCTAATTGAGCATTCTGTATTTTTCTTGCAACCAAATCACTAATTTGTGATTTCGTGCCTTCATTTTTTCTCATCTCAGCTTTGCTATTTGTTCCCATGATTTCTGAGAGGCTAATGCTATTTGTATTAGAAGATGTCAGCAAACGAGGGTGATATGGCATTGGATCAATCAATTCATGTGAATTTAAACAATCATATAACCAGTCAGGGGTTACTATATTCAATTTGTCTGATTTTATTTCCATTGCTTTTGTGTAAGCAATTCCAGAGGCGGATCCACATATTAAATGCGTTGTTTTTGATGTGAAATTCTTCTCAACATGTCCTCCGTGAAACGTAATCAGCGCATAAAGTTTTTTTCGATCATTTGTTTCCAATTCAGTTATTGCGACAATGATGGGGGTGAACAAACCACTCGGAACAGGATGATAGACTTTCGGACAAGCTAATCGGCCAAGCTGAACACAAGCCTTAACCCATTTGCTAGTAACGCATGGAATCTCATAAATATCAGTTGCTTCACCAATATCTTTCTCATCATAATCAATTCCACATAATAAATGTGTTATATTTGTGAACATAATCTTGGTTGATGATGCTCCACCATTTTCCAGAATTTTGTGAATCTAAACATTCATATCAGATGAAAAAATTAATGTTAATTTAATATAAATAACCAAACAAATCCCTCCAAAAGAGCTTCGGATTTGTTGTTGTTGTTATTGTATTTGTTAATATGTGTAAATTTTACCTCTGGTTCAATTGTTCCAGTTACATAATATTTTACATCTTTAAATAAATCACTTTTGACCTCACTCATTTTTGCTTATAATTTTTTTTTTTTGTCAAAATCGAAAAAAAAATATATTTATCTCAACTATTTTCCTTATGAAATAACTTTACACGTAAACACACATTTTTGGACTATATTCAAATAATGAATTTCATAGATTTCCTTAAATTATTCACTTTCACAAATATTTTAATGATAAATATCAATCGACAAATTACAGTAAATGAAAATAAACAAAATTGAATGGTAAAAAAAATCCAAAAAGAACAAAATTGGTAACGAAAACAATATATTGTTTTTGTCGAACTGTAAGAAATGCCGCCGCCATTGAGTTAGTTATTATCTTGTTTTGTGTATTTGTTTGTGTGTATGTATGTGACATTTACATGAACAATTTCTTACACAGTTGGTAGCATTGACTTCAAAAGTGAATAACATAAAATAACAATATTTTCTAAAATTTAGTTTTATTTTTATTTCTTGTTAGATTCTAGTTTTCAAGTTAAACTACGTAATGAATGCTATTCAAGATAATTTAATTGCAAAAATAAAAACCTATATTGAAAAAACTACTGTAAATATGATAATATGATAATATAAAAGATTGTCAAAGAAATGTCACTAGTATAGAGTGCTGTCAAGAGAAGTTTTCTCATCAGTCAACGATAAAAGTCATTCGCGATAGAAAATTTTTTTAACAAAAATATTTATTGAAAACACTTTAAACATGTCGGCGATTAGATTATTTTCGGTGGCTCGAAGTGGTAAATATTTTTTATTTGAATAAAAAAAAAAATATTTGAATATGAATAGTACAAGAATTTTATTCAAAGTTTTAAGGTTAAGCTATGTTGAGCTATGTTATGTCATCAGTTAATGTTGAACAACGCAAAATGTATTTACAAAATTAAAAATAATACTTTGTTCATATGTTTAGGATTGAATTTCATTAAGCCACCATTTGCAGTTGCATCTAGAGCATATGTCACTGAAACAGGCTTATCGAAACCAAGCGATGATCAACAACTGGCAGACCCAAGACGTACCGAAGACGGCTACATCTACGTAAATAATGTTGAAACTGATATGAGCTATGAAGCATTGACTGAGCGAGCAAGTCAAACGATTTTTTTGACGGAATTAATTCGTGGTTTGGGCGTTGCTTTGGGCCATTTTTTCAAAGAACCAGCAACAATCAACTATCCATTTGAAAAAGGTCCGTTGAGCCCACGATTCCGTGGCGAACATGCTTTACGAAGATATCCTAGTGGTGAAGAACGTTGCATTGCATGCAAATTATGTGAAGCCATTTGTCCAGCTCAGGTAATAATTGAAATATTTCTAAATCCCTAGTAAATTTTTCTTCAATACAAAGATAAATGAATAAATGTAAGACACAATCTGACCAGAGATATTATTTTATTTTTAGGCAATCACCATCGAAGCTGAAGAGCGGGCTGATGGAAGCCGTAGGACAACGCGATATGACATTGATATGACCAAGTGTATTTACTGTGGATTCTGTCAGGTTCCTTTTCACACTTGTTTTCAATCTACTTTATATTTATTATCATCACAACTTTACATGATAACATAAATTCAAATAATAAATATTTTAGGAAGCCTGTCCGGTTGATGCTATAGTCGAAGGACCGAATTTTGAATTTTCAACCGAAACGCATGAAGAATTGCTTTACAATAAGGAAAAATTACTTTGCAATGGAGATAAATGGGAATCAGAAATCGCTGCAAATATCTATGCTGATCATTTGTATCGCTGAAAATGTATGAAGACCTAAATCCTAGAAATATTTCCAAATAATAAAACAAAATTCACGTGATTTTCTTTGTTACTTTATTCAACAATCAAATGACATACTATAAAGTTTGTGTATAAATGGATTTTGTTCCTTTGTTTTCTTTACTTTGGATCATGTGGCAACTTGAATCCAACCATATCAGCAGTTTCCTTGACACTTCGTTCGCCCTTGCCTTTGTATTCCTTTTGAATATCTGCATATTTTCTTAAACTACGCAAGTAACATAAATATGTTTCGCCTAGGAATCGCATCTCTTCTCTGGCTTTACAAAGAGTTTGATCAGTTGTTTGGTGTTTTTGAAATTGATTGGCGATATACTTAAAAGCCAATGAATCCTTGTTTAAACGACCACTCGGACTATTTAAACGTAGCTCATTCAACAAAGATCTATAAAGTTGTGTACCAGTCATAACTATATTGCTAGCTTTTCAATTAAATCAATAGTGATTAATTCCAAATTTTCTGAACTATAGACTGGTTCTGAATTTTCTTCAGTCCAAAACTCAATTGGTAAATGTTCAATTGCAGAAAATTGATGCACAGAAGTATCGTTAAAAATATCTGTAAATTTAAAACTATTTTCTAGAATGTTTTCAGTGCAATATTTTTGAATTTTCACAATAAATCGTGCATCGACTGATAAAAATCGACTCGGTGTAGAATTTAATAAATTTGAAAAACTATTTCCAATATATATTAGTTGATTTAATATGTTTGCGTCCCAATTTTTCCACAGAAAATTATTTATAAGCTGTTTGGGACAATGTGGAGCGTAAACCAATGTTACACCATCAATTTCAATCTTTCCCTCAAAATTTTGTACAGCCACTGAACAATTCAAATTTTTCAAAATATTCACTTCAGAACGATTCAATATCGGATCATGAAAAACAATTGAAGTAAAACCGAATAATTCCTTAATAGATAGAACGAATGCTAATTGATGCCGTGATATCGAACATTGACTAAAATGCCCAATTCCAATACACACCAAATGTTTATCTTTGATTTCGAAACGATTCAATATAGGTCGAAGAATTTCAATGACGTTTTCGTAATATACAGAAAGTCTTAGGTCAGTTTGTGCTTCATAGAATCTCCTGAAAATACATTTTGTAAGTAGTATAATACCCAAAACTTTGGGAAATTAAAATAGTAATTGTTACCTAAGTATCGATTCCTCGTCGATAATCTCTTCCTTGTTTGATTTCAATGTTTCTCTCGATAATTGTAGTTTGTTGGTATTCTTCTTCTTCTTCTTATTTCTGCGCTGTGATGTAACCAATGTAAATGTATCCTCCTTTATTTTTGAGTCATTTGTCATTCTAAATTAAATATTCAAACAAAGAGATGCTCAAATTCAATGCTTCACTTAAAAATTGATCACTGTTTAAAAGAGAAACACATTTGTAATGAATATTTACTGAGTAATTTTTTCCCATAGACACGATGTCTTTTGCTTATTTTTTTTTTGACAAATCTATTATTTAAATTATCTCATAACCTCAATTTAAGAATGTCATGATTCAAACAATTGTCAAAGTTGTTAAATTGATATCCTTACAAACAGTAAAAGAAAAAACGAAATCTTTGGACATTGTTTATTTTGTTTGGTGCACATTTTCTGTGGTGTACTCACACAAAATGGAATTTGCTATATTTTCAAAAACTAGTATTGATTTTGCAAATTACCAACATTGTCAATGAAAATTCGACTGCTTCGGTTATAACTGCTGATTGCACATTCTTTTGCGTGCGTTTACCTTACATATAAATTGCTAAAATGATGAGAAACATTTATATAACTAAAGTGCACAAAGCACATAATGCAAACACTGCAAAGAACAATCAAACGAAACGAATTGATCGATTAAATAATTATGTTTCAACATTCTCCAGATCAGGCATTGACACGCGGATGGTTTGCCGTGGTGTTGTTTTAGGTTTTATGCAAATCCGTTTTCTACAAATGACATATATCAGCAATAGTGTAACAATCAACAATATAAGGTAGAGCTGTTCACGAACCGAACTCGGACAGTTTGAGTTCGAAAATATTCCTATTTTGATGTTTATGTTCGTTCGTGTTCGGTTCGAGTTGTTCGGGATAAAAATAATATTGTTCGAGTTCGTTCGTGTTCGATTAAATCTCAATTTCATTGACTTGCATTTTTTATGAACAACATAAAAGTAAACTAACTAAAATAAAAAACACATTAGTAGTGACAGTGAGCCGAATCAGCAAATAAAATATTCTTCTTTAATATTTTTCCATAAAACAAAACACACGAATTACCTAATAATCCGTATTGTGGCGAATTCAAAACCAATTTGAAGAAATTCGCCTCAACTGAATGACAATTTTGGTGTTCGTGTTCGGTTCGAGTTGTTGGAGATAAAGAAAATATTGTTCGAATTCGTTCGTGTTCGATTAAATCTCGAACGAACACGAACAATTCATGTTCGTGAACAGCACTGCATATGCTGTGCTCTCTCTCACTTTTTCTTTTTCTAACTTTCTTTTTTTCTCTCCTCTCTCTCTCTCTCTCTCTCGTTTCGTATCATCAACCGTTACTAATATGGCAACGGACGGATATTTGTTTTTTCTTCTTTATTTTATATTGCAATCTTCATGTTAAACTATTAGTACTTTATGTGCGAATTGTAAATCAACAAAACTATTTTCTCTCAAAAATTCACATCACATACTTTTTTCGATAAATTTTGGATGTTTGGCTGAAATAATTGCATTTCATTTGAATTCTATAATGGTTTCGATGCGCTTGAAAGCAACGTATTCTATTGGAGCTGGTAACAGGCAGTGGTGAATTCACAATTATGCAAAAGAAAATTTTATGGTATTTGTTCTCTGTGTGTAGACTTTGAAGCAATTTTGTTGATTTGTTTGTTTTTCTTATCCTAAGTTGTATAAGCACGATCCTTTTAATTTGGACGATTGTTAAATTCGATTACCAATGACTCCAAATTTAGAATCCACTGGTAAAATAAATGATGAAATGCTAAAAGTTATGTGTCTGATTGAAGAGAAAAAAAATGCCTTTGCAATGTTAATGAATACTTGATGAAATCAAAGTATTTATACATACCTTGCTTGTGCCACTTTCTGTTTTTGCACGTTTTTGTGGTGGTCCTTCTATAGAATCCATAATATTTTCAAATATGGCGATTAAAGACTGTTTTCCTGTATTCAGTTGAACTGAATCAGTTCAATATATCTCTTTGATTTCTTTACTTCTTTGAGATTGCTATGGAAAAGTGTATCATTCATCAGTATGAAACAAAAAAAAAAAAACAATCAATTAAATATTCAATAATTATAAACTTCGAGGAGAGGGAACGTTCGCATACTTTTTTCAAATCAGGAAGTTGCCACTGTTCAGAAAAATGCGTAGCATTTAATGAGTTAACAAGTAAAATGTATGTATTGAATAAGCAATGATTCTTACCATATCTGCTATTTCCAAGACTTTATCGTCTAAATTTTTAGGTTTTTGGTTTGAATTAGAGCTGTCCACTGAACCGAACTGTTCATGTTCGTTCGAGTTCGTTCGAAATTTAACCGAACATGAACGAACATGAACAGGTCATTTTCAATTCTGAACAACTTGAACCGAACTTGAACATCTTGAACAAACTGAACTTGAACTCGAACGAACATGAACACCCTTTTTTCTCTTTCGAACAAATCGAACCGAACCCGAACGAACATGAACATAAAAGTGAAACCATTCTCGAACATGAACGGTTCATGTTCGGTTCATGAGCAGCTCTAGTTTGAATACATATATTCTATCACGTTTTAGAGTTGCTCATGAACCGAACATGAACCGTTCATGTTCGAGAATGGTTTCACTTTTATGTTCGTTTGGGTTCGGTTCGATTTTTTACGACTGCTTTTATGCAAAACAAAAAAAAAAAGTTTTTTATCGAATTTTTGCACACCAAAAATGTCATGTTTTCATTCAAACAAAAAGCATTTGGTTTGTTGAAAATTAATACAAACAAAACGGTGACAAATGATAAAAATTTATTGAAGACCACGTCAATATACTGGCTCAAATTGTATTCAAATGATTTTAATGCAAATAAAAAGAAAAATAAAAAAAAAAAAATGCCAAGAATAGCTTTGATCGTAAACAGCTCGTTGTTTAAAATAATAAAGAATGTGTGATAAAAAATTATCTGAATATTCTACTTTTTTATTTATTCATAATGAAAAAAATGGACTATTTATTAAAAACAATGGTTCGGTCACCACCTTTTTACCCGAGATAGAGAAATAATTTTCTTGAAGAGCGTACACGCTCTTTTCCACGCCTTTGATTGCATTTTATCCACTACGAAATAAAACCGACAAAAGAGAATACCCACAATGTACAGCTGTTTAGCAAATGTGTGAAAAAGAACGTGTACGCTCTTTGAGTGTGTTTTTCTTCAACTTGAATGAGAGTGAGTTCTGACACCACTGTGACAAGGAAGAAGGTCATGACCGGAATTAGATAGGAGGTCCCCTTAAAAGACCATAGCAAAACAGAATAATTAAAAAAGCTTTCAACTTAAATTCTTGAACATTTTAGAGAGAGACTTTACTGGTCAGGGAATAATCAAAGAGCACCCTGTATCAAAACCAATAATTTAAAATGCATTTTTTGAAATTGCCAGTCAAAATTCCGATTAAATGTATTTCCTTTTTTTATTGAATGAACCAAACAAGTTTACATGAATAAAAACATTCATTCTTTTTTGTGAAATGTGAACCATCTGTTCAAGTCTAATCGTAATCGACATTTCACGAACATTCCAAATAAAACATAAAAGAGAATTGATGTTATCTTATGCTCTAAATTACTGTGTGTGTTTTTTTTTTAACTAATTTTATGTTAATATAGAAATAATTATAAACTAATCGACTAAAAATCGGGTAATTCAATACTAAATTTAATTTAATAATTTTCATTCTTTATTTTTGTTTTTATTTTTTTAGTTTTATGCTCTTTCAAATGCTAAATTCGACGTCTTCAGTTCAGTGCGCATTGGAATCACGTTTGTCGCATTAACAATGATCCAAAAATCAAAATTATCTCTATTACAAAGAATGTGTAGAGGAATAATGATAGAAAATGCTTTTGACTTGCCGATGATTTAACGGCCGATGCAGAGGATTCATCTTAATAAGTGAAGAGAAGAAAAAAACAAATGCATGATTTTGAATTGAATTTTTTCTTTATAACTTCTTCGACACAATTCCATCAGAAAAAAGAAAAACGAAAAACAATTTAAATTGTGCTGAACATCAGTTCGGATACCGACGAATAATAAGAATGAGAATTTCTCACTGAATTGGTAAGAAATAACAACTTACTGTTGATGACATGCAAAGTAACTGTAGCTGGAGCACTCTTGCTCGGATGATACGAATAATTTCCATCATGATACTTTTTTGTGGATTCAATGAGCAATGAACCAATCTTCAAAGAATAAAACAAAACAAATTGTGTGTGTATAATTAGAATTGTACAAAAAATGCGCCATCAATTTTAACAATTTGGTTGAAATCAATTTCAATGTCACATTGTTATTTCAAATGTATACTGTAAAGAGTCAGTCTTTCATTAGCACTGTTTCTTCAATATTTTTTCTTATGCGTTTTTTGACTCTTTTCATTGTTTTGTTGTGTATAGACTACATTCACTGTCTGCACCCTAAAGTAATAGCTGCCAAAAGCATAAAACGAACATGAGAAAGAGAACAAGAAAATGCATACCGAATTTGGTCTTTGAATGTTATCGTCAATAGGCGATTAAACGAGATCGTTGAGTTCATATTTGATGGCATCGTTGTTTCGTAAATTGTTTGATTTAATCAAAATAAAATGCATTTTATATCCATGTTTGTTGTCAGCATGAATTGGCTGTGAATCATGATACCATAATACGTACGTGGGGGGTTCAATAGCTCCATGAATGATGCATTGTAAATTAACTGTGCTGCCAGTTTTTACATAACGATCAGAGTCACCCAATAGTTCGGTTTGTGGTACTGTATGAAAATGCAAAACACGTTTTTAACAACAAAAAAGAAATTCTACTATATAGAAAATAAATAATAATAACTATGAACACGTAAATCATGCAATTCTCGATTGTAATTAAGCGGCTTATTGTTTTACACTTTATGCACAAACTTACCAACGACATGCAAATAAACACGAGCACTAACTTTTGGTTCGGTGCTGACACTGCATTCATACAAACCAGAATCTCTCGGTTGCACGTATTTAATTTAAAGCATCCATTGTTTTGACTCTTCTTTGAAATATGCCTGAAATCTTTCGTCTGCTATAAATGTCATTCTGTGAAACAAGATCAGAATCAGTGAGAGATAGAGGGGGAGGGAGAGGAAGAGAGAGAGAGAGATAGAATGAAAAATGAAACGCAAACGTAGAATGCACATTTTTCTGACCAAACATATTCATTTGTTTCACACCAAACCGTCCCGAAGGAAACAAGTAAAAATTAGTAAAACACAACTGGACAATTCGATTACAGCACGATTCACAAACCACCTTCTCTGCTAATCATATTTTTGAGCTCCATCGAAACAAAAATAACAATTTTCTTACGATTTAATGACGATCTGATACTCTCAAAGATGTTCAAAATTGAGGTGATACAACTATGGTTCCTACGGAAAGCAGACTGCCGTTAATTGATTCTATTATGGATTATGAGAATGTAGTAACAAATTATTCTGCAATTAATTTTTGGAATAGTTTACCAGTAGAAATTAGAAGCAATGATTCGTTAGGTGCATTTAAAAATGCGTTAAAAAATCATCTACGGTCCGTGCAATAATATAAAAAAAAAAATCTAAACTACGTTCACTCGTTGACATGTTGTGCAATTTCTTTTCCAATTAGTTTTAACCTATTCTTCTCTCTTCTATCCTTTCTCTTCTTTACACTTTATTTTTATTTTTTTTTACATTGTTAACGTAATTTAATTTTAAGTGAAATTATTTGTATTTCCCCTGACTCTCTAGAGGCTAGACTTTAACATGGTCTTGCGGACCCAATCTTGGTATTGAAGCTTCACTTCAATATCACCCCACCCCTGATTCTATTCTCTTTGCTGAAGTCGTACCATAGAAATTTATCCATTCCTTGGATTCAAAATCGATGCAGAGAAAATATAAATAAATTATTCATGGTTTGGTTATTGCTATTTTCAATATGATTGTGCATATAAAAAGTTGTTTCTTTAAAAAAAAACACTCTATAAACCATTATGACACAAAACATGCATTCTAATTTAAAGTGCCATTTTTAACTGAGTTATGATATAATATATGGATTGTATCAGGTTCGATATATAATGTCTATGCTTATCATTTGTATCGCTGAAAATGTGTAAAGACCTAAAAATTCCAAATTAAATTTGAAAAAGTCAAGATCTAAAAAAATTCTCAAATTGAATTTTTGTCTTGATGATTGGTCACTCTTTAATAGAGAAACTCATTTCTTGTAAATATTTATTGAGTAATACTATCCCATAGACACGATGTCTTTAATGACAAAATAAAAGAAATGTATGAGCACTAGTGATTTCGGAAATTTATTTATAAATTGACTTATATTTTTGAAAAAATGTGTGAGACGATTTGATATTTTATTATATTATCTGCAGTAAAATTATTTGATGATTATTGTCCAAAACCACCTAATGAATGCTCCATAAATCGTTTTTTAGCGAAACATATCCACCATTTACTTGGTTTTCCATCTGCTGTGTTAAACACTTTTTCAATCAATCTGTTTCCTGTTTCTTGTCTAATTTGTGTCAAGTATTGACGCAATAAATCTGAAAACCAACGCAAAAACAATCAATAAAAGAATCATAATACATTGTTTTTTTTTCTTCGATTAAATAAGCTTTCATACCAGCTTCATTTGGCGACGATGGTTTTGGGTAGACTGAATTGAGTGGAAATCCAGCATCACCGGGTATATCGAAACGGCTGATAGCCAATGAATATAAGTCTTGTTGCGCTTGATTTTTGTTAGCAGACTTTTGAAGCTTCTTTAAACATTCCGTAATATATAATGTGATGTAAATCAATACACGATCAACTCCACTCTACCAAAAATAGAGAATTTCAATAATAATTAGCAGATTGTTCGTGATTTTTATAAAATAGCTGACGTTCTATTTTTGTTTTACCTTTATTTCATAGGTGCGGAAAAAAATGTTTGCTTTGAAATAATAAATCGTCTCATCGATGACATCCTCTCCGTTGGTAATTGGTGCCGGTCCCCGTGTTTGTGTACGAATGGGTAACAGTGCAAAACTGCATAGATGGTCGTCAACTTTTGAAATCTGTGAGTGATATGCCTATGAAAAATGATATTGTGAAGATAAAACTTTATTAAAACTTAAATTTATTTCAATAAAAATTATTTGGTTTAATATTGTTGTCATAATTTTTCCTTTTGAAATGAATCATTCATCCAAATCGATGACACACCTCGATTCAAATTTATTCATGTTTTTTATTTCAAAATGCTATGTCTATCAATGAACTTACTGGCATTTTTTCTCGAATTGATGACGATTTTGTTTTATATAAACGATTGTTTTCAAGCTAATCTTCTAATTTCTTAAATTTTTTTTTTTAGTTTTGATTAAAGACCAAATCAAATGGAATTGACAAACTGCAACAATGACACTTCATGTAAACGTACAATTCAGTCATGGTCAATATATTTACACGTACCAACAAAATAAAAACTAAAATGTGATTTATACATTTCAAATTTGAATATTTTGTTTACAATGAAAATAATGAAATTAAAACTCATATGAATATAAAAATTATTTACTTGATGAGATTTTCTTTACCATTTCATCACAATTTGAAAAAGAATCAAACATTTTTAGAATTCCCAATGAGAACCAGTCTTTAGTCTTTATTCTTTTCACTGTAACAGTGATACCAATAATTGTCAAAATTCCCACAAACACAAAGATACAATATAATATACCATAAAAATTCTTCATCAATATAGGAAGATTTGCGATTAAACAAAAGGCCAAATAAACTTTTCGGCATTATTGGGTCGGAATTGCAGAAAAAAAAGTTTTTTTCAACGCGATATTAGATAAAATTCATAACATACATTGTCTCTGTGAAATATTTTAAGACGAACAATTTGTTTGATTTTTCAAGAACAAGCAAAAATCAATCAACTTAAATAAATTGAGAATAAAAAAAATGAGCAAGATGTCAAAAAATAAACTCAACTTAACACTACCACCTGGGTCGGTATATATTTAGGAGATATTATTATAAATATTTACTAAATATTTGATAAACGTATCTTTATTCTTTCGTCCTTAGGTCGGTAGAGGATTCAATTACACCGAATGTACCTACACCACCATTCAAAACACCATCTGGTACAGAGTAAGTGGCAATGATTTTATTCTTATATTTTCTTAAGTAATCAACTAATTTTTTTGTATATCGTACAGTCGTTCGAATTTATTAAATCAATCAAAAAAAAGCATTGATACAATAACACAAACACTTAAAGAGCTAGACGTGGATGAAGATGCACTGAATCGAATTAAAATATTTCTTAGTCAAAAAGAACAAATGGGTGAAATTCGCGATGAAGATTTAGAAAAACTAGGTGAACTCGGCTCGGGCAATGGTGGTGTTGTGATGAAAGTACGTCATATTCCAACAAAATTGATAATGGCTCGAAAAATGATTCATTTGGAATTAAAACCGCCTGTTAAAAAGCAAATTATTCGAGAATTGAAAGTACTGCATGATTGTAATTTTCCTCACATTGTGGGTTTCTATCGTGCTTTTCAAACGGATGGTGAAATAAGCATCTGCATGGAATACATGGACGGTGGCTCACTGGATTTAATTTTGAAACGTGCTGGACGCATTCCCGAACCCATCCTTGGAAAAATTACACTTGCTGTTCTCAAGGGACTAAGCTATTTGCGTGATAAACACGCGATTATGCATAGGGACGTCAAACCAAGCAATATTTTGGTAAACAGTAGCGGTGAAATAAAAATTTGTGATTTTGGTGTGTCTGGACAATTGATTGATTCGATGGCAAATTCATTTGTTGGTACACGGAGTTATATGTCGGTGTGTTAATTAACACTTTATTACATTTTTGTATAAGCGTAAAACTATTTACAATATTTGTTTTCTAGCCCGAGCGTTTGGAGGGTGGTCACTATTCGGTGCAGTCTGATATCTGGTCATTGGGTTTATCATTAATTGAAATGGCATTAGCTATTTATCCCATACCGCCACCTGATCCAAAATTCATCGATCAAATACTCAATGAAAATTCTAATCAACCACCAGAACCAAAATGTCTAGCTATTTTCGATCTTCTTGAATGCATCATTAATCAACCACCACCACGATTAGAGCACAAAAGTTTTAGCCCAGAATTCACTGATTTTATAGACAAATGTCTTAAGAAGGATCCCAATGAACGTGCTGATCTTAAGACTCTTTTGGTAACTAAAACAAATTTATTTTTAAACCGGGACTTTGCTTTTGTCTTGCTACATCATATAAGATAAATAAATTACGATGTTTTTCTTACAGGAACATCCGTGGATCAAAAAATTCGAACACGAACCAGTTGATATTGCTGGATGGGTTTGCAGTACTATGAACTTGCCGCCATCAACTCCAAATTAGAATACGACAGTTTTTTCTTTTCTCCTTTGACTGCTTTAAATGTTATCTACGTATCAAATAGAAAAGAAAATTTTCTAAACGCCATTAGATTTAAGCTCGACTTGTATGCATTGAATATGAATATGCAAATCATTGCATTATCATCACATAAACAGTGAAAATATCATTTTGAATGACAAAAAAACTATTTAATGGAATAATCTAAACTCAATCAAAAAATATTATTACAAACATTTAGTTCTGTAAACAGAACAGATATGGTGAAATATTATGTATTGATATAAAAATGTATTTAAAAAAATGAAGTGGGATACTTTGATTTATTTAATTATTTTTTCGACATAAAAGCGTCCAGCAGCGGTATTAAATTCATCATAAATCGACGGAAATTTATACTTTTATTCCGCATATGAAAAGACTGAGGTACCATAAAGCTGAGGGGCCAGGTTGGGTCCACTTGCTCCTCAGGATTCACTTCCAGCCAATGACATCTATTATGGCTTAAGATATTTTTGTTTCTAGGTAAACTGTATTCATACCCACACGAAAGTAATATTGATACAAAAATATCACAAGCCATAATAGATGTCATTGGAAGTGAATCCTGAGTAGCAGGTGGACCCAACCTGGCCCAATGTGATTTAAAGGTTGGGCACACATGGGGATAACATGCCTGGAAAAATTTCGTTATTTTTTCGATTTTCCCATCGGAAAAGCGAGAAAAATCGGTCTGTACTTTTTCCCGTTTTCATGCAATTGATGCGTAGTGAAAATTGTGGACAAAAACAGAACAATCATTAACAAGCAAAGCTAAGATTACCATTTAGCTAGCTAAGTGGTATTACCAGTTAGTTAGCTCCCGAACATTTTCACTCTGAAATATGAAGCATAATTTACTAGTCGAAACAAATTATAAATATTAATAAAATAATAATACGAAATATTAAAATCGTTTGTACTATTTTTTATTTATAAACTATCTGGAAGAGCAAACAATCTCTTTTCAAATCACGAATTAAAATGATGAACATAACTGATTTGATGGCAAGCAATAAGATATCGATCTTCAAAATTCAAAGTTACTAGTAATTCGACTAAAATCGAACCATATACAACTGACTTTGAAATCGTTGACAAATCAACACCAGTGCATTGTGCTCCAACACGATTTTGAGATGCTAAAAGTAAACTAAACAATTTCGAACGATAGAAGAGAAAAGAGTTTTAAACATTTTAAACAGGCAGTATAACAGATATACTATTCAGTATATTCAGTAAAGATCACCAAAGTTATACTTACGAAAAGACCGATGAATATTCAATAAAAATCACTTTATAGCTTCCTCCCAGAATTATTTGTAGATCCACCACATTTGTACAAAGTGTTCAACTTTCAAATATCCATCGAAGTCATTCTTATTCGTTGTCCCATTCTGAATGTCATATCATTATCCTCTGGCTGTTTGTGAAAATTTCTTTTAATTTCATACATATTACTTGGGACGATCATCAACATTTCTTTCGAAAATAAGATTTTGTAAAATTTTGCATCTTACCACAGATTCAATTGTTGTGCTTTTCATGTCTTTTGAAAATGTTAATGGAGAATAGTGCGTTATGCTCGAATAGTCATATGATATATTGAAACTTGTGACAGACGGTGAGCTATACTTCATGAAATTACGCTCTGCTCCAACTTTGATGTTTTCCTGCTCCAATTTGAGAACTTTGCATCAATGTGGCATTCGTTGTATGTTTTTACATGTGAAGAGCTTTGATTTCAAGACATTGTCGCCATCTATACGATTTATCAATGTAAACTGTCTATACCAACGGAAACAACAAAATGATACGATTTGTCGTTTGCATTCCGTAATGGTGTATGTGCAATTCAGTGTATATGTGGTAGAGATCGTTTGCAATGTAACGCCGTAGACTTATGCCGTAGTACATTAATCAATCGTTGATGTACTTGCCCTCGGCATGAAAGTCCATTGTATGAACTTTCACAATTTTATTTGATATTCATTCAAATTCACACCATACCCGTAGAGATGGCGTAAGTGACAATGAGTTTCTTCGCTAAAGCGATTTCGTTTGCATATTCAGTTGGTCTCTACCGCGTCTGCCGACTTCCGAGTTACATCCGATTGCATGTGCCTTTTAACATATTTAAATATTTTGATATTTGAAAAAGACAAAAATTAAGGCGGTAATATCATACTTCGAATTGAACGTAATCACTTTCGTTTGTTCGTGGTTTAAATCGAACACATGAAACTTCTTCAATGTTTTCCATTGCGCTTAATATCATTGCATTTTGGTCCTGAGAATGATTTTCAGATAGTTGATAAAAAACAGTTGCGTTAGGCCAAAGATAATTTTCTCCTGAGATCGCATTGCGGCTGCCAACAATTGCATCAATTTACTCATCGGTAAGTCTCATATCACCTTCAAAAAAATCACCATATTCGTATTCATCGTGACCAGAGAATATATTTGGCTCCGCTCCGCAGCTCAGCTCTTCAACAGCGGCTGCCGAGAGCTGCTCTTGTAACGTATATACGAATGTTCTCATCTTACCGTCTGATTTTTAGTCTTGTGTAGTGTTTTTTCTATTCTCTTTTGTGCGGATGTTCTTTGATTCTATTTTGCCAAACAAATACACATAAATGTTACTGTAAAACTAAAAATCGTATGGTGAAATGGTTTTAAACTGCCGTACGAGTAAGTCAATTTACAATACTGAAATCGGTATCAGAGTATGCTGAGATATTTAAGAGTGCACTTACAAACAATAAACCAATGCCTTTTTTAAGAAAAAATTGGAACTGCAGATTTTTCAAAATTTTTGAAATTCCAAATAAACGGTATATTTACTTGATATGAAATTATAACAAAATATTAAAGTGAAAATAACAGAAAAGTCACAGCAAATATTAGGCAGAATTTTAGAATTTAAATAACAGCATGTTGATTTTCGTTGACTTCATTATTTTCCTTCGCGTTTTCAAATATATGTTGAAAATACGGTTGTTGAATTGTTACTGTAGATTCTTCGATTCAAATCAGTGAGATATTTTGACACAGCAGGGTTTGGATTCCACTTTTCCAAAGGTGGCATGTTGAAATGAATGTATTTTTATTTTAATTTTCGGTTGAAATTAGAAGACTCATTCTTTTATTTGTTTTGAGGTTGTTGTTTGCGCTTATAACACGTTCACAATCAGCTGAATTTGGTGTACAGGCACAAATTCGTGTAATTACAGTCACAATTTTAGAAAAAAAATGTATGCGTTCAGGTTTCGACAGAAATTTCAAAAGCTCCAAGAGTGGCAAACTTTTGATTTCATTTGATAAGTTTGATAAATCTTGGTATTGTAGATGAAGCGCTGATATGCCAAGATCTTTGCAAATTAAGTCATGAATTATATCAACTTTGATTGTGTTATCAAACTTTAGAAAACTTTCTATTGCTTATAATAAATTTTCATTTTCACTTTCCAATCGTATGTTTAAATACTCTACTAAAGAATCAATTATTTTCTCTTGTATTGAGTTCAATTCTATGTGCTTACGACGTCCGATATCTGGTGCGAATAATTGAACATTTTTTAGATGTATTTTTTCATTTTTGAACTCAATTTGATCGTTGAGTACTTTTTCAAATCCACCGGGTATTGAAATGGTCTTTAATTCAAGAAGGGCCTTAGTAACATTGTTCAAGTACACATTAAAAGTAGGCAACGTTAAAAATTCTAATTGCATCTGTTTATGAAATCGTTGATAAATAAACAGCATACGTATCAGTAAAAAATGCTATTAATTCCAATTTTTCGATATTTGTCAAAAATGTACGAAATCCATTGTTTTGCGCATCAGGATGTTTGTCGAAATACAATATAAGCGCATTCCAATTATCTATTATCGCTTTAAAAAGTTGATATATGTATTCTGTCCATCGGATTTCGAATATTTTTGGCATTGTGAGTAATTTAAGTTCATTTTCTTCAGCGATTATTTTTAAATCAGCTGTGCGAATTCTGGATGTATGAAAATATGAAGATATTTTGGACAAGTTACTAATGAGATCGTAAATGGTTGCGTTATTCCTTGTTAAGTCTCCAAAAGTTAGGTTGGCACAAATTCCTTCGAAAAATGTTTATTCATTGCGTTTAGCGACAAAATCTTTTCCATTTAAAGGGTTACAAACGTCAATAAAAATGTTAGCTTGGCAATAAAAAAATCACAACTGCATTTTTCAAGAATTACAACTGCAGTTTTGAAATCACAACTGCAGAAAAAGACAACAACTGCAGCTTAAAAAAGGCCTTGATGTACATTATAAGAGCAGCTCTCGGCAGCCGCTCTTGAAGAGCTGAGCTGCGGAGCGGAGCTTGATATATTCTCTGATCGTGACTATTATTCATCCATTCTATCTGGATGTCTCTATCGATAGGTCTGGAATAGACCTACATAAAACAAATTAAAACCGCGAAAAACCATAACATTTTGACGTAAAATGAAAATTCAATCCGAAAATAAGAAATAAATAAATAAAAAGAAAATGTGAGAGATGATATAATTTGTTTGTAAACACTTAGTCTGTATATGAAATGTCAATTAATAATGTCAGAAATGTGAATTTATGACTTTTTTTAGAGATTAGGTTTTTTTTCCTAAAGGTCACCGTATCCCAGTATTGTCTTTGTTTCTCCGTGAATTTTTTGAGCTGAGCACAGATTTTGAAGGAATAACCGTCTTTTTTAATGAACTACTCATTATGATTTTTATTGGTGGATTTTTTACATACAAAATTATAGACAAAATAATATTATTACAAATATCAGTAATCTGAAGTCATTATCAAATGTTGAAGTAATATAAAATAAATGATTATTATATTCGAATGTAGAAGTTTCTCATTCTGAGCTCAAATCAAGTGTTTTTGTTTTTATTTGTAAATCACCGCCAAGTGCTGACTGTATCCTTACTTTTTTGCTCTAAGTAATTAATATTCTGTACATTTCTTGATAAATAAAGTTTTTTTCGTTTAAACCAATCTTTGAACTATCTTGCTTAATTGAAATTTCTCTATAGCTGAACCGATCATGTTGACTTATATGTATTCTCGAGCAGTGTTTGTCAAACATTTTTCTGACCAATACATTTAAATTTAGAGAGATTTAACACTAAATACTTCATATTCGAACAGTGTTTTTGAGTTGAGTTGAATCCAGCAATGGATGCGTACTGAGTAATGTCAACAAGTTTCACCATAACCTCTGCTTTCGAAGAATTTGCAGCATGAAATCCAACATTGTTCAATTGTTTCGTTTTGAATTTACTTCCCATGTATTCAAACACTTTTGTATTTCCCACAACGTAGCGTCCACCATCCCAAAATTGGTTACAATGCCAATTTGATTGCTGAACATTAGGACGAATATGATTGGAATACTCTGTTAACCACTCACAAATAGCATCGATAGAATTGTTATACATTGCGAAATATTTGATCAGCATATTTCTCTTCTCATTTGTTTGCGGTAGTTTATGTTTCATTTTGATAGCCACTTGTCTTTGTTTCGCTTTATATGTGTTTTCCGTCTTTGTATATATATAAGTGCTATAGTAAGAAAATTATTTATCACACAATTTTCCATTTTTAAAATATTTTTTTAGTCAATAAATTTGTGTAAATTTGCTTACCGAAAATATAATTACACACAAAAGTGAAACTATTTTAAATCCTGTTCGAATGAATGTACGTTTTCGGAAATAATAATTCAAATCGCTTTAAAAAACTAAATTGGTTCCTTGTCGACAAAACGAATGATTATATTGATCGGCATGCTTTATAAAGCATCATAATGTTTTAATGACTTATATGTCAATTTTGGTATAGCCATGTGAAGTTAGTGCTTCTTGTATGATAATATTTGAGGCGCAAAATTTGAAATGAATTTATTTACCTTCAGGAAACTTTACTATGAGTTATAAAGTTTGAAATTAATTGATATTTGACCTGAAAAAATTATAGAAAAAATCAGGCCATTAGTACATATAAGAATTAAAACATAATGACGAAACATGCTATTGTAAATGGAAAACGACAAATTATTAGATGTATATTTTGTAATTCAGAAAAATACAACAGATGAATGATTTGAAATGAGCGCTACATGTACTTGCATTATAACATGACAGATGAGCTGTCAAAATAAGAATTTCAATTTCAATTCAAACATAAACAATTAAAAGTCACATTTTAAACACTAAAAAATTGAGTATTCAATATATAAGAGGAATTTATTTCGGAAAAAGTGATCTGAAGAAAAAACGAATTAATACATTCGAAAAAAAAAAGAATTTTAAAAAATCTATTACATTCATAGCCAAATGATGGAAGAAACAGAGTTTCAAAATTTCGAAAATGAACCGAATGGCATATTGAATGGGAAGTTTTCTATTGAAAATATTAAAATGGAATTGGAAACTATAGATGAAAATATATATTTACAATCCTCCAATTATTCCATAAATGAAACAAACAATTTCGAGGACTACATAATTGAAGATGAAATAATAAAAGAAGAGCCAGATCATTCTATGATCCTGTTAAAGCAATGTTTTTACTAAATTTTGGAAATAATGAAACACCTGAAAGCATCGGGCAATTTGAGAGCATTAACAATTGTCAATCCGGGAAAATGAAAAAAATATTTGAATGTTATAGATGTAAATATCAGACAGTCAACATTGTTTTATTAAGATGGCATTTGCAAGAGCGGCATATAAAAGAGCCAAAACAACAATGCTTAAAAGCATCAACAATGAAAACAAAATATCAAAGAGAATGAGAGCTAAAAATGACAAACATCGCAAAAGAGAAAACATGTAAAAAACGACAATCCAAGAATGAGCCAATGAAAGTAAAATCAAAACATTCAACCTCTTCGAAAAAAATGACCAAAATAGAAGAAAGTCTGGCTGGAAGCGAATTTGAATGTTCTTACTGTCACAGAAAATTCCGTACACTTCAACGACTTGAAGCGCATGAACGAATCCATACAAATCAAAAGCCATGTTAAAGAAGGCCTTACCGAATCAAAGATCAGTGAAAATAGTTGGAAATATACCTTGTTATGAGACACATTCGAAAGACCATCAATTAAAGTATCCACATTGTGAGAAATTGTTTGCACGTAAAGACGGCCTGAAAATTCATATGCACCCACATACAAATGAAATTAAATATGTATAAATGTAAATACTGCTCGAAAAGATTTTTCAGCAAATATTCTTTTAAAAACCACATCCGAAAACATACTGGCTGCACACCATTTGAATGTCATTGTAAAAAAGCATTTGTCAAAAACAGCGATATGGTTAGACCTTGGGCGAAATAACCCCTTTTCAAATATATATGTAAATTTAGTAGATATTTGGAATACTCATGCGATTTTTAAATATTCACGCGATATTTGTTAGATTTTAAAATACACCCGATCTCATATAAATATTTGGAATATCTATTGAATATTCAATTCATTTTTTCAATGAAGATAGGCAAATATAAAACAAAAATGAAAATATTGTTGCGATGGCAAAATACCCTGCGCGAAATAATTTTACCGACACTCCATTTGTTTTAGCCATAGTTTTTGCGATTTTTGAGAAAATTTCCAACATCATCTCTGCCTCGACCTATTTCCAATGCTATCTGACGATTTGACATTTTTGTATAGTCTTTTAATGTAGATATTTTGGCCTTTTCGGCGTCAGTTAATCGTTTACCGTGTCCCATTGTTGATCGATTGAATTTTAGATGACAACTGCGTCATAACTATTGTGAAATTCACCAATAGACGTAAAAAGATGCATAGCGGTAAATTACATCAAAACAGATCGCAAAAATTTAAGCAACACTGCTTGTTTCGTTCGAAATGTCAAGTGTCGGTAAAATTAGTTCGCACTTTTTGGAAGCAAAAAATCGAAAAAAATACCATAAATACAAATTTTTTCTAGATAATGTTTTTGTGATATTTCAGTAAATAGCTTGTAATAAAATTGCAATGAAAAAAAAAATCGAAATCTTTTCATTTTGTGAAGATATTTTCAAAAATGTGAGTGTCGGTAAAATTAGTTCGCGCAGTGTATGTATTGTTTAAAATTGAGATTTGGTAGCTGGCTGAATGTATCACGCAACATGATTCACAAAGCGATGCATATCCTGAAAAATGTACCAATCAATCCAGATTGATATTGAAAAAATGTAATTGATAACTAAACAGAGGTTTTGTCAGTAAATTGTATTGTATTAAAAAAAATGCGAATAAAAGAAAGGGAAAAAAATTAGTCTTATGAAGTTAGTAGTACTAACCAAAAAACCGTGTGGTAGAATGATTTTTGAACTGTATACTGTTATGCCTACGTACTAAACCATATAAGCATGTATTGGTTATTTCTTTGAGTGCACATACACATACGCATACATTATTTTTGGCATTTGGTTATTGGACATTTGACGGGAGTAATAGCATTCGAATATTAGTTTTTTTTTGGAACGATTCGAAAGAAAAACATACATAACACAATGCTACACAATTCTTACCAAAATTGTTTAGTTGTGATTTTCTATTAGTATGGAGTCTTTCAAGCCCAAAAAAGCAAAAAAACTAATATCACGCAGCGCATTTAAAAAATGCACGGTCAAATATATGAAAATAGTCATTTTTCGGGTATTGCACTCACGTTTTTAATCATAAATCAAAAACTAAAGAATATTTTTGAAAAATCTAACACGTTTTAAAAAGGTAAGAACTGCGTAAATTTTAAGTACTATATCGTCAAAATCTGATCATAATTGTGGTATCTACCAGCTCAAAGTTTAACTCCAACGCAGGTTTTCTCTAATTTTTCCTCACACTTATCGGGCCATAGCTCAACAACGATGTCGCATTAGTAAAGATGAGCATTGCCTCTTACGCCATCTGTACGAGTACGGTGTGAAATTGAATAAATATCAAACAATATTGTGAAAGCACACGCAGTAAACTTTCATGTTGGTGCGTTCATACACGATTTATATGCATAAAAAGTTTTCATACCATAGCAAATGTGTCGTGCACTGAATGCCGTAAGCAAAAACATCAAAAACGGCATAAATTGAACGACAATTACTTTGCAAGCGATCTCTATCACATATACACTGAATTGCACATACACCATTACGGAATGCAAACGACAAATCGTATCTTTTTGCCGTTTCCTTTGGTATAGTCAGTGCACACTAATAAATCGTATAGGTGGCGTCAATGTCTTGAAATCAAAGCTCTTCACATGTTAAAACATACAACAAATGCCACATTGTCAACAACCAATTGAGATATTTCCAATGTTAGATATACCACTTTTAGGTATTGAAAATACCAACATTTTTCAACCATACAAATTTTATGATTTTCAGTGCAATTTCAATCCAAAATCCAAAATTTTGTATTCATTTATGAAAAAATCTCCAAAAAGTTGGCCTTGGCCGGCCTAGAAGCAATTCCAAAGATCTGAAATCTGTCATATCTTTTAGAGGCGGACTCAAGGAAAACGATAGAGATAAGGAAAATAGAGGTCGTCGGACCACTTTCCTTACAAAAAATTCAAAAATATTGGAAAATTGGGTAAAAAATGGATTAGGCCGTCGAAATTTTGGCTCTGGCCGGATTCAATCAGATAAAAATGATCTGAAAATCATTTTATCTTATAGAATAGGAATCGATGAACATGATAGAGTTAAGAAAAATTTGATTTACCGAAACAATATCGAAAAATATGAAGAGGCAATATATAAATTTTCATCACCCCTTTGCCTCCCCCCTTGTATTTCAAACAATCGAAAATTTGTTCTATCTTGTAGAGAAAGACTCCAAGAATACCATAAAACCATGAAAAGCTAAATATTCGAACTTATTTTTGAGTTTATTTGCAAAGATTTGAAAAAATTCATTTTTTGAGTGGAAAAAACCCTCCCCCTCAACCCCACAGGGGAAAATCAAAAATCCACTCCGAAAGAAATTCTTATCTTAGTCCCCTCTAAACGACAGTAGCAAAAAAAATTCGATATTAATACTCCTGAGTAGTGGCCCTGTTATATGAAACACCCTGTAGATTTGATTGGATTTGATTTAGCAAATTTCTATCCAATGTGTTTTTCAGTGCTCAGAATCACAGTGAAGAAATATAAACTGTTAGAATGGCCGTATTGTTGCATTGTTTTTAGATGGAGTTTAACAATGGAATTGTTATCAATCTTTGCAACACCATGGAATTCAATCCAGTGTTATACGCTTTGCAATTCTTGACAAAATTACACAACGACAAACGATAAAGAAAAGTGCCAAAAAAGGTTTCAAATACAATCTTGAACTGGAAGCAGATTTGGAAGTACGAAGATGGTAAAGAAGTGAACGACGAATTGAAAACAAAACAGTTCCGTGACCAAATCACAAGCCGCTTACCATGAACTATCTGTTCTACTCAACATGGGATAAAATACCGGATAAAAATCTACTAAAAAAGATTGAGAAGGAATTGAAATCGATCAAGTTCGAAGACGGAAAAGGCTAATTCTATGGCATGAAGAGTAAATGGCTCATCTTCGTTCCATTGTTCATCAATCTACAAGGATAAAGAAAAAATGAAAATTGTAGTGTTTGTTCACCGCAGATGGTGACGCAATGTCATTTTTAATGACTCACACCAACCAAAAGCTTCAAATTTTCGTTCTTATGAACGGAATTTCCAATATGACTATTATGGACAACTATCACGTGGGACCGACCACGAATAAACGTATATGTTTACATAAGAAATATCACATCATTAGCACATAGTCGCCGTCTATACAGTCACGGTTTGAAACCTTCATTGTACATATTGAATGTGGATACTATCGTTATCACAGATATGAGTCCGTCAACATAAACTAAATAGTACCTACTCAATATATGAATAATGACAGTTCAAAGCAGAGAGTGTACAGGAGGCGTCGATGTGATTTTCGTTCGTTTATTATTCGTGGTCGGTGGGACCGTGATACAAATGCCGGTCGCAATATTCTTTATATTATATTCTGTTTTGTATGATTTCATCTTGTATTCGGCATGATAAACACTAGGGAGCTATGCAGTGAGAAAAAAAAATTCAAAAACGTCCCCGAACGCCATCCAAACTCACGAATGTATACATGTATGTATGTGTTTGTTGTATACATGTACAACAAACGCCAATCGAATAAACATGCGGAGACTTAATATAAATAGTTTGTTTTGCTTTAGTTGTATTTTTAATTTCTCAATGAAGTGTTTTTATTATTTTATTTCAAAAATATTTATAATTCGATAATTTAATAATGAAAAATATTTTATTGTACATAAATATTTAATTATTTTTATATAATTACACATAATCAATTTTTATTCAGATTCAGTATCAAATGTTGGTGAATCTAATTTATGTTTGTTCGTTTAGATGGCACTTAACGGGGAGACTCACATACAAATGTACAGGGCTATATAGACTGCTTACCAGGGTAGGATAAACAACTATGAATGAACAATGATTGCATTTATGATTTGATTTCTTTGTTACATAGAGGACGGTGTGCTGTAATGAATGTGTGCTGATCAATTTCCAATCTGACGGTGTTCAGATCAGTGATCAATTTCCAAAGACCAACAGAGACAGATGGGAAAAGAAACAGAATGGAGAGTAGAAAGGAAATGGAAAATGCAGCAGAACCAACTCAATTAAAATACATTTGATACAAATTTTCCTGAGTTGGAGTATTTGAGCTTATGATTTGAAATATTTGATAATTGACATTGTTATACATTTTTTTGTTCCAGACTCAACAAAAATCAAAACGAACATTGGGTTCACCACTGGATGTTGCATCCAAACCATGAAGCATAATGATCATGGTTATCGGATGTCTACTTAGAGTCTCGATAGCGGTGCATAGCGGTGCCGTGGTCCTATTATAGTTAGATAGTTGTAAGTATAGAGTACATAAAATCCCAATGGATTAACATTTACTCTTTTCTAGAAAAAATCTATCGTAAAATCCCTAACATCTAATACTTTTCGTCTTTCGGCTATGGATTTAAAAATTTATAATATTGCCATAACGATGCGTTACTGCGTTTAATCGTGTAATTTTTCTGTGTGAAAAAGACGCCGTGTGAGTATTCATTATGCAAATCATATAATGCACAAAAAAATTACTATTGTCTGAAGTTTATCATGCCACTTTTGATAGAATCTTCAAAACACTTTTCGCTTTAAAATGCGGAATTAAAATAAATAAATAATTCGATGTTTTCACTGCTTTGAAGTTTATCATTTAACACCAAAATTTATCCATACACAATTTACAATTATGATTGTTTTTGCAATTGAATAGACTTACAAGTGTATGCGTGCAGAGAAATCGGAAAACTTTCTTGTTGTCTAAAATCAGATCCATTTTTTTTCTTAAATAGCATGATACTTACCGTATAATTTATTGATCAGCAAATTTTTTCATACATTAAATGATGAGTGTCATTAACGCAAATTAGACATTGAAATCACGAGTGTACCACAATTCGGGTTTTAATGAGCACCAAATTAATGTGTGACATAGTAATGAAGCTTACGGCATGTAGCAGTACCTTCGTTACATCAATGTTTGCTTTTTAGGTTTTTTTCTTTCATTCATTTTAAATGGTTACATTCGAATATTGTGAACACAATGTTATTTTGTAGAGGTTTATTTTTGAATGATCGATGAAGTTCGTGCCATTCATCATTCATAAGTCCATTGATGAAAACAAGATTAATTGTGTCTTACTGGCTAGCTGACCTCAATATAAAGTATATCTTATCAGAGTTTTTAAACGTTTGATATCTTCACTCCAAGTACAAATCAAAATGATTTCTCATCTTAGGTGGCAATAATCATGCATAACTGGTTTAACAAAAAAAATTTCTACACATACAAAAAATTGACTCCGTATTAGAATTCAAATACGCATAATTTTATAAATCGAATCGTAAGGTACTTCTGTAACCTAAGAAGTATTTTATTATCAGAAAACAGAGATCCGAAATCGATTGGTTTTAAAATGAAACGAATGTTACGCCACACATCGATGAAGCACTAGTTTAAATAACACAAATTTACATAATGCTGCATATATCAGTCTCTTATAATATTTGAGAAAATAAATAAATATTAAATTTATATCGCCTGAATTTCTTTCATAAATTATTTTTATTTGCCAGAGTTATATTCTATTACATTCTTTGTCAGGATGTCATTCACACATTTTCATACGATTTTGTGTACTCAACAAATGAATATTCACAAGCGAATAAATCGTTCATTTGCATGAGAAAGTTACCAAATTTTTTCAAAATAAGTTTCTACACATAAAACAAATATCTGAATAATAATACACAAAAAAAAATGCACACTAATTTGAGAAATAACAAAGAAATACTTTTTCAGTGAAACTTGAATTTGCTGCGGCAAAAAGTACTGAATTAGTTTATTACATCACGTAATCATACAGGTCATAACAAAACCAAAATCGCAAAGTAACTCTTTTTGTGTGTTTGCGCTTGTGAAGCATGTTCCGAATTTATATTTGTAAGAAGATGATTGACCATATTCTCACGATGGAAGATTATATCACTTTGTTTCTATTTGAAACATAAAAGGCCTTGAAAACCTGGGAAAATTTGTGATTTTAGTTACAATTCAGCACATATATCTTTTACATTTTTTGTTGTACTGTTGTTTTGCGGAACAATTTCTACTAGTGAATCAAAATGTGATAAACTTCAAAACTTTCATTTAACCTAAGGTCAATCGATTGAAATAAAAACTTGATTTTCATTGGATTTACATTGGAAATGTATATATTTCATACCGTGATAATTTTCTATTCATAAAAGAAACAACTTAATTATTTTTGAGTTAGGTACATAAATAATTAACACGGTCCAAAATGTGAAGATTGAATATTTAAAAGGTTTTAATCAGCTTCGTCATCTAAATCTTGCCAAGCAGCCCAAAAGATATTCAAAAAAATAACCTTTGTTAATAAATTTCATGTCAATATTTATCTAAAAAATTTACCCAAACAAATTAAAACATTATAATCAAATTTCATTTTATAAAACTTCAAGTACCACATTTCGATTCTTTAATTATGTTTCATAGATTTTTATGTTCTCTTTCAACTTGAAACAATGGAAATAGCTACAGCACGTATTTGTATCCAAATTTAGATTATTATTTAAAATACAACAAGCCAATCGAAAAAAAACGTGCTCCACTGTTTTTACAAAAGGAGAGGTTGTTTCGGTTACTTTTCGATGATACACGATCTATGAATTACTTAATCATCACGTTGAATTCATAAGAAAAGTTCTCTGCGTAGAAAAAAAGTATTATATATCTTTCAAAATATTCTTTATGTCAACAATTAACTTGAAATATAATTAATTCTTCAGATATAAATAAATAGTTGTGTTCATTTTTTTTCAATATACTCATGAATTGTGTGATAAGAGGATATGCCAATCAGGCAATAAGAGAATACACCATATTTTTATATTTATTTTTATTCAACTTATTTCTGAGAGAACAATGTGAATATTGTTTTTTTTTATTATTCGTTTCTCATGATTGAGCACAATTCGTTGTGCTTTGGAATGAATTCAAATTTTTCCTCTTAGATGAATTCACATTTTAACGTTTCAGAAGAAAAAAACAACAAGGTCATATGCATAATCAAAACAACATAATTTTGAATCACAATCTATATTATTCACAAGAAAGCGTTGACATTTTTCGCTTCATCGTTTTTTTGAATAGTTTTTTTTTTATTGAATTGTGAAAATTTATTTCATGAGCTCTACCGAAAACAAACACACCCAATGAAATTAAATGATTTTATAGACCACAATAAAATAGTATAAAATAAAATGAGATCTATTAACACTAATAATTGTATGTTGTGAACACAATCAACAGCTTTTTTTTGTACACAATATCAGTTTTATTATTTTTATCATTTTTATTATTTTTATCAGCATTTGGTTTTATACCACTTGGGGAACAAATCTTACTTTTTTTCTTGTTAAATACAAATTTATATTTAATAACTTAAAGTGTATATGTGGAAAGATTTACTTTCCAATTTTCCTGAGAAGTTCTCGACGAAAACGAGTGAAATCCGGATCACTCTCAATGTTTGACAGACATTCTTTCTTTAAAGCATTTAGAACGGCTTCCAGTTGTCGATTAACTTCATGGGCTGTATCTCCATCACAAGCATCATTTATTTGTTTCTCCCATGCGAATGTTGGGCAAATTTCAATAAGATCATCCAAATATTTTTGATGTGAATCCAAGTCAGACAAAATTCGGTCACAAAATTCATAACATTCCAAAAGTATTAAGGCATTTGATTTATCACTGCGATGTCCAATTTTAAGGAACGTCTTCAACAATTTATTACTTTCCACGTTGTGTACTACACCTTTAACGTTCATCATAGCAATTTGTTCAATTTGTTCATATGTTAATTCCGAACAACCACAGAAACAACGTAAAATGCGAAAATCCTTTTGCGCTGGCCTTGGTTCTACACGAACGCTATTCGTAGAACTTGATTCCATGTTTAAGTCGTCATCAAAATCTTGACGTAAATGATTCAAATAATGTTGATGATGATGAATTGAATGATCTTTATTTTCATGATGATTTCCATTATTTTCTGACATTTTTTCTTTTTCCCTCTGACTCTCTTTCTCAATTCATTTACACAAAAAATTTCTTCACAAACCGATAAACGTTTTCAACTAAAACTTATTCATTTTATATTTTGATTTCTATGGGATAAATCAATACATACGGTGCCGAATGAATGTTGCATTTACGTCATTTCCAATATTTGTTTTCCATTTGTTTATGAAAATATCCTTTAATTTTCATTGTAATTTGTTTAATTACGATCACACACGGAGAAGTCAACTTGATATAATGACTGCTAACAAATTACTAAAAATAAACACCGTATTCAAAATTTCCTTCAATGCTCGCTCTTTCAAAGCGCAGCTGGCGGCTGATTCATGGTATAAATACATCGAAAACACAGAGACCAATTGTAAATGTGTGTTTACAATATTAAAATATTCAGCGGAATATTTCGCGGGATATTTGAAATTCAAATGTCAGTGGATTAAATCAAAATTAAGAAATCCAAATTTTCTGTTTATTTATTGGAGTTTTATTTAAATTCCAGTTTGGAAAAACTAACACTTAAATTTCTTCAGTTTGAAAGTTTTATATTTAATTTACAGCAAACACAATAATATTTATCCCTTATGAAAAAGCGCCTATTATTATACTAAATATTATCCGTTGTATGAATAATTCGTTTTAAAAATATTTATAACTATTAATATTTAATTGGATTGCTTTACTTTTATTTCGAAATTCAACATTACAAATATTTTTTATCAATATTTTTCATCAGTATTTTTATATAATCAGTGTTTTCTTTGTGAAAAAGTTCATTAAGATATGATTGCTGTCATATTAGTTTGCAATTTCTTATTGAGTGGCGCTTCAGTATTGCACTTTTTTTTTAACTTTTATATTGAAATCAAATGACATTTGGTTAGGCGTAGTTTTTTGCGCTCGATTCCAATATAGAAGCTCTTTGTTAACACCGTCACTCAGTCAACGTTCAGACAGCTAATCGAAAGGTTCGTTTCTAACATAACTAGCAAAAAACCTGTTTATTATTTTGTCAATTCAAATCGTAAGTTCAAAAAAATATTTTGTCAACGGATTTTTATTTCAAAGTTCGTCAAGAATTTAAAATTGAGTTATTGTGAGTGGGTTTTATACGGTGTGCAATTTACTATAAGCTTCAATGTTAAATCCAGTTTTAACCAGTTTTCTGTAGTTTGCTTTGCAATCGCTTTGAATTATTGCGATTTTTTTTCTATTTTTCGTATTGATTTTTCGCACATAAAATCCACTTGAATCATATTAGTTACATCTGCAAAGCCTGTTGCTTTTTTCTTGCCAGATTTTTTTCCACAGAAAATATGTTTCTATAGAGTCTTCGTTGTGTGTGTTTTTCTTTCTTTTTTATTTTCTCTACTACAAATAATGTACAATAGTTAACGGTAAATTCAATTACAATGGCCTGAATTTGGCAATTTTCACATGAAAATCATTTTCATTCGTCTTCTCTTTTTCATAGCTGATGGTATAAAATTCCACTAGTTTCCCAAATGGATTGTTCCCGTTGTTCAGTTACTTTCCATATTTAGATCGAAATTTAGGTTTTTGCCTTCGCCATTAATCCGATTTTAACAACTACAGATAGATATATATATATCTATCTATATATATATCTATGAACGAGTTCGTACTTGTTTATTTTCTCTAAATGTTTTCAGTAGCAAAACCATTTTTGTTCTTTCTTTTTCTTCTTCTTTTTCTTTTGCCAACAACGATGTAAAGTAAAGTACAATGATTTATTTAACGTAGTTTGTTAGATTGTGATTTTTATGACGAAATACTGAGTTGTATGCGTTCGCGTTAAAGTTCAATTACATCTTCATTTTTGTAGTACTAAAATACACACGCTACGCTGTATAACATTCAATAGACCCTATGACGCTCAATTAATTTCAGTCATTATAGCTTAACGGGATCGTGACACTAATTTATTGTAAAGATTGTTTTTTTTATTTTTTTTCAGACATTTCATTGTATTTTCTTTGAACTTTCTACGAAAAAGTATTAAAAAATGACTTCAACCGAATTCAGTGTTGGTATGAGCAATGATCGCAATTCATCTCGTGTATTGAAGCCGCCAGGTGGTGGTCATACACAAATATTCGGTGGTGGTGGTGCTGAAGTGAAGGTGAATAGCCCAAGGCCAAAGTATGACCAACAAAATTCAACGAATTTGAATTTCTGCATGAACACCACCGATGCAAATATTTTGGTTGAACAAACCAAACAAGAAATTGAATCAACACATTTATCTAAGGCATCTGATCAAAAACCAGCTCCAAATAGCAGTGATAACGGTAATACTGTTCAGCAACAACCTTCACAACAATCAAATCGAGGCGGTCGTGTGCCTCCAGGAGGTAATTCAGACATGGAATCCGATTTTGAAAAAAAATCTTTAAATGTTACTGATTTCTTTTTCAGGATTCTCAAGCGGTGGATTTTGGTAATTACTACATCTTACTGACCCTCGGTCCTTTCTGATGGAAAAGAACCCATTCTACTACTTAATATTTTTAAATCATAACAGAAAGTTTGACTTAGATCTTTAAACATTAAGTTCTTTTTTATGCGTAATCGAAATTTTACGATGAATCGTGCTCTTGTTCCATTTCATTTTACGAACGATACTGCTCTCTTTTTAAGATAACAACCAAAATATTAAAACGCACCTTCTTCCGAATTTGTTTGTAATTTTGTTGTATTATTGCAGCGTCTAATTGATTTCATTCATAAATCGTTGTTTACAATTTATTGATCAAATATTTGAAATTTTTTCCATATTTACTTACTTGACGTGTTTTGCTTTTTTAAGTAATTCAAAAGAAATTTTCTATGAAATTATACAATACTTTATTCAACGCAAATACACATTAAACACTGTTTAATCAAATTATTTGAGTTTTCTCTCAATATTTTTATATTTAGCTTATAAGTGGAAAAAGGTAATCTTTCAATTCATGGTTTTATAACGTTTAGATCTACTCTAAAAGTTTCTGTATTTGATTTTGGTTTAATTTAGATGATTGCATTTAACGACATTATCTTATTAATAACAGCAAAAAACTTTTTTTCGTTCTTTCATTGAAAAAGATGCATAAGAGATTGATGCATTCATATAACTCAATTGATGTTTGAAAAAAATACATGCATGAATCAAATTTCATAAAAGTAGACTGTAAAAGATAAGAGAAAAAGATTCCGTTAAAACCATTTCAAATTTGGTGTTTTCTTTCATGGGAAAAAAGTTTATGTCAATGACAATAATAAGTTTCGGTTTCATTTAATGCCAAATAGAAAATTGTAATATATGACTGAAACGATGGTATTGCGGCGTTGTTAAAACAACAACAATTCTCATTTGTTGCTTGGTTGCGGCAAACCGCTTTAATCCGCTTCGAATGAGTTTTTTTCTTTTCTGCTTTGCACCTTTTCGTATACTGCTTTACCAAAAAGAAAATTTTTTTTTTTTCATATACATTCAATGGATAAATATTTGAAGGTATTGTTTTGATTAACAGGCGTTCGCTACAACTTCCATTATATTTTTGTGTTCCATAATATTATTGCATACATTAGTAAAATTTCCGATAGCACCTGCTCAATATATGTATGTTTACATTGGATATTTGTAACTAAACTTTCAGACTGATATCTATTATTTATTGATTGTTTTTGGACGATAAAATAATGAATTAATGGGAATTTTTGTTCAATTACTAGTTTAAGTTCCATACAATTGTATCAAATGTTATCTTCGCATAACTCTTGACCAATCGAAAGTTTATCATAAAACAATAGAAAAAACGTCATTACGACTTGATTATAGATACAATGAATGATCTCATCGATCAAGCCAAATTTTGATAAAAAAAACCCGAAATATTTATATTATATTATTATTGTTATGTGGGTGATATTATTCAAACAATATGTAAATTCATATCTACAAAAATATACAATCCAATCTGATACACCATGAGTCTAGACTAGCTTCAGTCAATATATCTGGGTCAAAGATTTAAGATTTTAGAAAAAAGAATAATGCTAATGAAACACAAATAATAAATGAAATAATTTTATATTCAAAATAATAAATTGGCTTATGAAAACAATGAATTATTCTATAAATTATTTTTTTTTGTTAAAAATTCAATTAAAATACTTTTAACATTTGTTTGAATATGAAAAAATCATATGCGGGTATTGAAAAAAAATCTTGGTGTATTTACAATTGGATATCGAATTCAAGAGGATCTAGTTTAGTTAGAAAAGATTCACATATGTATTTTAAATCTATAAATAGATGAACGCATTTGTCTATTCAATTAAGCCGAATTTTAAATGCATCTGTTTTCTAATTTTATATTTGGAAACAAAGATCAAATAAATCTAATAAATTGAAAATGTTTATAAAATTTTAAGAATATATGCAATTCAACAATACAGTATACACTTTTTCTTCATAATATGTAGGAAAGCATTATAACAAAGATAATGACATTTAATATTATAAACATAAAATACGAATATCCATAAAAATGACTCATTAGGTAGACAAATTGTCGCCCAATTTAATTCATATTTCAAAATAGACATTAGAGCGCCATCTAACGTATTAAATAATGAACCTTACACTGGAAAGAGAAAACCATTATAGGAATTTGAAGATGACAATCTTTGTCTCGCTCTATTCTATTCCATAATAAGTCATCAAAACAAAAACACACACTTTGTGTCATTTATGTGTTTTTTTTTTTTCAATTTACTTGTAATAAATTTTGCATTAATTTCATTTCGTATCTACAATAGAAACTTCAATTAAAATGGATTCACAAGAAATAGATGGAATCGATTCGGATAAATTTGTGATATTTGAACAAGATGATTTGCATATTGAAAGTTTTCCACTCATGAAAGAAATTCGACGACAAGGAAAATTGTGTGACGTCACACTGAAAGTAACATATTTTCTTTCGAAATTTTTTTTTCTTATAATTCGTTTAAAATATTTTCAATGTAGGTTGAAGACCAATCATTTTCAGCACATCGTGTTGTTTTAGCAGCCACAATTCCATACTTCTACGCAATGTTTACACATGATATGGCAGAAAGTCGTGTTAAAGAAATCACAATGAAAGAAATTGATCCACAGTAAAGAGTTCATTACGAGTGTACATGTTTTCTTTTATTTATTTAACATTTCAATAATATATCTATTTCAGAGCTCTAGAAAGTTTAATCAATTTTGCGTATAGTGGAACAGTGAAAATTGACAATCAAAACGTGCAAATGTTAATGGTTGGAGCTGCTTTTCTCCAGTTGAACAAAGTTCGGGATGCGTGCGCCGATTTTTTAGTATCAAGGTGAGCTGAATGAATTCAATAAAAAATATTAGAAAATGCCATTATAATTGTTCACTTTCATTCATAGATTTCACTCGCACAACGTATTGGGTATTCGGCAATTTGCTGATTCATTAGGGTGTTGCCAATTGGTGGCAGAAGCTGAAAACTATATTCATTCCAATTTCACGAAAGTGTCCAATTCGGATGAATTTCTGAATTTAAGTAAGTGTTTCAATTTTATTTTAAATGGAAACCTGAAAATAACCATTGTATTTAAATTATAGAATTTGAGGAATTAATCGATATTATTAGACGTGATGATCTGAATGTGAGCAATGAAGAAAATATATTTGAGGCTTGTATGCGATGGATAAAGTGGGAAAATAGTCGAACATCATTATTACCTCAAGTTTTGTCAAAAGTTCGATTGCCTTTACTTACACCACAGTTCCTTGCTGATAGAGTAGCAACTGAAGATTTGATTCGTTCAAATCATCAATGCCGCGATTTACTAGATGAAGCCAAGGATTTCCATTTGATGCCAGAAAGACGAGCATTGATACAGAGCTTCCGGACGAGAAGACGTTATCGTTTTGATACAACAATTGGCCAGAAAATTGGCAACATATTTGCAGTTGGTGGTCTAACGAAAAATGGTGACTCTGTCAGTACAGTTGAAATTTATGATCCTATAACAATGGAATGGAAAATGGGCGAAGCAATGTCCATGCTGAGATCTCGTGTGGGTGTTGCTGTTACCGGTGGCAAGCTTTATGCGTTTGGAGGCTTTAATGGATCGGAACGTTTATCAACAGTGGAAGTGTATGATCCAGAAACCAACAAATGGTCACAGGGGAATGCAATGAAATGTAAACGAAGTGCAGTCGGTGTAGCAGCTCTTAACGATAAAGTTTATATTTGTGGGGGATATGATGGCGTTACATCACTCTCTACAGTTGAATGTTATTGTCCAAAATTGGATTCATGGTCAACTGTTGCACCTATGATGAAATATCGGTCAGCAGGTGGTGTAGCTGCCTTAGGAGAATTCATATATGCGTTAGGTGGTCATGATGGATTATCAATTTTTGATTCAGTTGAACGATACGATCCCATATCAAACAAATGGACGAAAGTTACTCCAATGCTAAATCCACGTTGTCGTTTGGGAGTTGCTACTCTGAAAGATAAACTTTATGCATGCGGTGGTTATGATGGGAATTCATTTTTAAAAAGGTAAATTATTTCTTTCTCAAAGGAAATCATCAATTTCATGTAATTTCTTAATATTCATAGTGTAGAGGAATACGATCCTGTTAAAGACTCGTGGCGATTAGTTGCACCTATGAATGTAAAACGTAGCCGTGTTGCTTTATGTGCCAATATGGGAAAATTATGGGCTATTGGAGGTAATTATTAATATTCATCACAAATAATTGATTGTTCGTTTGGACATCGTTTTTAAATCAATTATTCTTTATTTTATCGTCTTTTTATTTTCTTGTCTACAGGCTATGATGGCGAGAGTAATCTCTCAACAGTAAGGAAAATTTAATTAAAACGAATCTATTTTAATTAAAAATTACAAACAGTATGTGTTAATGTAATAAATCAATTTTTAGGTTGAAGTATATGATCCAGATAAGGATAAATGGACTTTCGTTGCAGCAATGTGCGCTCATGGTGGTGGAGTTGGCGTTGGAGTGATTCCATTTCAGAAAAATGATTCTGACAAATTTAAGAATGATTTCAAATTTGATTCTCAGAAATCTGCAGATAATCACAAAATATAGATTTCTATGTAATAAAATTAAAATTACAATCGTAATATTGTTTGTGATCGTTATCAAGTCCATCAGCTTGAAGTATTTCTACTTTATATATTTAATGCATTTATATATGTTTAAAAGCACAATACAACTTTGAATCCTTTTTTGTTAATTGTATAAAACCGAACTAAAATAAAAATTACCGTCTGACTTTATCAAAAGTAAAAAGTTACAGTTCATATAAACTTGCGAATTGATCAAGGCTTTTTATATACAAGCTCTTATGGAACAAAAGCACGGGACGTGATGGGACGGAATTAATTCAATTCATAATTGTATCTTCCTTGGAATCATAGCACCTAGTACTGGTCTAGGCAAAAAAGGCAATTTTTTATACTTCTCAAAATACTAAAAATCTTCTATTGCCACTTCAATTTTAATTATTTTAGTGCGGAGAATTGCATATAATACATATAAAAAGAATTGAACATATTTAACAGAAAAACACACATAAAACATTTTTTCAAAAGTAACGTTCATTTCCATTTTTCAGTAGAAGTATTGACAATATCGCTATTTTTGTTTTTTGTTTGTTTCCAAAATTCGTTTTATAATTTATTGGATTTCAAGGAAGCGCAAAAACTGCGGAATCCTATAAATGGTGCTAAAGTATGTTTATTTTCAGGGTAAACTACAAAATTATGCGTTCCGATCGCAAATCGAAACACGGTGATAGAAATAAAGGCGGTGGTGTAGCGATTTATGTTTTGAAAAATTGCAAAACTAAGGTGATTCTTAATTCGTCTAAAGATAACCATCAAATTGATAACGTCGAATATTTATTTGTCGAAATTTTCACGGGTAAAATGCCATCAAAAATTGACTTAATATTTACGAATAATCTCGCGCGAACAGAATGTTGACAATATCAACACTATCGTTGCACCATCTTAAAGTCGCGATGGTCATTATTCAGAAACTTTAAAATTATTTCACAATATTGATATAGTCGCCATTCGTCTGTTTTTCTGTATTTTATATGGAGAGAACAGCATAAGTGAAATGCCGTGTGTATGTATTGGTAATTAACCGTAATTAACCGTAATTAACACTTCTGTTTGTCCATGTGAATTGTGTGGCAAACAGAGTCGATAATCACCAATATATGCGTATTATATATCACTTTTGTAATGTTGTTCATTCCGCAAATACAGCTAGCACAACAGAAGTTTGATTGCGTATATATTGTTGATCAACGACTCTGCTTGGCATACAATTTATACGGCCAAGCAAATGCGTTCATTACCAATACATACGCACGACATTTCATTTATGCTGTTCATCTCAAATCACAGAACAATAGACAAAATGACAACATACAATGAAATTATTGTGAAATAGCTTCAAAGCTTCAATGTTTCTAAATAATTATCCTCGCTACTTTGGGATTGCGCCACGATATTACTCGGAACTCGAAAACTCCAGCGCACTACTAGGTCGCTATGGATGAAAGGAAAGCTGCTTACGATGATTGTAAGAGAAACCATACATTGCCTGCAAAATAATTTTGAACACTTAACGGCATCTATGAACCAAGCTGAGCGCAATGTATTTTAAATGTATAGCAAAGGCAACATAGTTTATTTTTGAACCAATTTTAGTGTACATTCGAATGAGATTCGAATGAGATTCGAATGTTGCACGCACTCCATGAGAGAAACAATCATAGTGATGCAGTTACGCATGAACAGTTACTCGGCATCAATAAGAAGCATACATGGGCAAGGGGGGTGTATTCGGGTTTTACCCCCCCTCTGAAATTCTCCGAGAGGACCCCCCCTCGAATTTTTCAAATAAAAATCAAATATTGATGAGCTAAAAAAACAAAAAAAGGTCTTTGATTTTGAATGGAATACTTCTAATTCAAAAACAATTAGATTAGTTTATTAGTTTTTGCTTTTTTTAATACTTCTTAAAAACATGATGTACAATTAATACTTCTTAACAAAATAATTTTATACTGCACACAGTAGTAACTAATTTATTACTAAAACTAAACTAACTCTAAACTTGATGTAATAATAAATAATTAAAGAATGAAATATCAAAATCAAAAGTAGAAATGAAGAAAATCAAAATTCAAATAAACACTGTTTATTCAAAAATATTCAAATGCACTTGCGTATTTATTAATTAAAAGTGAATAGGGTTATTTTGGATAGGGTTATTCACAAAATGTATTCGCTTTCCCAATGATTGCAGTTTTTATTGAAAATTGAACCATAAAAAACGGTTCAAGACGTAAAAATGATGCAAAGAAGAGAAAAAAATGGAAAAAGTCAACATTTTAATGGCATTTTGTTCGAAAAAACTGCTGAAAATTAGTTTTGATGTCCTAATTTGTTCATGAAATTCATTTATTAGACTGTCACTCCAAATTTCATGATCGTAGAAGGACGCTACAATTGATAATTTGTGAAATACTACCATAAATCTATTGAAGAAAAATAACCGATTTTTAAAAAATACACAGGGCGATAAAAAAAATAAGCGAGCTAACTTTTTCAAACAGACCTAGATTTTTTACTCTGCTAACGATGTACTTTCATCCCATTATATCGGAACCCGTGGAATTTGACTTTTGTTTTAAATTGTTGCACTGTGTTTAGTGTTGGCCTACGAACATCTACGAACACTCGTTCGTTCGTTCGTTCGTTCGTTCGTTCGTAGGCATTAGACATAACATATTTGCTCGTTCGTTCGTTCGTAAGAATAACAATTCTTATTTTTGTCCGTTCGTTCGTTCGTAGAAATTGACCAAATGATTTTTGTTCGATCGTTCGTTCGTAATTTTTTCTCGTTCGTTCGGAAACCGCTGCTGAAAGTTATCGTTTGTTAGTAGAAGCTTACGGTGAACATGCTTCAACTCAAAAAACTTGTGAACGATGGTTTGCGAGATTCAAAAGTGGTGATTTTGACTTGGAAGACAAAGAACGGCCAGGTCTTCCAAAAAAAATTGAAGATGCGGATTTGCAAGCATTATTGGATGAAAATCATTGTCAAACGCAAAAAGAACTTGCAATGGAGTTGAAGGTTGATCAAGCAACTATTTCTAGACATTTGCATGCAATGGAAAAAATTCGAAAGCTGGGAAAATGGGTGCCACATCAATTGAACGAAAATCAACTCAGAGCAAGAATCGAAACATGCAAAAAACACCTTGCCGTCAAATTGTTACTGGCGATGAAAAATGGATCTATTACAACAATCCCAAGCGTAAAGCAGCGTATATTGATCCAGGCCAACCAGTACCTTCGCAGTCAAAACGAGAAATTCATTGCCAGAAGGTTATGCTGTGCATTTGGTGGGATCAGGAAGGTGTCGTGTATTATGAGCTGCTGAAACCTGGCCAAACGGTTGATGGTAAGTGCTACGAACAACAATTGATCAAAATGGAGCAAGCATTGAAGGTAAAACATCCACGAATAGCGACTAAACAAGACAAAGATTTTTTTCACGATGATAATGCCAAGCCACATCGTGCAAAGATCGTTAAAAAAAAAGAAAGAACACTTCGGTTGGGATCAGCTTGATCAACCCGCGTACTCTCCAGACCTTGCCCCTTCGGACTACTATTTGTTTCGATCGATGCAAATTGACCTGGCCGATGTACGCTTTAAAAACTTTGAAGAAATACAAAAATGGGTCGCTGACTGGATAGCTTCAAAAGATAAGGAATTCTTTCGACGCGGAATCCACAAACTTCCTGAAAGATGGAGTGAAGTCATTGCTAACGATGAGGAATATATTGGTTAATGTACTCATTCATTTAGTTATGAAATACAATTTTCTTTTCACCGAAAAAATCGACATTTTCTTTGCATACACCCAATATAAATTAAAAAACAGTAATTTATTAATCATTTTCACTCGGAAATTCATCTAAATCCGAGTCGCAATTTTCGCAAGTGAAATAACTTCGAGTCATATTGGAACATTTGAGATGAACAGCTGTCTCTTTGGTTGGTCCCTTCGAAGTGATTCCACGATCACAATCCAATAGTTGATTATCATCAACTAATGCAATATCAACATATTTTGCATTCACTTTGGCAAGATAGCGGTGAAGACTTGACTTCGGGATACTGTACGCCCGTGCAGCAGATCGGACACTTTTGTTGTTGATTTTCACGTCTTTGATTGTTTGAATCAATGCATCGGAATTGATTTCATTCGAACCTTTTTTCGTTGACATCTTGAAATTTTACTGAATGTTACTAAAAAAATGAAGAAAAACAAAAAAAAGTTCATTAAAAACCATTTAAAGTTCATCCAATATCAGTTTAGTATAGTTCCACATCAATAATACAATGTTTTCATATGAATGACAAGAATCATAAGTGTCCCACATTAGGTGACTTGAAGTGTCCCACATTAGGAACTGGTAGCCATTGCCATTTATTAGTTAGCCATTTCTCTCGACCGTACATTCATCCAAGAGAATTGCACACAAAAAACGGTTGTAGCGCAAGCGTTAAACAATACGCAAGCGTCACGCAACGATTTAGCAGATAAATTTAGCAACTAAATTCATCAGCAAATAATTATTCAGTACATGAACTGGTCTGGGTTGGAATAACTTTGATTAATGCAATTAGCCCAGGAGGCTAATAATAATAAGGTTATCAATAAAATTATGCCTTATTGTTTCAAGATCTATGAATAATGTTACATCGTAAGAAAACGTCCATCTAGTGACTTGATGTAGAACTTTCTATACAACCTATGAGTGTGAAAGAGACAAATACGTCTAAAAGAGACAAATACACAAACATTACTTTGTACGTAGCAGCATTATAGTTCTGTAATCAGTCGTTAGATGGCGAATTTTTCTGTGATGACACTTGTTGTTAGTGTAAATTAGTGTAAAATCAATTTTGCTCATAGTGCCTGTATTGTTTATAGTTTTGACTGCACTGCAACCAATCTTAATCAAATCAAATTGGACAAATCAACAATATTGCAAATGTAATTCTAATCAACTTCGATATGAATCTTGGGGTTAGACACGGATTCGATACTAGAAAGAATATAGTAAAACTCAATGCAACTAGGTTCAAGTCGGGACTTTTTTATGCGTATGATATATATACGTCGAACTGTCAAAGTCTACTTGATTGAGTATTTCAAATGGTTTCTAGTACGCATTTAAAATACATAGAGAACTATATCGAACTATGTTAAAAATGAATTAAATTGGTAAAACTTGTACATTTGAAGAATTAAAAGGTTCAGAGGAAAAATGTCATACAGAAAAGTTCCGCAGAAAAATGATAAAAATACATATATACCACTTACTTGGAACACATTTTGCAATAAACTATATGTAAACATAACATGATGGATGTGTCAAATCGTAATGAATCTGAGTGAATGTCTCAATGAAGCGCTGTAAATCATTGCAATATTATTTTTTTTTTTTTGATATGAGTGACTTTAAATGAATCTTTGAACCTGTTCCAACGCCTAGATTTAAATGAAATAAATTTTCAAAGACGTTTAAAACACTTTAATCCATTTTCTTCAATCGTATAGAAAGCTTCACCCCAATAAAAATGGTTCATAATGTAAACCGAATATAAATGGAGCAAACCATACAAAAATAAATCCAAGGTTCTATATATTTGAATTATATAAATTATAAAGAAATTATTTGATATTAATTCGTAAATCAAAAACACCCGAAAACTTCTGTCTACTTGGTCAAACAAGTTGCAATGTTTATATTGCTTTTACATTTAAAAACTCAATATTTGTAAGTATATAATTCAAATTATTTTTCTTATCTTTAAACTGATAACAGTATGAAATAATCAAACATGTAAACTGTGTGTTCAACCAGCTCATCGTACCTGATATGAGTACGTGTACGAGTAAATACTTAGTACGAGTCAAAATAGACAATTTATTACATTTCCTGCAATATACAAATTGTATTGATGCTTCAATTTTAATTATATTTGTGTAAAGATTTATATTAGATTTTATAATCCACTGGATTTTTTGAAATTAGATCACAGTATTAATAAAAATATCAATAAGTTCGTTGCATTTAAACAAATAATCTTAAATTAAAGCAATTAGTTAAACAAACTTTTTTAAATGAAAACTTATATACACATATGTATAAAAGTTAGTTCAAGTTAAAGCAAATACTAATAAGATATTTAAATCCGAATTATTCTTTAACCATTAGTTGCAAGCACAATTCAGCAGTGTTCAAAATATTGTTTTTAAAATGTTTAGTTTCAATATATTATTGTACGTCTTTATTTTATTACTATTGGGTAATTTGGAGAACTCTCAGAAACGCTTTGGTTTTAGCTTGAATGATTCTAACCTGGTATATAAATAATTAATAAACATATTGTGAAAATTCAAAATTAACTAATTGACTATTATTTTATAGACTGCTATCGAACGCCATCACAATGACTTAAAACGTCAAGCGGTTGTACGTTTGCCAAAATATGGAATATTACAGGGATCATTTGGATTTTCTGCATGGACTAATCGCACAATTTTTCAATTTTTGAATGTCCCTTATGCCGAATCACCAAATGGAATTCGGCGTTTTAAGGTTCTCATTCCGTTTTGACAATTTAATTGACAATTAACAAAAACAAAATAATTATTTTCTTTGGAATATTACATATTTTAGGCTCCAATTCCAATTAAACCATGGAATAGCATTCACAATGCAGAAAGATTTGGAATTAAATGTCCGACACTGGCAGATTTAGATAAATTGACACAAATTGAACGTGATGAGATAGATTTGGAGGACTGCTTAAATATGGCCATTTATACCACAAATGTATAGAAAATTTATAAAATGTCAAATTATGTGAACTTTATTCATAATATTGACAATTATCTTTTCAGTTGAATGCTTCAAACCCAATAATGGCTTATATTCATGGTGGAGGATTTCACCTTCACAGTGCCAAAGAATTTCCACCAAATTATTTATTGGAACGAGATATTGTTTTGATAGTCATTCAATATCGTTTGGACATTCTTGGTAAAAATGTGTTTTCATGTGTTTTTATCTCAAAAGTCAGATTTTGAAGAGATTATTTCCATCAATTAGGCTTTTTATCAACAAAATCAAAAGAAATTCCTGGAAATGCAGGTTTAATGGATTTAATACAAGCATTGAAATTCATAAAGGAAAATGCTGAATATTTTGGTGGGGATCGGAATAGACTGTCTTTATTTGGTCAATCTTCTGGCGCGGCAATGGTATCGGCATTAGTTCTTAGTCCAATGGTTCCACAAAATTTATTCCACCAGGCTATTATTCAATCTGGTTCAATTTTTGGAAATTGGGCATACACAACTGATCCAATAGGTGATGCAAGAAATATCGCTGAATCAGCCGGCTTGAATCCAAATCAAACAATATCATTTCTAAACCAAGCATTCATGACAATGAAAGTATATGATTTATTGAAAGCAGTTGAAAAATATCAGGTTTTGCTTATATTAGACACTTATTGGAAACACTTTATAGTTTTCTGTCAATATTCATAGATGAATGGTCTAAAGAATTCAAATATATTGGTTGGAGGTCGATCAATTGCAATTGGTGGTCCATCTAACTTATTGCCAGACATACCTCAGGAAATTGTGTCCTCTGGTAAATATAATAAGAAAATTCCAATCATTATCGGAACGACCAGAGATGATGGAGACTATGTTGCAACTGGTAAATTTGTAAATATAAGTATATATTAATCATTAACGTTAAAAATCTCTAAATTTAATTGGTTTATTATTAGTTATATATGACATATTGGCTGAAACAAATAAATTGAATAACACATATTTCATGAGAAATGAATTAGTTAAATCAATTTGTAAGATATCAGGTAAATAACAAGATTATCTAATAATTCGTTTGAATCAAACTCTCAACATTTGGAAAATTTGTTTTTATAGACATCGTCGATGACACTGGAACTTTAGAAACTTTGACTTCTTCAATCTATTTTACCAAAGATCAAATAAGTTCTGGTAATTTTGGTATTTGCTCTGCTGGTATCATTGATGTGAGTAAAATTTATTTTTGAACCAAATAATCATAGAAATTGATAAATAATAATTTTTATTTCATTATTCTCGATAGATGTTGGGCGTGATGAATTTCAAAGCACCAGCTTTGAAGTTTGCTCAAATGAATGCGCGCATTAATCCTTTACAAACATTTGTTTATACATTAGATTATAAAGGTGAACACACGAGGTAAAAATAATTCAATTTTTATGTATTATATTATAATAAATTTTGCACAAAAACAGATTCGGCTACGAAGGAGACGTTTCACATTATCCATTCAATGGTGGAGTATCGCACTCCGATGATTTAATTTATTTGTTTCCATATCCACCAAATGTGGCAAAACTCAATGAAGCAGACACTAAATTCGCAAAAATTATGATCGATTTATGGACATCTTTTGCTGAAAATGGTATTCCAGAAATCTCCACAAGAATGAATGGTATCAATGAAATGGTCTGGCAACCTTTCCAAGGACCTTTTGGTCCATATTTGCATATTGAAAATGAACTTAAGATCGGAAATGATTATCGAGAAGAGTTTACCGTGCAAACTCGAAAACTAAACCAAAACAATACATTTTGAAACAAAATTAACTACAACAAATTCAAAATTCGCAATTTTTCCTTTTTTTATTTTTATTGTTTGTATCAAATTCATTGATAAAACGTTTGTTAATTTTCTCTTATTTTACAAAAAACACAAATTCAAATATTCATTTTTTTATAGAATGGAAACTCCGTCCTCTCAAATTAAATCAATGCAACTCATTTTTTATTTTAAAATTATTTTTTATTTCTAAGAATGTAATGTTATAATGTTGGGACAAATTAATATTAAATCAATGAAGGAGTCACATTTATACTAATGTATCGTTAATAAAATGTGCTTCAGTTCTTCTGATTTCGATTTGACCTTGTTTCAAATCATCTTCGGCCCATTTAACAAAAATAAACAGTTCTTCTTTCAAATATATACATAAGGGACTAGCGTTTTCCTACCTAAACTTCTCTACCTAATTGCACAAAAAGAAAAAAAAGAATGAAATTGCATAAAATAAATTTGTGGGTAATAATAACACCTAATATAGAAAAATAGGTTTTTTAATGCTTACTCAAGTTAATTTTCTGCATATATTCTGGCAGAAAAGTTTTGTTTACGTAAATCTCTTTTAATTTCCGTGAGTGACAAACAAATAGAACAATCGCATCTACAGAGTCGGTGTAAGCATAGATTTCCTCAAGATTGATAAGATTTTGAGCCAAAATTTCAGCTTCTGCTCTGGAAAGAATGGCATCCAAATAAAGTATTTTCAAGGTTTTCATTGCGGCAATAACGTTCTAGAACACCTGGTTCACCATAATTGCTTCGAGATATGGCATAGGTGGCAAATTTGACTGCAACATACCTATACATATAAATGAATATGTAAAAAGTTTAAAATAATAAAAATAATAAAACCAAATAATACAATAATGAGTAAAATATTTACATTGACGTCGTCGGTATCATATGCAATTTATTGAATAGCCCTTGTTTGTGTGAATTGTCGATACTTTGGAAGATTTGTTTCATATTGAGATCGACACCAAATCCTATATCTAAACAAAGTTCATCAAATTTAATGCCGGCTTTCATAATTGATTTTGTAATTTCCAGTGGATACTTTGATGCAGCGAAACTGCAAACATTGGGATTACGATGAAAAATGTTTTTAATTCTTCGGACGGTGCTTCATCAAAACTCCAATTTAAATATTTTAAATGAGAATACTTTTGTAATAGCCATTTGTTTTTAATTCCACCATGAGTACATTCGGTAAATGATTTCAGTACTAATTGCTTCAAATTAAGACAATACTTTAAGAATCAATCGTAAAAATCAGTAGCAAATGAATATTCTCTCAAACTCAACAATTTCAACATTGCTCAATAATCCTTCAATACGCTTGCCATGCATTTCGGTTAATGAATGTGCTTCAAGAATTCCGATTTTTTTTTTTGAATTTGTTTACACATTCTGCCAACGTGTCGGAATATTGTCGGCTATCGACCTCTAATTGCAATGTTTTGGAAATATTCACGGAATCAATAATTGAACATATTTTTCACGTGGCCAATATTCAATCCGTTGTTCGCGATCCATTTTGACAGTCATCCGTTTTGTTGGATATTTTCTGCTAAAATATCTACTGACGCACGATTGCATTTGTTTACAAGTCATGCTCAGATTCACCAATCAGGTAATGATAACCATTCTAATATATCTTCAAGGCAATTATCATTGATTGATATCACATTCATTTTTGTTTCATCAATTTGGAAATCATTTTCAATCACTTTGAACATAAGTTTTCTACGTTTTTGCTTTCTCGGTTTTAACTCTCTTCTCTGTCTTTTCGTTCCAACCATGTTTAGTGTGTAATTTTTATACAACAACAAAAATCTGTATTTTGATTTGATTTAATTGAATTTAACAATAAAATCAATTACAAAATGTTAAAAACGCCTGTCTGAAAAAAATACACAAATTATTGAAGAAATAAACAGTTCCACAAGAAAAATACGATTTATTTAATGATTAATTAATGTTTCAGTTTCTTACTACACTCTTTAATGAAAGATGATAAAATGTCAAAATTGTATAAATTCACAACTTAAGTGAAGTTAGTTTGACATTTTTTTAAAGATAAAATGTACCAGCGCGAATTTAGAACCTATGTTTTCCTATGTTATCTTTTTACATTGTTTTGAAAATGTAACAATGATGATTTGTTTATATTTGCTCTTTTTTTTTAGTTCTGTCAATTTGCTTAAACAATTAACTTCGTCATTTATTCTATTTATCCATGAAAATACTCCTTTTACACTGATCATATTATTCGTGGCATTTCAATTGTTCTTGGTGAACAGATTTATGTTCAAACAGTTTGCGACGACTTTTAAATTTTTTTGAACAAATATCGCATGAAAATAACTTCACTGGTATTTCACACAGTTTATCGTGTGCGATTCTTTCACTGTGCGATTCAAACACTTTCGAACATTTTGAACAAACCAATTCATTGCGTACACAACTATGATTATGTAGTGTTGTTGCTTCTAAAAATTTTTTCGTACAATTTTCGCATGTAATTAGTTTTTCTTTGTCATGTTTTTTCATATGTCGTGTTAAATAGTGCTTAAGTCTGCCTGCATATTTACATCCATAAACTGGGCATTTGTGCGGTTTTAGTGGATCAATTACACTTATTCTTACATTTTTTCTTGACCCCGAAAATCTTTTCGAAATCCTATGCGCTGAGCTAATTCTAATTTTTCTTGGTCTCATTGTCACCTGTTCTAATGCAATATTTGGGGTCAAACTCGTCTCCTCCTTTGAATCCGTGCCAATTTGAATTTCATCATTCTTCTTTTCGTTGACAATATTGTTCTTCATTGCATCATCTTCTATTACAATAACTGTAAAATAATTTAAAGAACAAATTAATTAATAATTATTATTTTCAAGTTGTAAGAACTTACTTGTTCTATTTACTGCGTGAATACTGTTTGCAATTTCATTTTCTACTGTTGAATTGTTTGTAGTAGCAATATTCTTAATTGAATTGGTAATATTATTTTCTTCACATTGATCAATTTTCACTAAGAATACATCTGTGTTATTTGCCATAATAGAAGTATCAGGAATTAAATTTGTATTAATACTGTAATTTGTTCTTATATTTCCGGAAATCCAACTGTCCGTTAACACTTGAACATTGCTATCATTGGGATTATGAACTACAAAGTTTATAAATATACATATTTTTTTAATTGGAATTATCACGTAATTTACTATTAATTAATATACGCACATTCATTAATAGCACGAGTAACAGCGGTTTCAGTATCAATTGGTTTTTCTTTAAGCATTGTACAGTTCGTAGGCTTTTCAGCTAAAATTGAGTCGGATGCTATGACAGTATTGTCCAAATATGCATTTAGTAACATTGTTATGCTTTCCATAGGCAAATCACGAAAAATTGAGTTTGTATTCAAAATTTGTTTTTGGAATGTGCCATCAAAATTTTGATCTCCTGAATTGAAATTGAACGAACGGAATTTTCTTGTATTTGGATTAGATTGCGTGTTACGATACAGTTCATCTGTTACATCTTGAAGGATTTTCACCATTAGTTGTACCTTTTGTAAAGTATCTACAACGAACGGTAAACATTCCTTTATATCCATCTTCTGTAAAAAAAAAAGTGTTTTAATGATTATTTTTATATTGAAAGCCGTTGAATGAGTGTTTATCCATATTTACGTACAATTACAGGCAATTATCAAACCAATAAAAGTCGATTTGATGAAATTTGAAAGAGTTTCCTTTCAAAATTAAAATATTTACTAATTTATTTGAATGCAACACAATTTTAGTTGAGCACAATCGGGTCAATAAGACACCAGATAGTTGTATGTATGATTGAAGCGGCAAATTGTTGTCGAGTCATTCGCTGTTCAGCACAATTTTGCATTAATGTTATGAATGTTTAAGTACTAAATTTAGCTAAATGTGACACTTTAGATTGTAAACTGTGTGCAAATGTGCATTGAAAAAAAAGAAATACTTCGAGGTTAGGTCTTACCGCTTATTTGTCACCATTCAAGCAAGATATCAGCCGTTGAAATATTCTAATTAATATAAAACTTATAAACTAAGTTTTATTTTTGACACATGAACCGTTGAGATGAAACAATGCGTGTAAAAATTGAAGAAATATATGAAACAAGTGAAACATAAAAATAGATGCAATCAAAACTGAAATAAGAAAGAGTTGCAAATAAATGTGAAACATAATATATATAATAGAAATTATTGACAAAATGACAAGCGGGGATGCCATTCATATCTTATGAACTGAATAATTGTAATTTGACAAAATTTATTTGGGGATTTATTCAAATTGCATATATTATATGTATGAGTTGGTGAATATATTTATTTCTTTGGATGACAATTGAAACATAAAGTAATATAATAAATATATCCACAAGATCGGAAACATATTAAATTGTACAAGATGCGTTTTTCTTCTATAGCTGTAGATCATTCTATTCAGAATAATAATTGAGTCATAGTAGTTTTACTTCTTTGTATAATATTTTATTTCAAAATTCATAACAATGATAAAAATGATCTAAACTTGATGATTCACTACAGAAAATATAAAAAAAAAAGATTTAAATACAAAACCAGATTCTTTAAAAAGTTAAAAAAAAAATATGTCGCGCAGTTCTATAAAAATAAATCAATGATTGTTGTTTACAATATTTGCACTTCAAACGGTTGATTTTGTTAAAGAATTTTCGATTTGTAAAAAAGTTGAGAATGAAAATGATGAAAAAATACAACAGTTGAGAGTAAAGGCGATAAGATATTAAGATGTATTTACACGCCAGTCTTCCACCTCCATTTTATCATTTAAGCAATTCATTTATCCAATTCGATTGATTAAAAAAAAGCAGCAAATAATAAAATGTGCAATTCTCATTTTTGAATTGTTGTAATTTATGACAAAAAACGCCCGAACAACTGGAAAGACTAAAGTGAGTAAGATCAGGGGAGAATCACAAATTAAATCATTGTGTATGATTTTGGACTTGAGATTTGTTTAGATGTTAAAAAATTCCATGCCCCGAAGAACAATGCTCTTTGTAGTAATGTTTCCCTAATGGACTCCTGATCGATACACCATCTTGCTCGCTGTATTGTAGTGATCTAAGAAGACATGAAACTTTGTGTTGCTTGGCAGTCATTGCAAATTTGTGTGTTGTGTGTTACATGTGGTCGCATACTAGCTATAAGCCCAAAAATAAAAAGATTTAAAATTTTAAATGTTCATCTCCTGGCCATGAATCATCTGTGCGTTATAATTTGTGGTTGAAAAGAGAGATTGTAACAATAGTGTGACTTACAATGAAAGACGAAACAATTGTGGGTGGCTCACAGCTCATAATAGACAGATAATATAATAGGAATAATATAAATCAGTGGTCATTCAGAACTTTCTTTAGGAACGGTCTTCTTCAGTCTTTTACAAAGTCATCTGACAAAAATGTTGAAAACAAAACATATTTTAACCCTATAAACTGAATATTCACTTTAACTAAATACTCATGCACATTTCATAACATATATGTTTGCTATAAAAGTTTTGAATTGATTTAATTGAGTAAAAGGAAACCTGTTCCGAAAGTTTTCCAAGATACACACAGAATAATCAGATTACTCACCTGAAATGAGGTATCATATTTGTTTACATTCTTGTCTTCCAATCGATTAGTACGTACTAAATGATTAATTCTTTACATTTGCACGATTGCAACGATTGAAAAAAAATGGCAAAAAATTATTTATTTTCATTAAATTATAATTTGACAAGAAAAATATTATGTCTACAAATCACTGTCTATGTAAACAATTTATGAATTAATCAAACTTTTTGACACATGAATTTTTTGTCACACAAATTCCACCGAATAAATACATTGCTTAAACTAGAAACGTAACATGAAAAATGTCAACTGAATCGGATATCTTCCAAATCTATCTATATAAGAATATTCTGGGCTTTTAGTTATTTCAAAATTTTGTCGAGAAATATAGACTTTTTTCCAAATAAAAAACATAGTTGTCTCATCTTTTTTTATAAAATGATGATTTTTTCTACCGAAAAAACATGAAGAGTATACTGATGTGCTATTTTCTGGACACCAAAAGTAATCGACTTGTTCATTTCTGTGATTTCGATAAAACTTAGCTGAATGAATTATTCATGAATTTAGTCATGTTGTTATGTGTATGTGCACGTACATGTATACGTGCAGATTCATTTGTTGGCATTTCTTTCATGTCTCACAAACTGTAGCTTCTGAAATAGAATGAAACGGTAGACCTGAACATTTTTTAACTACCCAATAGTGATATTAAGAGTAGACAGAAATGGATGTAAAAAATAAAAAAAACGACACTAAATCTCTTTATGCACTGTTTTTATGTATGCTAGATTGCCCTAGGTTATTTTTTCATGGATTGTTGGTACTCTTATGTTTGTGTGAACTACAAAAAAAAAAATACTAAAATAGCACTTGCAATGTCAATGCATCATTTCACGTAAAACCTTCTCCTGGCTATATTTTTCAATTAGACAATTAGAAAAAATGCATCAAAATGAACAATTTAATTAAATGAATGAAGATCTTTTGATTCAAGCCGAACTAAATGTATTAAATATTTGCAATTGAATGTTTCTATTACGATTCGCGATTATGGGCAATGACTAAACACGGTTATTATGTGGGTGTACAGTGTACACTTGTATTTACATCTAAATTGCACCGCTTGAAAGTTTTCTAGTAATTTAACACAGATTTAAAACACAATCTCAAATTAGTAAAATATTAAATCAAAAAAGTATTTTTTCAAGATATTGACATAAAAGTACTATACAAACAATAGAGTGTTAGAGCTATAGGCATAGTCACGAGCCAGTATATAATGGAATTGCAACATACTTGAACTTTACTATTCAATCAGCTACAACATTTACAGATTAAGAAAATCTAATTTGAAAATCCCTTAATTCAATCTCTATGATTCAGTGCAATACCATTTATTGTTGATATGGTTTTTCTATTTTTAGATGTTCATGTGCTTTCAACAATTTATTGTTATTTAAACAAACTATACTGAAATTCACAAGCATATTTTTTCCATGAAGATTTACCGTATATTTATAATAAATGTAAAATAAATCATAAACAAAGTTTGCCATAAATCAACCATTAAATGATTTTGAAAAGCAGGTCTTCAAAGTAGCTAAACAATGGATTTCTGAAAGAGTAAATTGTGTTTAAGTGACATTAAATAAAATTAATTATCCACGTTTGTTTTTAAATTGGTTTGTTCATTTATTAACCTTCAAATCAAAACATTCGTCCTTCAAACATTTCATGTATAAATGTAACTATTTCAATTTTTTGAAGATTTGTCTGCGGAACCGAACGGTTTTAGAAATAAACAAAAATTGTTTGGTGCTTTAACCTTTCCGTAATCAGTGTGTGAAAAGTATTTTGATGAGAAAATATTAGATAAAAGTAAAATAAATGAATTAAATAATTAAAATGAGCATTTTTCCGGCGAATTGGTCTTAGTTATGTATTTTAATATTTAATTTGTATGCAAATCCGCAATTGATTCAATAATTACATAATTACCTAATGATTTTATACAGAACGTTTCTTCCAACTTCATCAGTGAGAACGTTTGTATTTTTTATACAGGAATTACTAGTAACTCGGCTATCTTTTTCCCGAATATTGTTATTCAATTATTTTGATTAGATAGAATTCTTTGATGTTTTCATGGGAAAAAGTGAATTACCCGAAGCAATAGTTTTATTTTCCAGTAGCAAAAAGTTTATCTTAGAAATGTAAAGTTTTTGACAACAAAGCTTAAATTTCATTCAAAAATGCGATTTAAAATTGTTGTGTGGGAATACATTTCTAGAAATAGGAAGTAAACAAAATTGGTCGTTTGATATTATTTTTTCTATCTTCCTTGTGCGTAACTAATGTAATTCAAAATTTTATACAAACTGTGACCATTGACCACACACACAGATAATCCCAAGAAATGTCTACTAATTTTATTTATCAAATTAAAATGTGTGTTTATTTTTAAAGTTGTTAACAATCTACTACATAAGTATTGTACCAAGTGTAAACATTTCCCAGCTAAATTTATATATATTTATATATATAATTTGCTTATTTTCCGAATTGAATGATTTATATTATGCGTGTGTGAACTAATATTGGCTTTTTCTGACTGCTGCTATTACACTGCACTATGTCGCTACCTATTATTTCGGATTTTAAAAGTATTTTTAGCAAAATCGTCGAATTGTCTGCACCTTAGTCTAAATAGCTATATCAAATCTTTTACAATGGAATCGTTCATGTGTTATTATAAATATATGAATATTTTGGTTAAAATGATTGATAATATGAAAATAATAGAAATGAAAAAAGTAACTAAGTGATATTTACAATAATAGCTATTCCAATGCAATAGAAAATCAAACTGGTGTGTACTTAATCTTTTGATATTGATATGTTCGCTTCAAGAATGGTAAAAATATATTAATTTCAGAATATATTCATTCATTAAGTTTGTGACATTTGAATTTGATTGAAGCCATGAACTGAACATCATCCGCTTATAGCTTCAAGGTTTTAACAGTTCCCTCCAAAAGTTGATGGTTCAATTCAACATTATATATAATTTTTATATATTTATATTTTGTTGTATTATTCGCGACGTAGATTAAATATGCCGCTATCACATAATGAAAAGTCGGCACAAACAAGAAGAAAAAGCGCCAAAGAAACCGATAAGTAATGCGACATCAGAATGCACTCGTTTTTAAAAAAAAATCATTTGTCTTTTACTGATAGTTTATATGCAACAGAATTTCTCTTTATCTCGAGTTGTTCAAATTAAAAGTATCAACATTACAAATTTCAGCTGAACTTCTAATTTTTTTTTTTTTGTTATTATCGCACGAATATACAGTTTCAAATTAAAAAAAATCAGAGCCATTTTTTCAAAAAGAGAAAAACAACAACATAAAATGTTTATTTTGTTTGTGTCGAAAAAAGTGTGTGCTTATTTTCATTCATTTTACAATATTGTTGTGCTAAAAATCTCATCATGAAGCGCGCTAATCAGAGAAGTAGGAGATTTTTTGGCATACACATGAATGAATAAATTTTCTCAATTCTCAAGGCGGAATTTTTATTTGAAAATTCATCTTAAATTTATATAAATCAGACGATTTTTGACATCTATATTCAAGAGAATATATTTGTCGAAAATTTGAACAGTTTTTTTTTAAATTACTCGATTTCTAATTCAAATTAAATAATGATTTCTTGATCAATGATCATGCTGATTTAGATATGCATTCAAGTCAATCAAATCAAAAGTTGTGAGCAATTTAATGAATAGTATAATAATCCGATAAAGGAAACAAAAAAAATGATATTATGCGATTGATGTTTCATACATCATAAGGAGGAAATTGGGTGGAAAATATAATTTGTGCTCACTAGCGGATACATTTATCAACACACGCATACAACCTGTGAAAAATGATTTTTACGTATTAATAAACTTGGATACTGTCCAAAAAACGAGAAAGGATGACATGAATTATGAATTTTGTTTTTGAAAATATGCAAAGATTAAAATGTTATTTATGTTTTGATGCTTGCACAAATGATGCAAAGTGCAAACCACACGCATCGTTTTTAAACATATGCACGTGGAATTCAAATACTTATTTAAAGATTATCACCAAAACCCTTCAGAAAAATATTTATATTCTATTTAAAATTAAGCTAGAACAAAATCGCAAAAATAAAATGAAAAAAATGAATGAAAGAGAAATTCATTCCACTGACCTAATTTATTTAGCATACTTCCGGATTACATTTTTATTTAAATATCAATGCCATAAAAAGTTAGTCCAGCGAAACGTTATTTAAGGTTACATTGTTCAGCTGAAAATATATATGACAGTTAAACAAATGAATGGCGTATTGTCATGCAATCAACTGCGCATCATTTTTATTTAGTTGTTGCAATCCAAACTTAAGTTGAACAAAGTATTGTTATATACATTTTTGGAAAAAGAACTTGTTCAGTATTTACTCTCCCTATTTTGAGTTACCATCGATGAAATACTAAAATAGTTCTATGACTTATAACTTATAAGTAAGAAAAAAACGAGGGGCGAATACAAATGTGTTTATATTTACTTGTTTACAATGAACATGCTTGTATACTCAAGACTGTATATCAAGACGTTGTTGAAAATACTCGAGGGGAGAAAAAAGAACGACGCAAAAGAAACAGTGTTCTTTAAGCACATGTTTGTTCAACAGCTTTAATATTTTTCTAAATCGCACGAAGCACATGTTAAATGGTCAGAGCCAAAAATGAAAAATGGTATTGCGTTGTTAAAAAGTTAGTTCTTCAGTTTTTTTTCCAAAATAGGGAACACATAACAGAACCTTTTTTAAAATCCACTAAAATTCAATACATTTTTTTTGTTCGTATGACCTATTTATTTAATTTTATGAGCACCTTTATTATAGTCACCCAGTAATTAAATGAACACATCATTATACATAAAGTGCATCACACGATCGCGAATAACTGAAATTATTTTATCCATTGAATCATTGTTTGATCAAAACCCATTGATGTTTTGTAGATTGTGCCTGTACTATTAGTGCTAAAGTAATTAATTATCTTCATTGAAACAGGATTTGAAAACACCTACTGACTCATCATTTATAAGTTATGACAAAAGTCCAAATCGATTTTATGAACAATATTCAATATACAATCATGTTTTCTTTACATTGAATTGTTTTTTTCATTATGAGATTTCAAAAAATGATTAAGACAATAACGATGTGATTAAACAACACTTAATGCCAACTATATTTAGTATAAATTTATCAATAAGCGAAAATTTTTTCAATATTATTCTCAAAGAATGGTTTGATTTTGCTGAGAAAAAAACTTAACAAAGCCTTGATAAGATTATAGACTGATTAATATTACTGATGTTTGATAGCATGGTAAATATTTCCGAAATTTAAATAGCCATATAGTGGCTTTAATTCTCATTTAACACCATCAAGATGTTAATTCCGTATATATTCGATAAACACTCAGTTATAGAAATATAAAATCACCAATAAAATATGCTTTCAGCAGAATTTCAAATGTAAATGAAATTATGAGAGATTAATTTTTCGGCCGGTTTTTTGAATGTTGTAAGGAGCATTTAAAATGCTTATATATTATTTTAGAAAATGTATATACATTTATGTTATCCTCTATATGTGATATTATGTCGGGTATTTATTTCATGAACATGAATGTGACTATCATGCTTTATGTTTCACTTCTCATTTAAATGCTTTCAATAAATTTATCAAAGATCAAATTTGTTGTAATAAATTAATCAAAAGAAAATATTCCACAAAGTTCATATATAAAATTCTCAAATTTTCAAATTTTCTCATTTTTCTTTTTTTGAAGCCAATTCCAAAAGAATGTTTTTGTGTTTTCTATGAAAAAATATTCTCCCAAGCAGTTCATGTCCGAAAAATGAATGTTCTACCAAACACCTCTCATAAAAGTGAAATGAATAATTTAATATTCGTATCGTGATGAACAATTTAAAAAAAAAAAATATTCTAAATAAGAAGAACTTCTAACTGAAAAAAAAAAAATCATTGAAGGTTGTGAATAGAATTTCTTTTCTCTGATTAACATTTCAAACAATAATTTAATAGAAAATTTTTTTCACAGTATTATATATATTAATGAGATTTATCAAATATATGAAATATGTGAAATTTGATGTTGAAAAAAAGTTCCAATTTTCAGTTATCTTTGAAACATATTCCAAACGCGAACAAATGTGATTTTCCGCTGAAATGAAGTCAAAACAAGGCGGTTTGTGAAAATCGGCTGCGAAAGAATATTGCACTGATGCGAACAGATAATGAAGCAACATTGTTACAATCGTACATTTTTCCATATACCTACACAGAAGGCAGAAGCTTAATTCAAAATTGACCGCTGTCATGTGTGTTGGCGCACTGTGTGTGTCAAATGATTTGGCACCGCAAATCAAGAATAAAAAGATTAACAAAAAAAATTCGCAAAAAAAAACGGTTGGTACATTCAACGAGTACCGGATTGTTGATCAACACACAAACAATATAGCTAGCAACTAGTGTGCGAAATTCTAGCGCAAAAAAAATGGCCAAAACTAAAACAAAAATCCATTTAGACATTATACTATACATATATTAAGATCAACAATCACATGCTAATACACTCTCTCGTTTCTCTTTCATTCGTAGCGATTTCGCTCATAACCAATGGATTGCCCGCGAAGTGACGTGATCAGTAGCCAATCGTTGACGTTCATCGATGAGAACATTTCTATTTTTAAACGACGTAAATAAAACCAAACAGCGATGGGCTCGCTTATTTGTTTCCATGCGTAGCGTTTTATTCATGCACATAACGCGAACTATGATGCGGTGACGGTAACGACAATGGCAAAGGCAACGTGAGCACGCTAAATTGTTCATTTATTTACGTTGAAGTCGATGCGAATGTTTTCCAACCATGGATTTAGTATAGCATTGCACATTGAACGTTGCGCACAACAAACGACCCACCATTCGTGCCACACATATTGTATATTTTCTAAAAATCTTTACGATACTTTTGTTTTCATTTCATTTTAAACAGAATGATTGAAGTATGTGTCGCATCCAACGTGCATTAGTTTTACCCAGTTACAAAATGAACCGAAAAAATCAATCGAAAACTAAGAATTGATAGATTCAAGAATTATGACGGTTTTTCAACGATCAATTCAAATATGTACAGTGTACACTCAAAATTTATCCTATTAAAACACTTCTTTAAAAAAGCTTATTCATAAGTGTCTGATATACAATTTGAAGAAGAGTGAATTTAAATTGAAAATATAAATATATACATAAGTATTGATTCACAAAAAATATAAGAAAATAAATAGTTAGATACACTTGGATAGTCCAGTGCACGTGGTTATTAATCAAAAAGGATGAAAAGTGCGAGTGTGTGCGTATTTGCGTGTATACGAAAGAATTGTGACGCCGCCGGTTTTCGAACGCACAGCGAATAAGTGTATTCTAAATGTATATTTCTTCATTGTTATTAAGAACAGCGCTGTTGCCATTAAGCAAAAGCATTTTTATGTAAACAAAATTTCAAGTGAGGAAAAGAGAGTACAGTTCAAATTCTTTTTGCCAGATTGAAAACAGTTCATTGTAATAATCCCTTTTATTTTATACGTAATAATCAAAAGAGTGCCGAGAAATAGACTAGTTACTGTTGCGTACGTTCTTTAATGGATATATTGATTTTTGCATGTGGCAAATATCCTTCAACAATCATTGTTTAGTGAAAATCAGTTATTTGATTCCATTTCAAATGGAATGGTTGTTCGTTATTATTGGGCGACAGAATCCATTTTCGTTCGAGCCAGAAATGAAGAAGTGCCATTAATTCGATATCGAAAAGTTATGGTGCTAACAAACAAGTTAGAAAAAAATCAATAATTCATGGACTGGATTATAACAAGCAAATGCAAATCAATCGTTGGCGTCAGTAAAGAAAATATGAAAAGCAATTATTTAACGTGAGAAAGTTTATGTTTCGTTTCGTTTCCTATCCATTTCACGATTTTGATATACATTGAAACTGTGAAAAAAAAACATTTGCTATAACCGTTACGCATTGTGAATTTCGGAAATTGTTGAGCTTCTTTAGAATTATTACCGGAATTCGTTTTATCGCACACTCTTAAATAGTTTAACTTAAGAACATGTGCGGATGTTTTAATGGACTTTTATTACTTTAATTCGCATGAAAAAAAAATTTTCTGTGACTTCCTTTTTTCCACAACCACATCCACCAATTGAAAAAACAAACTGAACTATTTTCAATAGTTTTTACTGCACTCCAACGCTGAGAAGAATTATTGAAGAACAATTTAAGCAGAATATAAATTATCCTTATGCTTGATGGAAAATGTATACTAATTCTATCAATTTGGAATCAACAAGGCAACAGGTGTTTTCGAAATCATGAAGTAAGTATATTTTAAAACTGATTAAATCATATTTTTTTAATAAAAAAAAACAACAGAATATCGTTTGATATAAACATTTCAATTGAAATGGTCATAACAATTAATTTATTGCGATGGTCGTGACTTCGGTAATGTAAAAATGTTTTAAGATTAGTTCAAACTATTAAATAAAAATAAATATAATAATAGCGTTAGATAATAACGAAACGATCCCCATAACTGTATAGTGAACATGGATTAAATAATTTAATAATATGTTGCATATTTTTGCAATTTAGTTACTTTGGTTTTTATTGAATTGATTCAAATTTTCTTATAAAAAATATATGAATTTCATCATTGTAAATATAAGCCAGTCAACTTATCTTGTCGATTGAAACTGATAACATAACTCTGATCTTATGTAGTAAACAAATAAATTATTTTATATATCTTCAAATGAATCATAAACGTATTTAAAAAAAATATCATCTATTGACTATGATATTATTTTGTAGCTTCGATAATTTGTGTTTGGATTTGTCGCCATTTCTATGTGAATAAGAAAATAATTCTCTTTACTCACAAAAATCGCATGCGCTTAGCAATAAAAATTCCCTTGTAGCCACCCATTTAATCACATGATCACTGCCATTCAATAATCAGCTGTTTCATTTGAGTTAGTGTTCCAGTTTTACGGACAGTTTTTTTTCACTTTTTCCATCATTTCGTTTAAATATTATTCTCAGTGCTTGGAAAGAACAATTTGTCTGTATATATTAATTATATTTTGACATTATGACAAAGAATCATAACGCGCAGCGAACTTACAAAATTTATTATTGTTCCCCATGGTTAATTTGGATGTGCCTTTATTTATTTTCGCTGTGGTTTTCTATACATTTCTCACGCCATTTCTCAACGCAAAACTTTGTTCTATATTAAACAAATCCTTCTCAGTTTTCAATGTTGAAAAAAGCTATCCACGTTGTGAATAGGAAAGCATTAAATAAGTAAATCTTTTAAATAGTGCACATTATTCGATTGTACGCATTCAAATGATTCTTTTTTTGTTTATTCGGAACTTGGAGTTTATATATTTTGCACACATGCAAATGCTGCTAAATTTTCATTACTGACCTATGTACAGAATTTAATTTGCATCGTTCTCTTTCAACTCTTTTCTTTCGAATTGATTACAAAAGAAATCAAACTCATACAGTAAATGCGAAGTATTATTAACTAGACTTGAATATGCGTTAGATTTTGATTGGGTGGATCGACGGTGATATTGAATATTTCTAACTTTGTTCTGTATAATAACATCAGCAGATTCTCACGCAATACTTTCAATTTCGTTCATAAATTATTCCAAATAATAAGTTATAACATTAATATGCGTTTGCATTTGTGTTTGTATTTCGTTCAATTGACGATCACATATCGTACTCCAAATGAGTATAGCCTAATGAACAGAAATGAACAAATTGGAATAAGGCGAAAAAAAGTAAATTGAGTTTTTTAATCAACAATTTTATAATAATAATAATAATAATAATAAAAGCAGTAGAACATCTCTTCTTTTCGGATGGAAATAATGACTCAATCAATTGGATGAAGTGGCATAAAATGGTAACAGCAAAAGCAATCTCATTGAAAGTGCCTTAGTTTTCACTGTTGGCGCCGCCAACAGACGAATTTTATGTTTCAATGTTCAGATTCCGTTTATTATTTCCAAAGATGAACGAATAACTAGTTCAGCTGTACGCTGATGATAATAATACAGATGCAGTATAGTACTGATTGAGTAGTGTCTTAAGCCTGTATTTAAAATGTTCATTTATACACAAACATAAAATATTACAAAGAAACAGATTGTTAGACGGACAATTGCACACCATCGCCTGGACTGAATGAAAAATAGATAAATTATATAATTGTTAACTACATTTTCCATAATTATTAGCTATTAACTTAAGCTAAAATTATGAATGAAAATCCAGCGCAAAAAGCGCCGTTGTTTAGATCGTTTAATTATAAATCTTCAATTAACACGGAAAATAGTATCATTCGGATAAATGTGGGAACCATTTGAAACTTCCTCATTTCTTGTCCTCCAAGAAAAATTATAAACGACATTTTGAAATGTTTTTTTGCCAATATGTTTTTCTATTCTGTAAACAATAGGCAAGGAACTAAAATATAGTTACTATATTTTATTCGAATGTTTTTATTTATGCAAAAATGTCCCAAGTGACCTTGAATACTAATAAGCTATACAACTTTTGTTTTGACCACAAATACATTCATTTTAACAATAAATCTATGCAAATAGAATTATATATACTTAAATATTTTGGCTATTATTTTAGTCATGCAGAGTTTAGTTTGACTAAATGATTTGACACACATTTTAATCATCTGCAACAAAAAAGCTTTTGAATCTTTTTTCCTGCATTAATATTTCGGAAGAACGTGAATAAAATGTGCAATTATCGGCTTTTCAAACTTTGTAACCAAAGCTGACCTGAGTTTTGTTATTTTATTACAAAAAGAATAACATAAAAACAAAACTAATGAGATTTCCAAAATATCATTTCATCTTTCCTGTTTCAGCTGATAAGATGTCGTCAAATCGAATAGATTTTTTTTATTCGATAAATCGATTTTTTATCAACGTATTTGAATATATCTTCAGAAATCGAATATTCTTTTGGCAATAAAATCATTTCATCGCCATTAATAAGCATTCTCGATTATGTGCCAAGCCCGTCATATCTAATGTTCATGAATTGCTCGATCGAAATAGGAACGAGAGCCAAAATACAAGAGAAAAAATTCAAATAAATTCGAGAGTCATCGAGTGATGAAGAACAAATGCGATCAAAGAAAGAGAGAATAATGAAATCCATTGAAACCAGTTTTGCTGCTTGATATTTCTGTTGAGCACTGGCTTGTTTATTGTAATAAATTTGTTGTTTCTCTATCTTTCTTCTTTATCTCGTTTAGCTTTTTTTCGCTCAAACACATTTGATACACGTGACCTTCAGACACCCACATCATGCAAACCGTATATAACACATATATAACTTGCAGGCTCGTAATATGAACATCATAATACAATACTAACCTAACAGAAAGAGAGAAAAAAATGTTATTTATTAAATTTGTTTTTCGTGTCTGTGCTTCTTTTTGGATTCTATCAAAATTTGACTTTGCTACACAAACACGCACAATATATTTTGACAAATGTGCAATCGGATTTCTGGCCGGTCTTTGTATTCATATGTATTTCTTGTTCTTCTTCTTCTTTGTTTCGCTATTTCTTATACAAATACTAATACACAATTCACACATTTTGGTTTGGGAACAGGGTGACTTCAAATATTCACACAATTTTCATTAGTAATGTAAATGAATTTCACTTTTCGTATACAATCTGTATATAGTAATTATTTCGTGATTATTGAAAATAATCTGTTCTACCCTGTTTTTTGGTGTGATACGCGATAGCTTGTGCCCGCTCCGTTTATTTTTCGCTTTTACCGAAATAAATGTGGTGCGATAAAAAAAGCGTTTTTAGTCGTTCTTAGTCGGAATGAGTACTAGAGCTAAGCAAACAAAAAAAGCTATAAAACTTGATTAGGAGAACGTGTAATGGAGTCTTTTCTTGCTAAAATCGTAAATGAACTGACTGCAAAAATTAACCTAAAACGATTAAAACTCACCGTTGATTGTAGAAAAATTGGCCCATGAGTAGGAACATTTTCATACATAAATTGAAAAACTGTTTTAATAAATGGCATTTCAAGGATGTATGCTGCTATCATAAGATTCTCTCAGTTCATCGAGCCAATGTGGCATCCGAAAAATATTTTATTTCCATTGATCTCATAAAAAAAAATTCATTTACTTTGCTTGTTTCACTATATAGCATGGTTGTGTAGAATTCACATTTTTACCATTTATTTTAAGTGGTTAATTACCCAAAAATATCGAATCCAGTCGTAGAGAACAAATTGCAATTTTATTCATAAATTTTAATTTCATTATAAAAAGAAGTCAATTTCAATGAATCTCGTCTAATGGGGCTTTCTCATGTATAACAATCTTAAACTTGGATCAATTTTTAAATACATCTAAATTTGAAATCCTCAGTATCAACTATTTTGCTATCGTGTAACTTTTTTCAATTCATAGATTATCGTTTTCTTTAGCGTCATTGTTATTCTTTTGATGTTTTTTTTTTGACAATAAATTTTTAGAATTGGCAACCTAAATTAAGAAATGAAGTGCAAAGAGACCAGAATAGGAGAGAGGTTTTGTATATTTTATGCATTTTTTTGAATGCACTCTATGTCAGTGGATCAGAAACCCTTAGAAGAATTCCATCTAAAAGGATCACCATTCTAAGTTCACATTATTTTTATTCCGAATATTTGACTTTTAATATTACAAAACATACACAAAAATTAGAATGAATCATACAAAATATAATAAAACGTATTGAGTAAATAGTTTCGTATCTTCAATAAATATTACAGTTTTATCCTTCCCTCGCTTAACACGATTCATGTTTTCTCAAATCTTTGAAGTGTGAGTCAAGAGCATTTTCTCTACCTCACAAATAAAATACGTTTTCAATATATTTATCACCACAGCTAATAACAACAAAAACTTCCATGGAAGAAATGGGGACTGCGTCAAAAGAAATACAGAGATAACCGAAGGGAATACTTTTGCAATTCAAAAGATTAGATAAAATATGTGCAAATACTAAAGCCCAAATGTTTAATCGTTTCAAAAGAAAGGAAGAAAAGAGAGAGAAAGATATATCAAAAATATTAATTGAATTCGATTCTTATTATCGTTCAAGGTTCGGAATTGAAAGTCTTATCAATATTAAAACGAATTGCAATTAATCGTCGTGCTGTTTGTTTATAACATTAGGTTGCATCAAATTCTATTTTTTAATTCGAGTTTAAACAACTGATTAAAAGATCATTTGTCCCCGGTAATTTTTCAAACCTCCCTATATATGTCAAACACAAATTGAATTTATTTATGATTTTGAAGTTCCCAGTAAATGTTTAGATTTCTGTTGTAATACACAAAGAGAAACTCCGCTATATATATGTTAATATAGTATATATACTTCCGCTTATGAATGCTAGATCAAAAGACAATCAACATATTGTGTTGAATGGGATTTTGTTCCGGTCAAAAAACAAAACCATTCTTGACTAATTGAAATTTGTTGTAGTTTTAAACTTACAATCAGAATTCATGTAACATATTTTACTGCTTTTATTTGTGTTATCTTCAATTCATTGAATTCCAACATGAAAGCAACATGAAAAGTTCATAATTATCATGATACTGTTTGATTAAAAAAAAGCAAATTTAATGGAAAACATTTCCATGGTATATAGCTATATTTAAATAATTTTAATCGTCTCTGTACATGAAAATACCTTAATTTTAATGATTCCAAAAGAATAGACTAACAGATTGACATTGCATTTTACTTGGCCTCCCAATTTGAGACCTGGACTTGAATTCGTTTTATTTATAACAAAAGTTGAATGTTTCGTGCGAAATCTCAATAGAGTAACAACGAATAAATGATGAAAATTTCTTAAAGAAATACCTGAAATAATTAATAATTATATGTAAAATATCGATGCGAATTATGAAAATCAAACACAAAAAAATTAAAAAAAAAACTATATTGTTTGAAGACGCGTGAAATAGCAAATCGGCTTGATCAAGTCTCAAAACGTCAAAGTCTCAATGAAAAAAATCAAAAATTTGAATGGAGGTGCCACATTGTCATTTTTTTCGAGCTTTGTTAGTCCCTCCTGTGATTTTATTGTTGCTATATTTCTAACCCTATCTTTGTGTCTATTTTATAACATTTCAAGTGCCATATGTTTCATTAATTGACATGCTTACATTTAATTTTTTTCTTACTCTTCATTTTATTCATTTGAGCGATCCATTCAATTGTACACACAATACGCGACAAACACACAGTCAGAATGCTTAAACAATAGAGCAAAGCCGTATTCCATTTTTGTACTCCCGATAGCTATTCATTTCATTTTAATAATATGAGACAGAGACGGAGGAAATGAGGAAGAAAGAATAAGAGACGAGTAAAAAGTATGTATACAAAAGTTGCAAAGCAATGCGTACTTCTGTCGTCGTGATTTTTTAGGTGTGGCTGCCTGGTTTTTATTGCAAAGAAATATGCGAAAAAAAATCCGTGCTGTGTGTTGCTCTGACTCTCATATTCGGCAAAATATCAAGTTAAACATTTTCATTTTGGCATATAAAATTCAATAATGATAGTATATTATTGTTTACATGAGTTCTTGCATGCGGATCGATTCGATTTTTTGGGCAATATTAGATTATTGGTTCAGTATTATTGGAACAATCTGGAATAAATGTTGTTACAAAATAAGGAAAAATATATCAATAATTCGGAACTGTCGATTTTAATTTTTTTGAATAAAAAGCTTCATAAACATGCAAATTAGTAAACATGTAAATTATTTCGATTTTATCAACAAACACAATCCCGCTTGTTCACGTTTTCGCCATGCATATTTATATACATACGAATACCTATACGAAAAAGCGAAAAAAGAAAACACCGAGCGAGGTGAAGGAGATCGATTCAGTTTCAGATGACTTGAGAAATGTTTTATTTACACGGTTAACAATATGTTGAAATTTTGAATGAAGCTGTCATTTTGTAATATTTTTATTGTTTATGCCTGAAACACGGTAATGTAAATTATACGTATGATTGATAAGCGACATCGACACGAATATAATCACCATCCCGTTCATTTTTTTAGCATTAACTGATTTTTCTTCTTTCGAATTTTTTAAATAATTCTACTTTTCAAAACATAAATTCATTCATTTAAAAACAATAAAGCATACGAACTATGAAGGAAACTGAGAAGTCTGGTACAGATTCATAAACACAATTTATATTTTAGTTCTCAGATATTGAATGATTCTTCGATCTTAACGTTTTTCTTGATTTCTTGATCGTTTTGGTTTAAAAATACCAAAAATGGGGTATAAGATACTTTATTTTTAAGGATATTGTTAACTTTTTGTTCAAATTATCTTTGAGAACAAAAGATTTGGGTTCGCTCTAAACCACACAGCCGCTTTTAATTTTGGTATTCGTTCCAGAAAAGTCACTACGATATTTAATTGCTATTTTTTTCTCCCCGTTTCTCTTCATTCGCATCAAAGTTTGCTAACTATATCATTGCAATTCAAGATGTGATGAGAATTTAGTCTGTCTATTCAATAGACATTATTTAGATAGATAAAATTAAATATAAACAAAAACACAAATCACTGTACTAGCAATATTTAATTTCCATATTATGCTGAAATACATCAAATACTGTATATGGGGATAGCAAAAAGAATCCAAAATGATAAAAAATTGTCAAATTGGACATTCAAACATAAAAAGCTATTCCGAATCGATTTCTCAGAACTATAACAATTATATTGAAAAGCTTTAGTCTAGGCTTTAGTCAGAATGCTAGTGGCTCGGTTTTTCAGTTGGACCCTGTCAAATCAATTATTCAGCTGCGTGAAAATGAACGAAATGTAGTAGAAAATGATCGCATCCATCGCAGTGTGAATAAAATGTAAATATTTGCATAGAAGACTCCGCCTTAATTTCTCAGCTGAACATCGGCATATTTTTGTCTTGAGCGAAATAATAAAAATTGAAATAAAATGAAAAAAAAAGACCGCAGCACATAAAATTATTATGTAATAAAAATGTTCTACGGCATTCAACAATTTTGCACAACTAATTGATCTCCTCGAGAAAAAAACAATAAAACTGCCTGATTGGAAAAAATCTATTTATATTGTGATGCATTTCATAAACAAAGAGGAGCGAAAAAAGCGTATACAAATTAATATTCAAATTAAGTAAAATTCAAAGAATGCCGCCACGAAACGTATTTAATTTTTGTTTGATGCAAATCTACGAAGTGAACGTGTCTTTTGTCTATTGCATTCCAAATGCCTTTGAAAAAATATTCATTTTAAAAATTCGCAACCCAGCACATTCGAGAACAAAAAAACTTCTCTCGAAATTCAATGCATGGATTTCTTCCTCTCTATTCTCACAGAATTTGAGGGAGTGTGAATGACTGAGTGTATACTGATTGTTTACAAAAATCAATTTGTAAAGTACACTTGCACTACGTTTATAACCAGAGCCTATTTACTAAAATCTTCACCTTGTCTTTAAAGAATATGGCGAGAGAATAAATTTCAAAATTAAATACTACCTTCACAATCCATTAGAATCAAATACAGAATGAACGACGTGCAAACTAGTCTCTGCTTAGATTGAGAACATTTGTGATATACGTTCATATAGAATGTTCTCATGCATTTAAATTCACAAAAAAAGAACATATACTCTGTTCGAAAGGTTTTGTTTTATACAGCAGTTATTCATTCAATTGCGCACGTATCGGCATAATTGATTCCATTTGTAAATTCTGAGTTGTAAATGTCGAATTGTTGTTTTACTTTTTCTCTTAATTTTTTTTCATCTGTATTTTTGAATTTGTAGCCTTTAATAGAGTAAGTATAGCTTGTGTATTGATATTTTACAGAAAATTAAACTTGCAGTGCTTTGTGCAAGTCTTACTAATATTTTTGATTCAAACTTCTTATTGAAGTAAATATACTTATATGCATCGTTTTGGTCATGCATTCATTATTGGAATATTGAAGTCATAATCGATAAAATTTACTACTAAATTTTTTGTGCGTAACATAAATTTTGTTTTCGTATGTTATTCTTGTATATTTTGATCTCAGCGCTTTTTCGGTTCAAAAAAAAAAAAATACAATGTTCATTATGTATCTTTGTCTTTATTTTTTTTAAATTTTAACGAAAAGACTACATTTCATTTATTTGGCTTTGCTGTTGTCTTGACATGTGACTGGTCAAAAAGTAAATAATTTTAAAGTATGTAGTAAACAACTAAATACAGTCCAATTGATAAATTACATATATTCAATCAACAAAACTTTAATATGTTAACCAAGAAAGTTTATTATCTGCCAAAAAAGGTGAGTACTGAGTAGCTGTATTGTCTATGCACTGGAATCAAAGATTTCATTCATTTGAAAGTAACCAATTTTATACTTGTCCAACTGCCAGATTTTTTCACGTTGCAAACAATTTTTAAGGCGCTTTCATTAGATAATTTCACTTTTAATTTCATTTTCGTTTATCTACTGCTCTTCATTATTCGATGTCGTGACTACGACTAATTGAGCTTATGACATAGGTATAGAAAAGTATCCATTTGTACCCAATCCGAATCGAAATATCGTCACCTTTGCCTAAAGCCTGAATGTCGGTCATTACAGCTATAAAACCACAATGATAGCTTCATTTGAAGCAAGAAACAAACACATTCTCATTTTTCACAAAAAAAAACCAAAGAAATAAATTATTGTTCGGGCGTGCACACATGTACACATACATACACATCATAAGTTATTGTTTATCGTCTCATTAATTTTGTTAGATTTTTCCCCTTTGTTTGCGTTTGTTGAGTTCTATTCTTTTTCTGCTACACTGACATTTATGTTCTCAACAGTTGACGGCGAGTTTTATGTTATTTGTTGCTTTGACCCACATTCAATTTTTATGATAAATTGTTCATTGGAACTTTTCGAACTCAGAACGATCAACAGCATCTTGATAATTATAAAAATAGCTTCAACGATTGAAAGTTATTCATTGATCAGTTAACTTATGTCACGTGTGTAAGAAAGCTGCAAATTATCAAAATCTTCTAAGGAATTTTTTATGATTTTGAGAATCACAAATCGGATATATTGTTGACAACAATTTGTTGTGTACGCAATTATACATACATGAATAATAAAAATAAAACCATTTTCGGCTTATCCTTGAAAGACTTCATTGTAATGAAATGTAAAAAGAAGACAAAAAGGAATTTTGTTTTTCCTTCAAATTTTCTTTAAAATCTTTTAATAGATTTCGTTTTGAACAAATGTCAGCTAAACATACAAACAAAACTAATAATGTACTTATTTGAATTTATATAATGATGTGTCAAATGTGATATTTGTATTCTAAAATGAAGTCGATTGATTGTGTTGGAGTTTCATTGGTATTACATTTTAGAATTTCGTGAATGAAAATGTTATATCGCAAATGAAATCCAAGTGAAAACAATGGTTTTAATAGACAGAATAATGACATTATTGTAAAGATAAGCAAAATATTCTTCAATAGATGGCCATGAAACTGTGGAAACTGCATTAAACTCGATTGTAATATTTAAAGTAGTAGATTTTAAAGCATAAGTGCGAAAACATTTAATAAAATAAGCAAACATTGAAAGTTCCAAAGTATATATTTTGACTTTTAGGATTTATAAATAAAATTTTTACTTTTCCGCAAAGAACCAGATATTTTTTTTTTTTGTATTTTATTTGAGTTTGCGTTTCGTCAAAATACATCGATAGATATACAGCATATGATCCGGCATATAATTTTTTGCTTTTTAACATATTTGTGTCGAATTTCGTACGTGATGAAAGAATGAAAAAGCATCCTGTTGTTGGAAGCTGAAATGATCGTACATAATTAAACAGTGCTCGATAAAAAAAAGAGTCGCAAAAATGGCAAATAAAAACATCCAATGGCACTTTACTGTTCAAAGGCATTGAATTCACATGATTCTTCATCGACAAATGCGTCGATTTGAATGTTTTGCTTTTCGTCATCTCATTTTATTGTTCATTCTTTCTTATTTTCTTTCTTTTTGCATGTATAAATGGCACTATTTTTTGTTTTAATTCATGATGCGGAACGCTTTTTTTCCTTAGTTACTTTTTCCAACGGAATGTTGACATTTCGACCTTTAACAATTCTTTGCCCCTGCTCTTCGAATGGATTGGTTTGGATTTCATTTAAAGCAAGCTTGTTGAAATCGTTGAAAACAAAATCCATAAAAATTAACACTTGCGCACAACATACTCGTTACAAAGTTAATCATCGAAAGGAAAAAACGTATAAAGAGGAAATAAATATTTTATAGCGACCAGAGAACTAACGAGTAAAATTAAAAATCATAAGTAACATAACAATAATTTCTACAATATTTTTACATTGGAATATGTATGAAGCAAAGCATCCACATATTATTTATCACATTCTCAACAACAATAAAAGCAAAATAATGAACATGTACAAGACAATTGAACAAAATTACAGAGCATGCACTATTGTGCAATTTCTATAATTTTAAATTGTTAAAAACAATTATTAAAAGATCTACATAAATTAATCAGAGATATTGAACAAAATAAAAACAATATGAGGTCAATATTTCTTGCTGATTTGAATCCTCTTTTTGAATAAAGAAACTGGGACAACGATTATTACCGCTAATGCATTTGCACACAATTTTACGACCTTAGATTTTGGTATTTATGGCTTTAAATAAAATACCAAAGTTAAAATATAAACGTGCGAAACGTTCTTGTTTTGGTAATTAAGAAGAAAAAAATGATAATGTTTGCATATTGATTTGATATATTCAATCGCTACTGAAAGAAACTTTAATAGAATTCAATCACACATTTTTGCTAGCATTTTTGGATACAACTTATATCAATTAACATATGTTTCTCATCTAATTTATGAGCACTTGGTTTGAAATTAAAACCACAGTTAAATTGGAAATATTTAGATTAAAATGTAGAATAATAATAACATTATAGTTAGAGGAAAATAATTTAAAATTTAATTATGCTAAAACATTTAATTATACATATATTTTCAAAATCTTTAATATAGATTTGAGTTTTACAATTAAATATTTACTCTCTTTTCATTATGCCAAAAATTTAACATACACATAGTCCTTTGTTTTTATTTTAATGAAACTAAACACAAGCTTAAGTCAGTTATAAATGAAAGAGTAAATCAAAAATCGATGAATAAGTATTCAAATAGTGAAAAATACTCATACGGATATACTCATTAGGAATATTTTTGTGATTGGAATCAATTAAAGAAAACTATTTCTCAGTATGAATTAAAAAAAAAATCTTGAAAATAATGGTTAGAATATATATCAGTTTTAATAATATTTCACTCTTATTGTATACTAATCTTTTGTTGTTGTTGCGTTAGAAATTCAAAACCACATGAATTTACCTCGAAATAATATTTGCGACAAATGCGTGGCGTCAGTTTCGAATTGAAATTGTTTTTAGCCATCTTATATTATACGTACCATTTACCACCGCCCATTCGCGCCGATTTAAGTAATTAATTTGATATGTAAGCTCAAGGCTGATGCGATGAAGATTTATTTATTATGCTTGCGATAATTTGAAAAAACATACGTTTATGTACATACTAATTTCGGTTTATTAGTGTGGCTAGGCAAATATTTATTGAGGGATTTATATTAAGGGACATCGAAACATATAATACTCATACGTTGATTCAATGCGCCAACCACATTAACGACCACAGTTAAATGAATTCTTCGAAATTTAGTTACCTTGTTTTCAATGCATGCAAATTCAATGAAATATTTCCAAGCAATAAGCAATCTTGTTAAAACGTCAATTGTATTGTTTTTTTTTTCAAAAATAGTTTATAGTAATGTGAATAATCATTTTTTTTTTTCAAATTTCTTACGCTATCGAAAGTGTACTCTGTACAGGCCTTATTTCTTCATGGTATTCATTCCATTTTTTCGTCATTTGATTTAATTCCCATAATGTAGAATATTTTATTTCTTTCTTATTGATGAAAGGCGTATTTGTCGCGTTATGTAATATGACAAATTTCTAAATTTACATCATGATTTTATCATAATATAAAATTTGGAAAAAAAATATTTTGAAGACTTGTATTTCTATGATACATTCTTCAAAATGAGAATAATTGGCTTTAGTAATTATTAATATTTCTCATACTGTTTTATGTTAATGGATTAAATTTTTCACGGTTTGACAATGAAAACTTGAAAGATTATTTATAATTTTTTTACAAGTATGAATTTGGCAAACGAAGGTTCGTGGAAACATCGAAATAATAAAATAATATTCACTTACAGTCACTATAAAAAAATACCCGAAACACTAAAATGGTTCTAAAACAATCCATCATGTTCACGTATTATTATACTGATCTCGAGAAAATCTATCATATTTTATTCTCGTTTATTTAAAAAAAAATGTTATTTATTCAATTCAATTTTAATGTGTATAACCATGTTTTTTTTCTCATTTATTTATTTATATATTTAATGCAATACAGTTTTTGGTATTGTTTAAAAGAAACATTTAATTTCGTACAAATGGCTTTCTGTAATTAAAAGAGAAAAGTCTCGAAAAGTTGTTTCCAATGATTTTATGAGTGATGTAGATTGTAAATGAAATGTAAAATGCGTCGGATGATATTATGACTGTTTCATCATCACACAAGCAAACTGTTTTTATTTATTCACTAATTACAAACTTAAAAAATCTAGGGGGAAATAACGATACAAATGCGATGCGTATACGTGCAAATACTTGCAAATGCCGCCAGAAAATATATATGCATTTGCCACTGGTATTCGCGTCTGCTAGGAAAGAGAGGATGCAATATGAAAACAACAACATGCACACTGAGAAATGCTATGCAAATGCTTTCTAATACTTGCGTATGCTTACAAATGCTCAAATCGTTATTTCCCCCTAGTAAAAAATACTATTTCATTTGACTAAAGTCTCGATGTTATATTACTTGTTCAAATGATCAGTATAACGCTTTTAATACCAAAGAAAGTGCGTATTATGTCTTCGATTAATTTATTGAGTTTGTTACTGTGAATTATTAGTCTTTCGACAATGAAATATTCACAAATTTCGCTTAGTTACTAAAATGTGATGGATGTTAATTCTTTCGAGTTTTCTGAGTCATTTAAAATATAAACCAAATATAAATAAAGAAATCGTTTCGCCTTTTTTGGGTCATATAAACACTCAGAATCAATATGTATTATGCTTAATTGTTTGTATTTGGATTTTGGACGATAATTTGAATTGAATTTTTCTAAAATTTGAACATATAGAATGCTCCAATACAATGTATCGTTTCTTTTGTAATAATTAGGCATTAACCTAACGCAAAAAAATATTGCAATTGCTATATCTTGCCAATTATTATTGTTCTATCTCTATAGTCTTGTACTACAAGCACTATTTTGAAAAGAGCGCTGAATTCGCAAAATGTCAAGTTCATGAAAATCGGTTCTTCTATTATTGAATCAATTTTCAAAGCGATTTAGAATATATACAATATTATATTTATGTTTATAATATCTATTGAGTAGATAGAGAGGAGAGTATGTTCATTCGACTTTACAACAAAAAAGGAGAGTAAGTAATTGTACCACTAAAAATGGTTAAAAGAGAGTACGGATTTTACGATTTTGCATTGTATTTAGTATTTAAGTGAACATGCTCTCCTCTTTAGTATAGCCGAATTGATATTTTCCATACTCTCCTCTTTCAAAATTATTTTGAATTTTTTTACGTACTCTCCTCTCGATTTACTCAATATGATATACACATAAGTAAGCATTTGGTATACAATTTACAGTTTTGATAGCATAGCAACAAAGAAAATTTTATTTTGAAGTTTTATTCAAACAACCATTTATTAAAAATTAATTCGAAAGGAAGGTTTCATGTATTCAGATAAATGAATTTTTGAGGAAAAAGAAAGAATTGAATAAAAATCACAGAGAAATAGCTTGTTTAGCTCACAGAGAAATAGCTTTAGTGTCAAATAAAGTGCTTGAATTAGTTTCATTTTTCATGACATCTGTATTATATATATTCTAACTAAAATAGTTCACGACAATGTTGTAGCGAACCGTAATCATAAATATTGTTAATTCGCAATGTAGTAATCGACTTTTGAATATAATGAAAATATGTACACAAAGGAAAGAAACAAAAAAAAAAAGAAGTGAAACGTTTTGTGGATCATAACAAAAGTCATTATTGAGTTAGACATGAATCAATTATATGTAAAAATGCGTGAAACAATGTACAAACTCAGTTGTTACTGTTACATACTAAGAAAAGAATACAATTAATATTTGAATAAAAGGCGCAGATTGTTGTTAAGAAATGCCTCAACTCATAACTGAGGTTCAAACAAGTTTATTCTTTCGACAAATCACTTATTTGAAATCAGTGTTAAAAACTCTTGAATGGAATTTCTGAAATAAGTGTCATTAATCAAATATTTCATAGAGAAAAAATATAACATTACAGAAGAGAGCTGAAAAATGGTAGAGTCGTTGAGTGCACGCGAGTTCGTTGAAAAAAATGCACGACCATATGACACATTCAATTTTATAACCAATTTGGATACGCTTTTAAATTAAAAATCAAGTTGGAACGAAATAATGTCTTTTTCGTTTATTGCAAAATAATTTTTAAGACCGTCTTCATTTTGCTGAAATGATCCTCGACAATCTCAATACATATGATGAATGACTGCTGAAAAAAGAAATTTTCAACCGGCCTTATAGAAACAAGGTTATCGGGTCGAAGATCAAATTCTTTGAAATACGCATTTTGGTAGCCACACACTCATATTATATTCCATACAACACACACACACACACACACACACACGTCCATATAGTCCGAATATGAATGAATGAATAAATAAATAATGAATCAAGCCCCAAACGACGAATTTGGCATTTTTCATTTGTTGTTGTTTTTTAAGTGAATTCCAAGCCCACGGAGAATTCTTCGATTCAATTAGGTAAATTAATGAGGACGGTTATCATTATGTAGATGAAAAAATGCAAATATATTTCCGTGATGTATTCCATAACCTCCACAAAAACAAAACGAAAGTCATTAGAAAATCATAAATTTTAATTTATGTAGTTCGAATTTAGTGCAAAAATGCAGTTGGAATTTATTATGAAGTGAATGTAAAATTGAACTATCGCATCCCAAAAGAGAAATACAAACATAAAAAGATAAACGCCATCAACATTCATATCTAAATTGACACACATTCATTTCAATCACAATTTATGTCGTTTAGTACAAATGCTATAGCCAAATCATGATTCTTTATGACATCTTTAGTTTGAGATTCGTTATCAATTCAATCATTTGCCATATGACCACCATTAAATTAATTATTATGCAAATTAAATTAAACCAGTATGAATATATTTGCTATGATGATAAAACACAATAGAAACATTTCTTTTGCTACTTATTTTAGATTTTGGCATTTCAATCCAAATAGAACGCAGAGGTTGCGAGCATTTTATGCGAAGCACTGAGTATTTGACGATTCTCTTTTTTGAATACCGAACCTACGCTAACAATCCAAATGAATATGACTTGATGGTCAAATATTTAAGTATCTTTCTACATAATACACCACAGTTACCAATAACTCTATTGATAAATATTTATGACAGCATTCTGTTTTCAATCATTTGGTGGTTTTGTGTTTTCTATGAATAAATTACAAAATAAAATGAAATTAAATTTTCACAATTTTGTACAGGCCAGTTCAAGCAATAATAAAAAATTGTTGTGAGCATTTCAGTAATTTAATTTTAGATAACCAAAACTTTACAATTGCCAGTTTATTGTGAATTATCTGTAATTAAAGCAATGAAATGTTTTGGAAAAAGGCATATATTTTATATCATTGATGAGTATTTAGAATAGACTCTGTTGAGATTTGAAATCTAGTGTTAAAGTTTAATGTTTACAATTTCTATGGTTGAGATCTCAAAGAACCATGATCATGCAAATATGCATGAGCATACGCTTTTTTTTGATCTCACCAATACATTTGCCCTTGAAATATGTCAAAGAAAAATTCATCAATAGGTTACGATGTGAAATAAATACATCTGAATTTAGAGCTTATTTTACTAACCACCAAATGTCGGATTACAAAGAACGAGGCAAACCGTCAAAGTTTTACTATATAAAAGTACAGTGAATAGCGTCTCCACTTCTATAGCATAACACAGGAAAGAGTTTTAATGATATAAAGCAGTGACTCGTTCTTTGGATAAAATAATTCATTGGTTGCGTTTTGAATTGAGGTTATACAACATGATGTGTGGGTAACTGTAGATGTTAGTCAAAACACTAAACGGGTAAAGATCTAAGTATTACAAACTTATGTGTAGAAATTTTTTTGATATTCATTATTTATTCAATAAAAAAATTGCTATAAAAAACTCAAACATATTATATGAAATTATAATTATGGAAAAAGCAATAGACTTATACTATTATAGTCTTTTACCATTTTATGCATATAAATTAAATAAACAATATTTACAGTATTTTAACACCTTAAAAAATGTTTTCATGTGCTATGATGTGAAAACTCCATGAAATGCGCTTGCAATCAAATTCTGATTCAATTAACCCATCCCACTGGTCAATGACGATTCCATTGATAAATAGACATGAATCGATTATATATGTAAATTTCATTTTATAACAAATCTACTCATTTCCGATTACCATATATTTAATATAAATTTAACATTGTTGTAATGGTAAACAATGGCCATGAACAAATTAACAGACAAATGATGAATAAAAGACAACAATCGATGTCTAAAAATTGTAATAAAAATTTCCTAGAGCATTGAATTTACACTTGTTCATTCGTTCTTTTGCAAAAACACTACATTGTCATTTTAATTTTTATCGAACGAAAGAATGAATACAATATACAACCAAAGGAACAGAAAATATATTTTATTAATATATTCGTTTGAAATTATCTATTGCACGAGAAAGAAACTATATGAAATTTTTCACAATCTCAAATCAAAATTTTATTTACGATCGAACGAATAGACAAATCATTAGTGTTTATTTTCTACCAACGATGTATATCTCTAATATTATTATTAGAGTGAAAAATATCGTTATGCCCTCTACGCAGTGAAGTTGTCATCGTACGCGTGTTGAATGGATACTGCCGAAGTGTTTTTTCGAGGTTGGTGACTGTGTTAACGTTTAATATGTGCAGTGACAGCTTCAAGCGCTTACGTGCTAGAGGGCATCTTACAATTTTATGTCAATTCTATCCAATGTCTAGTATAGGAATATTGCATGGTCGTTTCTACAAATGAACGAACGAACAAGTGCTCGTGCTCGTGCAATGCTCTAAAGAGCTAATGTTCTTTATTCAAATGGAACAGGAGACAATCTCATTTGTGTGGATAATAATTCGATTGAAATAAATTGCATACAGTTAAAGCAATTGAATATTGAGGGAAACGAATTTGATTACGAGAATTTAAAAAGCATTCGATGGAAAAGATTCAACCCACAGTATTCCTCCGTATTCACATTTGTTGTATATAACATGCCATTTAAGCCATGTGTGGGCATCTCCATTTCGGTAGAACACAGCAATAATAACAATGTTAATAAATTACCGATGGTACAATGGTACAGACACATACAAATATGTTACTGCCGCGCCGGCAGCCAATTTTGATCTCTGTGTCACTTTAGAGAAGGCGTCATATTCAATATAATCGCATACATATAACATATAGTTTTGCTGCCAGCACGTGACCTATAATTTTGACCCAGAGTACTGATTTTTTTTTGCTATTCATTATTTATTGTCCAAAATTAAGAATATTCAACCAAATTGGAAAAAATTCTTTGACACAACCAAATATTCCAAAAGAGCATATATCACACGATGTGCTGAATTAATATTTACGCATGTGCATCCGCTTAATTAAAGAAGATTTCTTCAAGTTTTTTCCTTAAAATAATGAACTATTTGCTTGGTTGCTTTCAATAAAAAAAAAAATTCATCAAAATACATCTTCCATGTAATATTATAGTGTGTTACCAACAATAACAATAAGATTGACGAGTTGACAACAAGTAAAAATAAAACAGTTTATATATTCCATTCTCATTCTTTGCTTTTGCGTATTGTTTTTTTGGGTCTTATTTTGGTTGTATTAGTCAAGGACATTTCTAAGGCACATTCCTTGTGGTTGCTCTGTCTCGTACACAAATTCGTATTTTGGCCGAATCCAGTTTTACGATTTTCGGTTTATGCAGGTTTTCATAGCTTTGGTAAAAATAAAAACATTTATCTATCTGAATCGTTGAAACAAAAAAAAAAAAATATTGTATATGTATGTATATGCCTTTCTTTTATTAGCCGTTATTATACAATATACATATATGTTAGAATTTATATGAGACATGGATATTTTTGTGTTTTTTCTTCCCAAAAGTCCTATTTCATTTCTTGTTTATATTCTTATTTGATTTAGCACGTACATTATGCAACTACAAACAATGAAATATATCTGTAAAAATTACAAAAATTTTGATTTTAAAAGAATATACTAGTACTCATTGTTTACTATCCATCTATATATAATAGTACAGTTTGTTGAAACGAATATACATAATTCTCCATGTTAACTAATTAATTGTTACACATGGTCGTGGTTTTGCATCTTTTCTTTTTTTCACATACTATATGTTATTTTAACGATCGACTTTTTTGATGATAAAATAGAAATGAGTTTTAAGTTTATTCAAAACCCAGCTGTAGACCATTAGTTAGCGCGCCAGGCTTGCAAGCATGGGGACGTGGGTTCGATTCTACTGGTATTCAAAATCTTTTCTATTCATTGAACGCACTCATTGATAAAAGAATTGAATACATAGTCGATATTTGAACCACATGGAGTGTCTCGGATAAGCACCTTAAAAATTGTTGTCCAGTGTTCTTATGTTATACTTCAATCCGCAAAAAGGTGTAGCCAATAATGGGCCGAACGTTCGATTGTGGTGCAGTTGTGCACTGCAAGCCTCTCACACTGAAAAATTTATTTTTTTTTGAAAACTATTCCTTCTATTTTATGATTGCGTATTTATATTTACTTGTGTTTCTTTCCATATAAATTTTTAGAAATAATACATTTTCAGCTAATTAATAATTGTATCATATTTTTCATAAGAAGTCTTATTGATTTTTTTCCATATTCCAGATTATCAATAAATGCCGAAAATATATTTTTCATGGATCCCAAATTTTTTTCGATGATTGAGTATAAACAAGAAGCATTGAATTGCCTTGCAACGATATAAACAAATAATATTTATATTTATGAAAAAAACATGATATATTTTGGTGATTGTCCCGATTTTGCCTTACAAATGCGTTAATCGATAATTGAACGTGGACAATCCAAATGAACAATAATAATAAAAATAAATGAGGAACAAATTAAGAGATTGGTAAAGTGATCTGTTGTGCAAATTTCAAGTGTTGAAAACGTTTACATATTTACAATTTACAATAAACGCCATAATTTCTAGCTATTCATCAAGTCATGTGTTGTGAAAAGTCAAAAGCGTGACAATACACTTTTTGTTCTGTAATCGCATTTATTGAGCATTGGCTATTGTTGTCTAAATATACGACCTTCACAAAGGTGATTTTTGTGTAGTGTGTTGTATTTGCCATTAAGAAGTGTGATTTGATTCAATTGAAACATATTTCCTTTTGGTTTGATTGACATTGAACTTTTCGTGTTGTGCGAAAAAAAAATATTTGCCTTAACTTTGAATAAGATTATGTATATATATAATTTCAACGCTAATATGAACGGAGTACCCATATTAAATGTGGAAACATCGACAGCGGCTTCGTCAGCCGTTCCAACAGCAGTTGTAACAACAACATCGAATTTAACTGTTAGCACCAATACAACAACACCGTTAACACCTGAAATTCTAAATTCTGTGATGGCCATGACAAATCCACTCGAATATTCATTTCCATCGACAAACACTACAAATCAACTGACCAATAAAGCTTCGCAGGTAAATTTTTCTATTTTTCTCATAAAACCTCAAGGTTATATTATCTCTTAATCTTTAACTTCAACCTTTTGCGTTTTGACTTTGGAATCTTGAATGAAAAATATTTTATACAATAAAAATTTATAATAATTGTTTGAATTTTTAGCAATTTAAATCAATACGCGTCAAATGATCATGAAGCAAATGATCAACTCCAACAATATATCTGTCGCTTGATAATAAAAAAATATTATATTTAATTAGTTCAAATATGATTGATCCTTCAGCTAGCTTTTCAGCATATAAATTTACCATAGTCATGGTTTTATGTATGACACGATGTACAAAAGTCAAATTCGACAATTGTCTCTTTGTTTTTAATATTAATTTATCTACAAGTATTGCCATTTGGAATTATGTGCTAAGTGTAACACTTTATTATCAATATTTTTTTTAAATATATTGTATCCAAATTCGACACATTTTCACCCAAAGAAACTAATTCAATCGGTGCAAAAGTATTGATAAGCACGCAATTTGTAGATCGTTTTCAACACCCATTGAGTTGATTTGTTTGTTTATCTACTCGCAAAGAAAAGCTAAAAGTTGTTATTTTTATAATTAAATGTGGTTTTGCAACGAAATTACATTACATTAGGCAATTAGAGAATTAGATACTTCTTTGTCACTCATTAAACTCTTAATTACTTCTTTTTTTGCATAGTTTTAATTAGGTTAATAATGCGCTGGTTTTTTTTTCAACAGCAGTCAGCCGACAGTCATTCCAGTAGTTCAGGCTCACCTTTAGATTCATCAGCCGGGGTACAGTCGATGACCAAAGAAGCCATTACACCAACTATTCAACAGGTGAAAATTATTATTGTACACAAGATATAGATTTCTTCTTGAATTGAAATTTGTGCGGTTTTCATTTTTTCAATCTTAAAATTAGATTTAAAATCGGTTGATGTTATAAATAGTTCAATGAATTTTGGGAAGAGAAGGAAATTTTAAAAGAGCTAAGAATAATTTTGTTTTCTCGCAATGCCTGTTAAAAAAGCATATTTATTGTTATTGCTGTCAGAATTTTGATTCTGCCAAAAAAACACGAATATTTGCGAACAACAGATGTTCACAATCATAAAGATTATAATTAAGAATGTTCAGAAAATTCACTTTTTACTCTACCAATAGTATGCATAGTTCAAATTGATTTTCACGAAATTGAATCTCTCAATAATATGCTTCATTGAAATAAAATTAGAATTTCTTTTTCTGGTAAGGCACTTAATCTAATTGACTGAGATCTATAATATTTGTATGTACACAATTAATGTTTTTGTGGGAAAAAAAGTTAAAGATTGTGAAATTAAATTACCAAAATTTTGAACTATTTTCAATTTCAACTTTTTAGATGAAATTATTTATTCATTGGTATTTAATATAAGATTCAAAAATGATCAATAGCAAAATTATGTGAATAATACTAAAAAAAAAAGTTCTCTTTATTTCTAAATTGTAAAAACATATGAATTTCTAATAATTGTAATTTCAATTTCTTTTGATTTTGTAGACATGTTCGCAATTGATTAAAACCAGTTTGAAATTATCTCTCGAGATGAAACGTAAAATGAGTACCAGTGATTCAAGCAGTGTGGATACATCAATTTGTAAAAAGTTTAAACCAGATATTGATACGAGTGATGATGAAATGATTGCGTTAAACCCAACTACCCAGCAAACATTTAGGTAACAATTTTAAGTTTTTAATTTAATTTCAGCTTTAAGGTACTTAACGCTTTAACTAATTTCTGTTGATAAATTGACACCATTTTCTACCATTTTGACCATCTCGGAATATAATTGAAATCACATACACTCAATTTGATCCAGTGTTTATTACAAATATTTTTACTTAATTGTTGAATCCTAATTTAATTCAAATATGTGATTTTCATATGAAGTGATTTCATACCGAAACATGCTGTTCCAAAAATTGTGACCGCATATAAAGAAATGAATTTTTGAAAAGTGGAACATATTTTTAGCTTATGAAACTGATATAGGAACAAAAATCAAAGTACCTTGAAACTTTTTTTGTATGGTTTGTTCCACTCGTATTTAGTTTACACTATGAACCGTTTTTACTGGGCTTTCAATGTAAATTAAATGCGAGTGGAGAAAGTGGTATAAAGTGTTTTAAGGTTCTTTCATATGCTTAATGAGTTTGTGAAAATATTCACTTGATTAATGTTTGGGTAAATGAAATAGCGTTATGGTATTCATATTGGAAATAGGAATGCGGTCAAATCCACGGTTTATTTTCTAATAATTATCATACATATACAAAATATTAATGCGATTTTTTTGCAAATTTTTTCGTTTCATGCACTTGGATGACAACCTTAAAATAAATCTTATATATATACCTGATTCTACCTGGTTATATCTATAGATCCACGACTTGCGTAAGTTTTTGATTGAATTTCGCGAATCATCAAAAATATTAAGTAATTGGTCGATTTTTTTTTATTTTTTCCAGCTATCTCCAGAAGATGAAGATCGAAGACGCAGACGTCGTGAACGAAATAAAATAGCTGCAACTAAATGTCGAATGAAGAAACGTGAACGTACTGTAAATCTAGTGAGTGAAGCAGAAACATTGGAATCGCAAAATATTGATCTAAAGGCTCAAGTACGCAGTTTAGAAATTGAACGTCGATCTCTTACAGAAATGCTTCAAATACACACAAATTCATGTACACGAAGCGAACAATTTCAAATACCGAATATCAATGCTAATATCATGAAGTATCTTAGCGATATTGGTTTAGCAAATCCACAACAAATTGAAACAGTTACCACCACCGCAAATAACATTGTCACAGTAAGAAGTGATTCAGCAGCAAAAACGCGGAATGCATCAGCAAAAGCGATACAAAAAAGCCAAAAGATACCTTCAGTAAATACATTAAGATTCAATACAAGGCGTGCCCAACAAGCTAATAAGCCACTTCAAACAACAAATATCATAAGCTCCATTACGTCAGTGGCAACATCAAGAAACTGTATTGTTGGAAATAATTTAAATAATACATCGCCAATTCACGAATGTAAACCATTACCAATTGATATGGGTTTTTGTGAAGGAAATCAATCAAATTTAACGCCAACAACTAATTATTGCAAGCCATTAATTTCAATTTCAAGTTCCAGCGATTGTTATGCAATGAGCAGCCCAGATAGTGGATTCATAAAATCACCAGTTGATATGGCAAGCTATTCAACTTTACCGCAAATCATGAAAAGCGATTACATTCCCAATTGCGATGCAGGAATATTGAATGATAACGGAAATGCAGACGGATCAATTGAATTTATTTTGAAAAGTGAATTGGTTGATGCAAATGACAGTCCATATACAACCGTTCAAAGTGCTAATCGTTTCCTATTTGATGGAGTTGTTGAAACATTTGATTCAGATATGGAAACTGCTGCAAATTCAAGTAATCCATCATTAATTGAGTCTCAATCGCATTTACATGATGAATTGAAAGATCACTTGCTAAACCAGGGGATAAACAATAACAATCCCAGTCACATTAATAATAATCATCAAAACAATATCGATCCAAACACAAATCAAAATATGATGCACAATTTCGGTACGGTAACAAATTTACCTGTGATATCTTCAGTGCTGCCGCAACCTCATTCAACATCAATTATTGAATTTAATACATCGTGCCAGCAATTTATCGACAGTTCCTTATTGAAAGGTGATTTTCTAAGTCAAAATTGTGATTTTCTCGATTCACAATTCACTACTGACTTGGATAGTGGAGTTACAACTTACACCAATAGCAGCGGGTGTCTAGCCTGATGGTTTCCTTTCGATGATGGAGAATGCGATAACATTGAATTTTAAGAATTTTAACTTCAGTTATACCTCGAAATACAAAAAGTCAGCTCCATTTTTAAATGTGAAGCATATTGAACACTTTTTATGATTTATTTTTTCACTAAAATTTTCCATGTCGCAAACAATTGACAATTCGATATTAAGTCGTATATAAAAATTTTTTTTTATAAATTTAAATTAACTATAAATGAACAAAAAATGAGAAATTATAATTTCGCATGCAATTGCAAATGTTCGTGTCAAAGGATATAAACACAAAAGAATGGCCAACAGCATTCCGGAGTTTTAATTCACCTACAATGAGATTCACTACAAGATTTTAAGAAATCCAACAAATTATTTAATATAATTCAATAAGATCGGATACAAAATTTTTATTCTAGATTTAAGAAATTTTCTAACAGACATTGAAATGGAAAAATAGTGCTTTATTTTTAACATCTCTATTTTGCTATATTTAATATTTGTATAAGAAAGTATGCTTATATTTTTGCATATTATCCAAGTCAATGGTAAAAATAAGAATTGTTGAAAAAAATATTTCTAAAAATTGTAATGCTCGAACACACTAAAACTCCATTTAAGGAAAGATTCTATTAAAATTGGTACACATCACAAGCAACGCACTGTAATAATAATAATAAAAATAATAATCAATAAGCAGCTATACCATAAAAATTATGAAAATGGAAATGATGTGCACACAACAAAGATTTTAACCGTGAAATATTTGGAAATGAAGAGTAACCCATGACAATTTTTCAAATAAACTCAGACTCAAAATACATTGAATATGTTGATACGCCTATTCTACGCTTAGTGAATATATATTAAAAATTTACGCCGTACATACTTATATTGGCACATTTATATAATTTTCGCTTGGTTGATTTTATATTATAGAAAATATAATTAATAGTCTTAAAAAATCTGAAAAATAATCAAAACAATTTATTATATTAAATGAGATGACGAAAGGGCAAAAGATTTGCCGAAAAAAGTACAGAACAAACCAATTGTATAAATGTGTCAATATGTCATCTCTTCAGAGGACAATATATATTCAATATGCGTAGAATAGGCTTATGAACATGTTTCCTATATTCGTCTCAGTATATTGAAAATTCTTCATGGGATTGAACTTAAAAATTGGCATACAAATATATACTAAAACATTACTTCCAATTGTAATAAAAAAATGCTTGTTTTTCCTGAATTTGTTTTACTATTTGTTATAATGGCCAGTTTTCACACAAGCAACATTTGATCGAAACATATTTAAAGATTTTAAATCAAAGTCTAATTTCTATAAACGCCCATTTCGATTTACTTTTGGCAGCATTAATTATCTTATTTATTTTTCCTCGTTTTTATATTGAAAAGAGTGCATAGATCTATCTTTTTTCGTTTGATGAACAAGATTAAAAAATAAATAATTCTACTATATTAATTAATTGAACAATTAAATTAGAAATTAGTAATTATCAAATGCTAAACTGCAACGAGTGAGTCTTTATGTGTAATTTGTTGTCGTAATTTCATTAGTTTGAGCTCTCACCGCTTTGATGTACAGTATAAATCTAATGCTATTTGCAGTTGCGCTGTTTAAGTGTTGAAACTTTAAGGCTCATTCGTTGCTAAACTGCGCTAAATGTCTTTCACCGTTTTGGATTTTTTTCCTGGATTTGATTCATTTATTTGAATGTTGTTTTTATTTTTATATCAATTAATTTTCCAGAAACTTGTTATCCAAATCATTCTAAAAATGTTACTTCTTGTATACTTAATTTGCTATCCAAACACTTAAAGTAAAGAAATTTTCACTTTCAAATAGAATAATATAAAGAAAAAATATTAAAATGTTTTGAACAAAATCGGCGATAAAAACTTGGGAATTGTGATAAATGTGCTTGAAAATGGCGGGTATTATTTGAAAAAAATGAAGAAGTTTACTTGTATATATATGTTTTGTTGTGAAAGTAAATAATGGCCTGATGATAAAATCCAATTTAAATTACTAGAGCTCACAATCTATCATATTGAATAAATTATCCCCTTTTTATTTTCTAACTAGCCTGGTGGAAATGATGTAGTTTCTGTTAACAAAAAAACAACAAATTGCTCTAAATATATAATACTTAAAATAATAAATATATGCAACATGCTGAAAAATGATGATGAGTGAACTCTAGTTTATGAAAAGAATTGGAACTCAGAGAACTACGGATTTTTTTTTAATAAATTCAAATAACTCGTATTTATTTGTTTACAAGATGAAAATCGAGTGATAAAATTATTATTAAATAGCACTTGTTCAATGAATTACATGACAAAGGAGAATCCATAAAGATATACATAAGTGATGGTTGAATGTGATGTGCTATATATAAGAAGTGCAAAGATTTTTTATTCACCAATAGAACCAAATGTGAACTTGAAACCAAATTCGAATGAATTATTTTTTTTACAATATACCTCACTAAAGAACGATCAACGAAACGAAACTCCATTCTTTTTCAAACCTATTCAAAAGAAAATATGGATGTAAATGTAATAATTTAAAAAACGATTACAACTCAAATATCTCACCATTCAAAAAATTGTTGAAGAAATCATTAGAAGAGCAAATTTATTTTTTTACGATTCCAAATCGCTGTCGTAAATTTGGCTAATTATGAATATGCTTTATCATGCCATTTTTCTCCCCATTTATTTTATTCAATGAAATGCAATTACATATATTGCTTGAAATTACCATTCACGAATAATTACAATACGTTAAAAGCCACACATTTGTGGTTTTGTGGGGGATTTTAAGTGCCTGAAACTTGTTCGATAAATTGGACCAAAAATAATCAAAATGAAAAAAATACCATTTGAAAATGTGTCACGAATATTTTTTGCTTAACGAAAATCTATATTAATTTTTTAATTATCTTCTTTTTGAACTTTTCTTTTTTTTCTATTGTTTCAATTACAAACAAATCCAAATCCCTTCTTTGTGTGTAAAGTTATTTATTCGTTGATGTTAATGTTAATGTGAATTTAAAATTATTATGAATGAAAAGATAATAGTTATAAGAAAAAGGTCCAGAGAAATAAAAATGAACGCAGAATATTATATGAAAATAAATATTCTTCTAAACTTTAATATAAAATAATTATTATAATAAACGATGATAAATATTGACTTGTTTTGAATAAATCCGCGCACAAAAACTATTTGTTTAAGTTTTACATATTGAATATTGAATATTGCAGTAACCTCAATTGATTGCTAACCTAATATTGAATTTCCCACATTTAAATTAAACTTGAACAAATACTTCGTGCGTAAGTGAATATTTACAATTATACAATGATGATATAATAGTTATTGGACCTCTTTAGCGGCTAAGGAATAACAATGTCTTTTTGCATTTAAAAAAAAAATGAACTTTCCTCACTTATTATTCTAAATGGTAATAAAAATGAAGTCCGAAAACTATAACTAATGATTGTGTTTCATTACTGGAACTGTTGGTCAAGCTACAATAGCACACTTTTGTTGATCTAATGGAAATTGGCATTGTGCCAACTTTGAAATTTGATCAAAATGTTCATATTGTGGAATTCAATTTACAGGTATCTGAAAGATCAAATTTTATTTGAAATCGTAGTAGTTATAGTTTGTAAAACATATACGCAAATACAGCCCGAGTAAAATTGGTATATGATTAGTTTTAATGCTGGACATTGTTATGCAATACAAATGATCAATAAGTTATTTTTGCTTTCCTTTGAAGAAATTAACCAATGAGCCTTGAACTTGACCAAAATGTGCTGGTACTCGCAATGACGTTTGTATCCATTTTGGAAGTTTTCTTTGTATTTTTTCTTGCTGATATCGTTCATCAATCAATAGAACTGATGCATAGTCGTTTATGTGGCGAATAGCTCGACCAATACACTGATTCACAGCTTTCATGCACAAATTTTCATAATATTCTTTACTTGTAAAATTTATATTTGAAGCAGAAATGCCACGATCTAAATGTTTCATTTTTTCAACCAGCTCAGGGTTATTTTTGTTTGGAAATGGTAATCCTACAATACAAATGCACCGGCCTAAATCATCTGAAAAGTTAAGACCTTCACTCAACTTTCCGCCAACAACACTTAGCAATAAAGCACCGGTATTTGCTCCTCGTTCCAGACATTTAGCAGACGCTTTTATTGTATTCGTGTACTCGGAAAGTATTTTTTCTATTTGTTGACCACCTGAACGGGGCTCCTTGAATACTCTTTTTTTTTGTTCAATACGTTCAATTGATTTGGTTTGGACCAAGTTATTATGAAAACTCTCCATCACATCGTATGATGTAAAAAAGCAAATTATTCCACCTGGTATCACATTACAAATGTTTTGAATCAACATTACTAAATCAGATATCTGAAATGAAACAAGCAAATTTAAATAAATTATTATTCCCATTAATAGTGAAAGAAGTTAAATTGTACGTTTAGTGAACGCCATCTGTTGGTCTTTTTCATTCAAGTATAATGTGAACGAGTGCATAATAGTTTCGAGCTGTCACTTGAAGTGTCACAAGTCATCAAAAGCGACGCACATTTGGTTAACCGATATCTCAATAATTTTAGTTTACCAATAAATATTAACAAAATTTACATTTATTTAAATTGACCGAGATAAAAATAAACCGATAAAAAATGCCGTACGCCAACACACCATCTGTTCAAATTACGGATTTGACCGGTGAAAATGTCAAATTCGTTATAGAGGATACGGATTTGAGCATTGCAAATAGTTTACGACGTATATTCATTGCTGAAACACCAACAATGGCCATAGATTGGGTACAGTTTGAAGCAAATTCCACAGTATTGGCTGATGAATTCTTAGCTCATCGCATTGGTTTAATTCCATTGATTTCGGATGATGTTGTTGATCAAATGCAAAACACACGTGAATGTTCATGCATTGATTTTTGTACCGAATGTAGTGTTGAATTTACATTGGACGTAAAATGTGATGATGAACAAACTAGACATGTTACCACCGCTGACTTAAAATCGAGTGATCCACGTGTGGTTCCAGTACCATCACGACGACGAGATGAAGAAGAAACCGAATATGGTGAAAACAATGAAGAAATTTTAATAATAAAACTACGAAAAGGACAAGAATTAAAATTGCGAGCGTATGCAAAAAAAGGTTTTGGAAAGGAACACGCAAAATGGAATCCAACAGGTATATATTCTGATGAAATACATGAAAATAAGATTAAATTGATAACATTATTTGGTGTTTCATAATGAATATTATTTTAGCCGGCGTATCATTTGAATATGATCCAGATAATTCAATGCGACATACGCTTTACCCCAAACCAGACGAATGGCCGAAAAGCGAACACACAGAACTTGAGGAAGATCAATTTGAAGCCGAATACAATTGGGAGGCCAAGCCAAACAAGTTTTTCTTGAATGTGGAATCAAGCGGTGCTCTAAAACCAGAAAATATTGTTCTAATGGGAGTCAAAGCTCTCAAAACTAAATTATCGAATCTACAAACGCAACTCAGTCATGAGCCACAGACTGATGCTTTGGCTATTGCATAAATTCACATTATTATTGCAAGCATTTTGAATATAAAGGAAATAAAATAAAAGAATTTAAGTTTTGAAATTAATAACTTGCCATTTCATTGTTGTTTCGATTAGCGTAGTTGAATATAAATGATGACTTTTTGGGTCCTTTAGCTACAATCATTGGTAATATTGCATCTGGTGCAACAACGTGTCCATAGAAGTGCTCCTCAATGCGACATTTGAAATTTTGAAATAACTGTGTTGTGAATTCAGTTGTGGGCTATGTCAATGGATAATCAGAATATTGGTTTTTTTTTACTAATTGCATTTGGTAATCATTTCAATAGTATGTATACCTGCATTGTTCCACCGGCTACAACTACCGATCGACATTCGTTCAATAATTCTGCAAATGGTTCGCTTGTATTCAAAAGCAAATACTTAATGAACGATTTTGATTGAGTTGTTTTATGTTTTGATAATAATATTCTTCCATCGGTGGATTTTTCCAGCAATGTTTGAAGAAAACTTAAAAATATTCGAATTATACCCGCTGAACTTAGTCCATTTGTATTATTATCTAACTTGTGAATTTCTGCTGGTTTGTTCTCGGTATTTATGAGATTCTGACCTTGATTCTTGTTCAATAGTTTTTGAGATAATTCTTGGAGATAAGAAACATGAGAAAGTTCTTGTTGCTTTGGAAGAGGCTTTAAAATAACATCAGTGGTTGCATACCGTAAAGAAAATCCAGTAACTTTTTGTGCCAACCGTGTTTCTTCACAAAATTTAACGATTTCAAACAAGTTTCCATATGAAATATTCGTTTCATCAAGCAGCTCATGTGTATGTAACATCTCAGATGTGAACTCTATATGTAAATCGGATTGCTTTATTGTTTCATCTGAAGATTTCATCAACAATTTCATTAACTTATTTGCCACAGAAATCAATTGATTTAAACGAAGCAAATTATTTGTTGAAAATCGGTCTAAATATTTTTCTTTATATGCAATTAATTGTTGATGGACCCGTTTTAATTGATCTGCAGTAATTTCAGCACTGTGAATGCTAGCAATTGTATCAAGAAGATTATGAGCTTCATCTATTATAACGACGCTATCTTTAATATTGATATCTAATTGATTCCGAGTTTGCTTATGAAGAAGCATTTGATATGGTAGCATAACAACCTAAAACAAATGATATATAATCAATTTGAGCATTGTTGAAATAACATATCTCATACCTGTGCATCTTTTGCGGCTGCTCGAGCTGCATAATATGGGCATCCTTTTTCTAATCTGGCCGTTTTTATAAGATCTTCAATGTCCATTATTGATTCAGTGTTGTAGAGAGCGGCATTTGAAATATTTTCAATTGCATTTTGGCTATAAAATGGACATGTTGTGCCATTAATTTTGAGTACTTTGGATTTTTTTGTGGTACGACCTTCTTGATCTTTTTGTGTTGATTGGCAACAGGTCTGTTTTGATTGATTTTTTCTCAATTCCAAACAACGTTCATTAATTGAAGCGTTTGTTTTTAATGCTTTAACTTCAGTATTGATACATAACTGTTGACGTGATCCCAGTTGAATCATACGAATGGAATTTCCATAAACTGTTTTTTTCAATTCATTTATTACTTGCGATAGTTGGGAATGTGTACGACTGCAGAAAAAAATCTGAAAAAAGAACAAAGAACTTAGTATTCATGTTGAAATATATCTTGATGTTAGAAATTAACCTTTGTATTTTGGAATTGATTTTCGGTTGTATGTTCAGTTTCATTTTGTATATATTCATCAATATTATCATCGCTATTTTCAATTAAAAAGTCGTTGTCATCATTTTCATATATGTTTGTATCATTTCGTTCAATATTTCTTAAATGATTCTGTCTGAATGATGACATTTTTGTCTGAGTTTTCCATTTCTCTTGCAATTCAATGATCTTTTTCTCATAATCATCCATTGCCTTCAATTGTGCTTGAAGCGTATTCAAATGCTCTTTTTTTCCCAATAAATCATATTGACCATTTAACCAATCATCGGTTTTGGTATTTTCAGCTTCCCCTATTCTGATCTCCCTTTCCATTTCATTAATTTTTTTCAATAAATCCACTCGATTTAATTCTTCGTTATCTGTTAACCACTTCAGAGCACTGCACATCAAACTTAACGTTTTACCGGTGCCTGTCGGCGATTCAAAAATAGCAATTTTACGATTTTCAATAACAGAATATAATGCTCGCATAAATTGATCCTGTATTGAATATGGTTTAAATGGAAATGGAAAAATCTCCGGGCAATTGGCTGAAGACGTTCTTACGAACATTTTTTCATTAATTAAAATTCCATTGCACAAAATAAAAATTGACTTATCTGTATACAGGTATGTTTTGTTAGGTTAAGCGTTTCATAAAATGACATCTGCGTCAATTATGATTTCATATGACATTATTAGCATTTAATATATGTACGTGAAATATATACTATGCCGTAATTTTATATATATTGAAAATGCCTGTTTTTTTTTAACTAGGTCAGACTTTAAGACATGACTGATAATTCAACAATAATAGTAATAATGCAACATAGCTTGAGTAAAAATCATATATATATATATAAAATATCTCATAATTCAGACCTGGCATAAGTATTAACAATGTTGACCGGTATTAACGGGTGAGAATCACATTTCTTTACGTCAAATTATGTCATTTACTATCACGTCACGTCACGTCACGTCATACCTTGTCTCGTGACGATGAATTGGACCAAACAAAACAAACCTAAGAACGTGATAGGAGTAATGAACATGAATCACGTTGATTGAGTATTTACACGAATACAGAATAACATGGCGGCTGATTTATTTTCCCTTTTGTTCGTCACCATTTATTATTTTTTTTAGTTCAGTCCATGCTTTAGACATCGTCGTCAATACGAATGTTGAGCGTCTCCACTTCAAGTATACAAACAGTAGATGAGAGTCTTGTCGCATCATTTTCCACAAAAAAAACTCTATAATCAATATAAAATTTTAGTCGAAATCTATATCGCAAGAGTGCCAAATGTGACAAATTGTTGTTTAACTAGTTTAAAGTACTTAACAATCCAGTTAAAACTAAACTAGTTACGTTTTGGTGACGAAAATAAAGACATTTGTGATGTAATTTTTAATAAATGTTATACAAAAATAAGCGTGTTGATGTATGTGAATGAATTGCGTATAATGCGTGATGTGCGCGATATAAAGTAACATGAAAACAGATTAGAAAACTTATGTGTGTGGTTTATACAGACAAAACAATATTTTATTTGTTTTGATATATTTATTTTTGCGTTTTCATTTTTGATTTCGTATTTAATCAATCAATCACTTCTGAAAATAGCATATCGTATTTATCAAGGAATTTATTGACATTTTTAATTCTATATTGTGATTTAGTAGTGACGTATTTAATTTCAATATTTAGTTCCACCTCTTGTCTGTGTTATCGAGTTAATAGTTTAAAATTGTGAGTGAATTTTTTTGATGCGTAATTTTCAAACGTGATGAAATGATTTTTTATTTGGGTTAACATATGACATTAATTTTCTTTTGGCCGCAATAGTAGAACAGGATAAAGTAAAATCGCTCAAAATAAACACTGAGAGAATTTTTCTTGCCTCATCATCATAAGAATGATGAATATTTAATATATGCCGTGCTTGACTGATTGTTCTTGTTTTATTCTGCATAGTTCATTTTTATCATTGTAACTTCATATCTAATTTTCTCTTCTCTATCAACACGTGTTTCTTATTCGGTTTCCATTTTTAGATTTTAAATCTATTTTTTTTTTGTTTTTCTTCAGTATTTTGATGGTGCTAAAACTAATGTAATTTGGAAAAACCATTTAGATGTATTTAAAATTGGCATTTTCACAAAATAGTTTTTTGAATCAATTATTTATCGTCTTCATCAAAATTAAAATTTGAGAGCAAACAGTTTTGTGAAACATTTTATTTTTATTTTGATTGAATACAATCAAAACCTGAATCACAAGTATGCACTGTATATACTTATACATTTGCCTAAATCTAGTAATTTGTGGTGAAGGTGTAAGAATTCACAATCCAAGGGGGAGAAATTGGAACTTGCCCTTTCATCGCCCCTGTAAACATGTATGAACCCTGTATACAAAACAAACATGGAATATAAGTGAACATTTTAATTTTGTGATGAATAATGAAATCAAGTATTCAAAAATATGAAGTAAACAAATTATGACGAAACTCATATATTAGTAGGTATGTCCTTTGGACACTGTGCAAAGAATCGACACAAAAACAAAGGGAATATTCGTTTCTGAATGTTGCAAATAATGTGGTGAAAATGTTTATATACACTCAATTGAACAACAAATTACTAAAAAAACATGACAAAATGTGTGCGTGTGTGCTTTTCGCATAGTTCGAAGATAGAATCAATTGAATCAATCGTTTTTTATATATTCTATCGCCAAAATCCATGCAATTTGACTCAATTATTTCTTTCGTATTATCGCATTATTCTATGTGATTTTCACGCGTATCTATACGTGTCAAGTCTGCGTCGATTTATGCGTCTCTATTCGCAGAGACAAAAACAACAACACAAATAAAAGTTTCAAATACGTTTCCACATTTTGTTGCGCGTAATACCAACAAAATAGAGAGTTTTTTTTAATATATTTTGCTTGTTGTTAGTAGATTGATGAATGTCCTTGAAGAAATTTGAACTCTGATGACTAGACTAACCGATTAAATATATGTATATGTGAAACACACGCTAGCAACCTCAAAATTGTAATACGTATTTACATAGGCTTTTAATCAAAGTTAACAACAAACAAATATTTCCTTTTTCTGCTCAATATGTTCTAATATAAAAATTTTTCAATCCTACTCGGTTTATATGTTTTAATTTTGAAAGAAATAAGTAAAATAAAATGAAAAATTTTAACAGTTTCATTCAATGTATTTTAAACCGATATTACGTAGATAGAATTTACAGAAGAGACAAAAACATGAATGGAAATAATAATAATAATTTAACTCAACGTATGGATAGGAGGATGAATAATAGGACATTATAGTTTGAAATTTTTAGGTATTTACATGTGTCAATAAACTTTTCATAACATTAATTCAGGAAATTATATTATTTTGAGTATTATTATTAATTAATCTTACTAATTTTTTTTTAATATTTTTTTGTTTTTAATAAATTAGTACTACAATTTATAATTTTATTATTATAACTATAAATATCATCTTACTAAATTAATAACTAAATATTTTTAATAAGCTGAAAAATATATAATGAGTATAGTCTCTTAATTTTCAATAATTTAAAAACGGAATATAAAAGTACCTATAAGGTCTATTTGATTCGAAAATATATAAATGAATTAATTCAAGTTCATAAATTTATTGTATTATCTTATGACTTAAAGTATGTTCATTGATATTACCAAATTAATCGTTTTTATTTGAACATAATAATTTGAATTCAACAATTTTTTTCTGTATCAAACTATTGCAAATTACTTTTAATTTCAAATTATTGATTTTTTTTATTTTTTATTTTATATGTTTACAGGAATAGCTTATGTATGACGGAGTGAAAAAACTAAAAACTATAAATTTTGAAAAAAAAAAAACTGAATAATAAATTGTTGTCATAGTTCCAATGTGCTTAGAGATGAAGTTGAAAATATAACATAATATCAAATATTGTAAGTCAACTTTCGTAAAGTATAAAATTTCCACAAATTCGAACACTGATTTTTACACATATTTCTTTTAATATCCAGTTCCATTTGTCTACTGTAAAAATAAATAAACACTTATTTTGTTCATAAAAGATTCACATCAACCAATTGATTAATCTGTGGATTATATACAATATTGAATTTTGTGTCGGTAAAAATACTAAACATTTCAAAAATGTCAATAAATGAAACTTTTGGATCAATACCAGCTACTATTGTAAAAGAAGGTTGGCTTTACAAACGGGGTGAACATATTAAAAATTGGCGACCACGCTATTTCATTTTACGCGATAATGGTTCCCTAATGGGATACAAATCAAAACCCGATGGAACAAATTCAGCTGAACAGTTGAATAACTTCACTGTCAGAGGTTGTCAAATAATGAGCGTAGATCGACCAAAACCATTCACATTCATAATTCGTGGATTACAATGGGCGAATGTTATCGAAAGGACCTTTCATGTAGACAGTGAACGAGAAAGACAGGAATGGATGGAAGCTATTCGGTAATATTATTCATATACAATAAATAATATAATGTCATTGTTAATTAATGCCCATTAATTTTTAAAATGCCAATAATTTATTATATAATTTTTTGCAATTTAGATATGTTGCAAATCGTCTCAGCGAAATGGGGGAAACAGCAATGTCACCATCTAGTTCAACGGATATGACCGACGTCGATATGGCTTCCATAGCCGAAGACGAATTATCTGAGAAATTTTCTGTTCAAGGAATCGCGACTGGGAAAACAAGTGGAAAAACTAAAATTGTATGATTTTTTCCCTACAAACAGATGTTACTTTACATATTTATTTAATATTTTTCCATGATATTTATTGATTTCTTCATTTAGACATTAGAAAACTTCGAATTTTTAAAAGTATTGGGCAAAGGAACATTCGGTAAAGTGATTTTGTGCCGTGAAAAATCTACTGAAACTCTCTATGCCATTAAAATGTTGAAGAAAGACGTAGTAATACAAAAAGATGAAGTTGAACATACACTAACCGAAAATCGAGTGCTTCGATCAACAAAACATCCTTTCATTATCGTAATATAAAATAACAATTTGAGAGATTTATTATGACATGAAAGTATAAATTGTAATCGTTTTAAAAATTTTATTTTCTATTTTTCATTTTCAAGTCACTGAAATATTCATTTCAAACGTTACATCGTTTGTGCCTTGTGATGCAGTATGTGAACGGTGGAGAGTTATTTTTTCACTTAAGTCGTGAACGTGTATTTTCTGAAGATCGAACACGATTTTACGGTGCCGAAATAATATGTGCATTGGGATATTTACATTCACAAGGAATTATATATCGTGATTTGAAATTAGAAAATCTTTTGCTCGACAAAGATGGTCATATTAAAATTGCCGATTTTGGATTATGCAAAGAAGAAATAACATATGGATCAACAACTAAAACATTTTGCGGTACGCCTGAATATTTGGCCCCAGAAGTATTGGAGGATAATGATTATGGATTAGCAGTCGATTGGTGGGGAACTGGTGTTGTTATGTACGAGATGATGTGTGGACGTTTGCCATTTTACAATAGGGATCATGATGTTTTATTTACTCTTATTTTGGTCGAAGAGGTAAAATTCCCACGTAATTTATCATTAGAAGCTCGCAGTTTATTAAGCGGATTATTAGCTAAAGCACCTAAGGATCGACTTGGTATTATCACTAATGTTATTTCTAAAATACTATATTAAATTATATTATATTGTTTATAATATATTGTTTCAGGAGGAGGACCTGATGATGTTAAGGAAATCATGTCTCATCCCTTTTTTGCTTCAATTAATTGGAGAGATTTAGAAAATAAAAAAATTACACCACCATTCAAACCCCAAGTCACTACAGACACCGACACAAGATATTTTGACTCTGAATTTACAGGGGAAAGCGTTGAACTAACACCGCCAGATAATTCGGGACCGTTGGGTGCAATTCAAGAGGAACCATATTTTTCACAAGTATGCATTTTGGATTTTATTTTCAAAGGCAATAAGTCCTAAACCAATTTATTATCATACGAACTGAATAATTATATAGTACAAATTGCTTTTTCCAGTTCAGCTATCAGGACTCAGCATCAACTCTTGGCACATCAGTGCACTTTTGTAGTTCAGCAACGGGCACTGGAATACTAATGCAGTAGTTCTAATACTAATGCAATATATTTGTGTAATTTTTCAAATTGGCAAATATCGTTCGTATTTATTCATTCATATTGGGGTGGAAACGGATTCACTAAATTTAGAGTGCCTAAATCGTACCAAAAATATTTAGATGAAGGTAAGACTACAAATTATTGTTAGAATGTTTTAAAATTAAGACAAAAATTCGTCACCTTTGATTTTTTATTACAATTCAACTTAATATTTGATAATAATTATATAACTATGGTTTCTACTCCTGCTAAAAGTAAAGTCAATTCATGTTAACTGAAACAATAACTATTCAAGTCCTTCAAACAATTTTCTATAAATACTGTAATAAATTTATTGTACGATAATACTGCCATAATTGATATTGGATTCAATATTATATTTCATTAAAATGCAATTTTACGACGAATAATTTTTTTTACCATTCTTTGCAGAATATTTTTTCGGTATGCAAACATGCGGCATGAAGGCAGTTCCACCTTGTGAAAAAATATAGTAAGCAGTAACCCCAATACATAATTTGTAAAATATGAACCCCATTACAATCATCTACTGAAAAAAATCAGAAAATGCCCATTACATAAAAAAACACACAAACACTCATTTCCGAAAGTGCTAATATAAATTTATATAAAATGTTACATAAGAAGCAAATATTGATTGAAAACAATAAAAATGAATAGATAGTAAGGATTAGAAAGTAGTTAGTCGGCATTTAGCAGTTCAATTGAAGAGTATATTGGGATTGAAAATAATTCAACTGCTCATGAGAGTTGAAGTTTACTTTGTCTTGAGTTTCCTTACATTTAAGCTTAAAGCATGATAAGAACTTGATTGAATTAGCATATAATAAAATAATTTACATAGAATAAATAAAATAATACTTAAGATAGAGAAACGTTAGTCGGCTGGTTTCCGCGGTACTCGATAGTGTCGACTCTTTTGAACATTTTTATTTGCATAATTAAATGCCTAATTTGTTTATCAAAATATCTCTGTCTACGATTAGCTAAATTGATTCTTTTTAACTGAGTCCAACCATTAATAAAAATCCGTTACACCGACCATGCATTATAATTTAATAATAATCATAATAAAAATAAAACAAGTAAATATTAATAATTTGAATATAAAAATGAAAAAAATATAAATAAAAATAAATAATTATAGTAACGCCAAAAAAAACTATTGGATGTACGCTTGCTTATCTGTAACACTGATTCTGATATCAATCATCTTGCTTCTGGAATAGATGGACGACTTTTTTAAGAAGCGCTGTGAGAAACATAGTGATTCGAACATTCATACTAGATTGTTTAAAAAACATAGTTAAAAACACACTTTATATGAATGTTTTCACCAAATATTTCTCCTAAAGTGACTCATTCACAATGTTCCGTGTATCATTAATGGTGTCTATGTTCATAACAGTCAAACTGTATGGCTCTCAGTCTTTCGGGGATTTGAAAATGTGAAGAAATTAAAAAGAGAAATGAATGAATATTATTGTATGTTATTGATCTATTGAAGTAATGGAAATTTTAATATTTAATAAAAAATCATTCAATCGAGAAGGCTCAAATGGTTGAATCATATTTCAAATAAGCAGGGAACGCAAAAATAAGAAGATGTCATGAATAATTTGGTTTTTAATTCAATTTACATTATTTTTAATGTAATGTAATTCAGATGACATGTTAGAGATGGCTTTATCCAAAAATGGAAGAAATCAGTTTAAAAAAAATCAAAAATAAAATTAAAAACTATACGAAAAAACGCATATTTCAATAGCATTTTTTATAATAGTCTCATAATTTTAAAAATTCCATTTGATTGAAAGAAGTTTAAGATAATTAGAATCGAAGTACATGGAAGATGTTAAAATATATATCGAATAAAATCGAAATATGAATTTTTAAATTTAATCTCGCATTTCATTTTCAATTTTTTTGAGTGTAATGAAGAATTACATACTCAAATTAGAATTTCCATTGGAAATTTTCCAACATCCGGAAGTGATTTACTGGTATATGCGTTGAGCGTGAGCATTCTGCATGTAATCCACTGCAATATTCCATAAATTACTTTTCATTAGATAGACGCGATTTTAATCAAGCACTGCGCTGGATATTCATACTGTATTTACTCTAACTAAAAAAGAAATTAAAACATTAAAATATTTTTTTTCTTTCAATTTTTTTTCGTTCAATGGGAAAGACCATATTTTCTGATTTTTTTTGTTTGAAATATTTGGACCAAAAATTTACCTAGGGGAATGGAACTATTTGCGAATGAACAATTTTTCATATATTTGTATATGCAATTCAGTGGAAAGGTTTGAAATTCGTTTCAAAGTGAAATATTCGCAGAAAATTCGCAAATTTTGTCAATATATAATGCAAGATACACAAAGCAGGAACGAATTACAAAATCAACAACGTGTGTATGCATCAATGAAGAATGAAAAGAGAATGAAGGATGTGACAAGAACACAGTCTTCTTGAGTTACGATCTGAGTAATTATTCGTATTAATACGTAGATTATTCGCAAATTCGCTGGATATTTTATTGAATAGATGCATCAGTAATAGTTCGAAAAGAAATGTTGTATTTGTTTGAATTCAAAACCCCTACACTCTTAAGTATTTTAGTATTTTTCTAGCCGAATTCGGTATTGTAAACTGATTTAGCTGAAATACAGATTATACAGTACTACTGTAATCTGTACGACAGCTAACTTCATATTAAGGCAAATTTTTGATTTAATATGAAGTTAGCTGTCGCACGGATTACAGTAGTACTGTATAATCTGTATTTCAGCTAAATCAGTTTACAATACCGAATTCGGCTAAAAAAATACTAAAATACTTAAGAGTGTAGAAATTTACTATATTGTAAAAAGTATCACCATGATTTACAAGTTTCGAAGTTGAATCCATGTGTACAGCTTTTTGTCATCATAATTCAAATTATCATACGTAGATGTGATTGATGAAAAACTCATATATTCTTTTCAAAACGGCTGATGTTATTACATGTTAAGTGATTTTATAGCTTAAGTCGTTGCTTGGTGTTTCTTCAGTCAAAGGAAATTGACGTAGCTTCTTTCAGATGCACAAACCTTAACATTGTTTGGAGTTAGAAGGTTGTCAATTTTCTGGCACAATGTCAAACCTATTTAAACAAATGATCAAGAAGATGACACTTTTTGCGGCAAACTCATAAATTAAAACATTTCAATTCAAAATGATACGACAGTACATGACGCCACTAGTACTCCAAATTTCATTTGTACTCAAATGTCATCTGGCAAATGATGGAAGATAGTATATAATAATAGTAATAGATGATCAACTGATTCAAGTCAGTGATGAACATCATCAACCGGCCAATCAATGAATAATCGTCAGGAATGAAAAACTGGTCCCCAGATGTTTGAATTGTATTTATAAAAGTTCTCGCAAATACTGCTCAACTAAAACATTTGTTTTCCAATTGGTCTTTCATATTGGGTGTATGCAAAGAAAATGTCGATTTTTTCGGTGAAAAGAAAATTGTATTTCATAACTAAATGAATGAGTACATTAACCAATATATTCCCCATCGTTAGCAATGACTTCACGCCATCTTTCAGGAAGTTTGTGGATTCCGCGTCGAAAGAAGTCCTTATCTTTTGAAGCTATCCAGTCAGCGACCCATTTTTGTATTTCTTCAAAGTTTTTAAAGCGTACATCGGCCAGGTCAATTTGCATCGATCGAAACAAATAGTAGTCCGAAGGGGCAAGGTCTGGAGAGTACGCGGGTTGATCAAGCTGATCCCAACCGAAGTGTTCTTTCTTTTTTTTAACGATCTTTGCACGATGTGGCTTGGCATTATCATCGTGAAAAAAAACTTTGTCTTATTTAGTCGCTATTCGTGGATGTTTCACCTTCAATGCTTGCTCCATTTTGATCAATTGTTGTTCGTAGCACTTACCATCAACCGTTTGGCCAGGTTTCAGCAGCTCATAATACACGACACCTTCCTGATCCCACCAAATGCACAGCATAACCTTCTGGCAATGAATTTCTCGTTTTGACTGCGAAGGTACTGGTTAGCCTGGATCAACATACGCTGCTTTACGCTTGGGATTATCGTAATAGATCCATTTTTCATCACCAGTAACAATTTGACTCAAAAAACTACGTTTTTTGTGCTCAGCAAGGTGTTTTTTGCATGTTTCGATTCTTGCTCTGAGTTGATTTTCGTTCAATTGATGTGGCACCCATTTTCCCAGCTTTCGAATTTTTCCCATTGCATGCAAATGTCTAGAAATAGTTGCTTGATCAACCTTCAACTCCATTGCAAGTTCTTTTTGCGTTTGACAAGGATTTTCATCCAATAATGCTTGCAAATCCGCCTCTTCAATTTTTTTTGGAAGACCTGGCCGTTCTTTGTCTTCCAAGTCAAAATCATCACTTTTGAATCTCGCAAACCATCATTCACAAGTTTTTTGAGTTGAAGCATGTTCACCGTAAGCTTTTACTAACAAACGATAACTTTCAGCAGCGGTTTTCTTCAAATGAAAGAAGGTTATTAAAGTTCCCAGCAAAACCACTTTTTCAGGCACGAATTTCGACATTTTTGAAGCAAAAAAAATCTTTGTTGTTTACACTTCAGCAAAATGACATATACTGAAATTTATAGCATAATGACAAAGAAAAAAAAAAGAAAATGGCCGCAGTGTGCTCCGATGCACACAACGCTAGTTACGCCATCTGTTATCTAAATCGACAATTCTTTTGCATACACCCAATACATAGCGAAACGCGAATTCGATTATTCACAAAAACTTCCAATGAATTGCTGAATGTCCATTTCTCATTGCGAACAAATGATATCATTCCTGATGAAGACTTTTCAGAATACATATAATAATACTGTATTATTAATACAATACATACAATGGAACCTCGATTATACGTCTTTCCATTAACCATCACTTCTGTTAACCGTTACACCTTTCCGTGGCAACATTTGATTAACCGTTTTTGCGATCATCCGTCAACAGGCCGGTCCGGTGCCTGACGGATAATCGATGTATATGAAATTCAATAATTTTTTTTTTCAATGATTTTCTTTTTTTCCGAAAAAATGTAATTTATCCAATTTTTGAAAGAAATAAATTAACGTAAAAAATATGCTTTTTTAATGCAAGTACATTTAAAACAAATAAAAAATTGATTTACCTTTTAATCATATCTATAAAAAAAACACACAATATATATTTTAGCATTTCAAAATAATGGATGTAATTAATTTCATTCTTTTTGGTGACGCACAAATGATTTTTATTTCTTTATTTTCAATTATTTCTTAATCCATTGTCCCTTATCCCACTCCACTATTTTGGTAATTCATTCTAATTTTGTCTCATCAATATAAATTGTTACACTCTCATTTCATATTTTAAATACAGTTTGTTCATGTTTAATCTTTTTACAGCGTTTTATATATTTCCATATTCTGCGTAATGCTTATGGATTACTTAAAAGAAAAAAATCCAACCAACTTGTTTGTGAATATTTTGTTCACAAAACGTGGGCTAAATACGATCTGCACAATCAAAAAAAGGGGCAATGTTTTTGCTTTGTTGCTAAATTTAATTCATATTACCACCAACAGTAATAATTTACCTCAATGTCAATATTTCAAAATCTAATTCGCATTCATTTTATCTCGAGCATCTCAGATGCAAGTCTAAAATTTAAGTCTAATATTTTACATGCCTTGAGTTGGATGTTTGATATATAAATTAACTGAATAATGAACTACAAATAACAAAAAAAATTTAATTAAGTTTTAATACAATAAAATTTAAAAAAATACTGAAACAATATTCAGTGTGATTCGATCATCTGAAGTTTTAAAGTACTGCGGTAAATCTAAGATGCTTGTGGTAGAATGTATGTGAATAGATTTGAAATATTGACATTGGGATAATTATCACTGTTGGTGGTAAAATGAGTTTTATTTAGCACCAAAGCAAAAATATCACCCAAATTTTTTTTTGTGTGTGATTGACAACTATTGATTGATTCACAATACAAATTACAATGTTTGAAGGGAGCGGATATAAATATAAATAGGCAAAATTTTATTTATTGCAGATCTATTTGGTTTGCACATCACGCAGTTGATCATTAAGTTTTAATGAGATTAAGTCCGATTTTAAAGAAAAATATAGATGTTTAATAAGGATGTTATCATGATAATTGGTTTTTCAAAATTATTCAATGGCAATATACAAAAATGTATATTAAGTATTTTAAGTGAACAATACAATCGAAAACAAACTATCATTGTGTCAAAGCGAGAGAGTTACATAAAAAAACATTCAGCGTGACTTATTTTTTGAAGCTACATTTTTGTGAGAAATGTGCTTTAGTCTCTATGATTTTAATTAGAACGCACACATTCCACTATTATAATAATCTTGTTTTGGGACTGTATACATTTAAAGCCTATTTTATTTTATTCAAACAGATGTAGCAATTTACTTTTTTTTTTCTTATTGGTGATTTCCGATCTGTTTTTTAAGATTGTGAATTGAATGCCTCAGAATATTCTTGAGCTCTGAAAAAAGTGTTTAAAAAAGTCTTATAATTCTAAATTAAAATCAATGTAAATTCATTTGACTTTTTTTGAACACTTTTTTTCACATTTCACGAATATGCCAAAACATTCAATTGATAGTTTTAAACCACTTTAATCTCAAAAAATGACTTGATGAATATCTTAAGTAGGTGAAAGTTATTTTGCTTATAAGCAAAAAAATCAACGATTGGATCAAGCTCATGCAATTTAATATCTAGAAAAATGCGCTATCTTCTCTTTCAATTATTTTTTCCACATTTGTGAGTATAATATAAATAACTTTGGTGACAACATTTCGTCATTTTATCTCCGGCACATGTTTTTTTTTTCACTGGCCTTTCATAATATTATTCAGGTTTTATGTTCGATTTGTAGTATTGTATTTTGCACACTTCAGAAGAAGTAATGACATCTAAACAGCTGATATTTCATATTGAATTTGAAAAAAAAAAGAAAAATAATCACGAAGTTTCGAATAATTTAGAAATATCTCAAAAGGATTTTGAAATGTCCTAATAACATTGAACATATTATTGTAATTAAAGAAAACTCTTCTTAATTAACGTGAGTGAGAAAAAATTTAAATTCTTTCCAATATGCTGTAATTATCTGCGATCTAACAAAAAAAGTTTGGTTCGCTAAAATTTCTAATCACTTTTGTCTAAATGTCCAATACTACCGCTAATGTCAAATCATCTGTATACAAAATTACGATTTATTTCTTATTATGTGCGCTACAAATCTTTAATATTTTGAATTCATTCGAATGTATTTCTTATCATCTCTTATTTTGTCATCTTAAGTACAAAAAACGATTATGTTGTGCTCTTAAAAATTGCGTATTCAATATTATATTTTAAATTTGTTTTGAGAAAAAGAGCTTTTTTGCTTTTTGGGACGTATTTACTGCTTCACATTCACTTGAGTTTACCATTCTAATAATGTATAATGAGCATTGTGTTAAATGGAAATAATATGCTTCGATCAATCCACTAACTGAATTTCATAGTAGAATTAACGGTGTATATACTCGATTATAATCAAGATTCATATCAAAATCAAAATTGAGATAAGGGAGACAGTCAAGCAGTTTTTTTCGTTTCTTTGGAATGGGCGGAAGGCGTTTTAATATTTATTTTATATCTCCACGCTTTATTATTGTTTTTTTCAAGTTTTTGAGAAACTGAATGAAATCAATTAAAAATTGAAAAAATATCATGACTAAACTAGCTAGCAAAGGCTGGACACTCCATTAAAATATTATTGAATCATTTTCTCTCTCACTTCTTGATAACTTCTGATTTTTATTTTTTATTTTGTGTAAGTAGAATTGGATTTAAATTATACTCAGTGTAATGTTCACTCATAATTTATGAATCATAAATATAACCGTCATTGTCATTAAGTACGTAGAGTGATTGGTATGCCTTCAATATGTGTTAATTAATGGGTGCAAATTTTGGAGATTGTGTAAATCGGTCATAAACCGCATCACACCATTCGCAAGAATTTTTAGAAATATATATTTTTTGGGAATTTCACATTTTTAGGGGGGAATGACTCTTGCAAATCTTTTCAAAATTTTAGAGAAATCGAAGCATTTTCACGAGTCTTACGAATCTTCATTTACATGTGAAATTGACAAAGAGATTTGCAATTGCGAGCGTATCTATGCGCATCTTTTTAACACATAATCAAATGCGAATCCTTGCGAATCTTTTATTCATTTTCAAGTATAATACGCGAATCTTTAAATTTTCGATCATATTTTTGCAAATAAATTGGGATTCGCTGCGAGTCATTTCCCCCTAGTTTTGCTCACAGTAAGATGCAAGTTCATGATTTGTATCAGTCCGTAAACAACTGATAGATTAAACACAAATCAATCTTTTCTTTATATAGGACATAAACCATGAACTATGAATTGTACATAACAAAATTCCCATATTTGCAATGTTCCACATTTCAGAGCCTAATTTCAACGAATATGTGCAACATATGTAAAATACATCTTCAATAACATGCAAATGGTGTGAAGCGTTTTACAGAGTCTATTTACACCATTTCAATGCACAAAGCATAATGAATTTATTCTAGTTAATTTTTTTTTTTTTTTTTCTTTTTGATATTACAAAAAATATTCCTTTAATCGAATTGAACTCAACATCAACGCAAAAAATGAAAATAGTTTGAATATCCTGAATACATGAATGACAATAGTCAGTAGCTAGTAATTTCTCCGTATAGAAATATGAAAACATTCAGATTAATTAATTAAGAAAAAAATTCAATCCACAAGGAAAAGAATGAATAAGAAACTTAATGAATAACATTAGTTTTTATTTCTGCTCGGAGAATTTATAGTGCTGATTGTCTTGTTATTATTCTTTTTTGTTGCATTTTGATCATGTTGAAAAAGTTTCACGTCTAAATTTGTGTGCTAGCAAATAAAGATTTATTGCTTGGATTTTAATTCGCTATTTTGACCAAAAAAAGGAAAACTGATTATAAATTTTACATATATAATAATACATTTCCAATTTTGACGTTAAATTCATAATTTGAACGTGTAATTCTTCATTATTATTGTTTCTTTTTCGCTTGAATTTATTTTTTTGAGTTTCCTATTTAATTTAAGACACAAAATGAACAAATCTATATTAACATTCCTCATTCTTATCAATCATTTACTATAATCAATTAGTTTAAATGAAAGAACAAAGGACATTTGTAACATCAATTTGCCATATGTATGTTGTTAAGATCTTCTTGTATTTATTAATTCGACGGCTATTTCAACCAAATTCATTTTATTTATGTAATTGTAAATAATTTAATCCCAAGCACAAATCAATGGCATAGTTAAATGCTTGCTTTCATAATTATAACTTAGAAGACGATCTAGTCAAACAACTTAAAATAGTTCTAGCAATCTAAAATTACACGTACATAAGTAAATAGATTTTGTATATATATATTTAAATATGCCATTAATTTTATTGTTACTGTTGCTAGTGTTTTTGTTTTGTTATTGTTTCAATCTGGTAGCTTCAATAGCACAGATTCCAAATGTATTTAATTATTGATCAACATTAATTTGTTTTTCTTCAAATGAATCTTCTGTTGTTAAATGCTGCTTTTGTTTAAAAAAGTTATTTATATGTAAATCAAAACTATTACAATCAATTTGTATATGTGTTTGTGTGTGTGTATGTTATACTTTTTCGTATTTTGAAATAAAAGCAAGGATTCCACATGGTTATTGAGAGATAAGTGTGATTTACTTTCTACACAACACGAAATCAAGAAGTTTATTCCTTAACTTCAAAATATTTGTACGTAGGATTTTCGTAACCGTTGATTTGCATGTTGGCTACATGTCTCTCCTCTGGTGTTACTGGAGCTCCAATTGTCTATTTAAAAAAGAACTCAATAGAGTTTGTTTATTCGTAACTATTGTAAATTCATTAGGATATACCTGATCAACTTCAACAAAACCTTGTGCATGAGGATGTCTTGATGCACGATATTTTGCGATAACGACACCAACAAAAACAGCTGCCATTAAAGCAATACATGCAAATGCTAGGGTTAGATATACATTACGTCCATCACGACCAACTGGTTCATAGAACTCCCGTCGCACAGCATAACTCTTTAAAATATAATAAAGTTGTATTATTTTTAATTTCTTTTCAAAAATATTCATGCATATTAAGCCAATGAACTCGGTATAAAATTGAAAAAAAACCTACAGCTTCACCGTGTCCAATTTCATGCTGAAGAATGTGTTGCATTCGCGGTTCAACTTGTTCATGTGCAACAGCTGCTGCCACTTCTTCAACAGCACGTTCAACTGCTGAATCATCAATGGTTGCCAATGGTGTTGGTGATGGCTGAACTGAGATTTCATCAGTAAAATCTTTGGTTGTATCATCTTCAACATCACTAATGCTGCTACTTTCCATCTTCTCTTTTTCTTGTTGCTTTACAATTTCTTCCAATTTCTTCGCTTCCAAACGTAATTTTTCTTCTCGTAGCTTTTCCCGTTCAACAGCACGTTGCTCTTTGCGTTGCTTTTCAGCAATTCGTTGACGTTCTTTTTCATTAATTTTACGCTCTATTTCAATTCGATACTTGTCCAAAATCGCTGCTTCTGCTTCTACAGTCATGCCCAACATTGAACCAGGCGTATCATCTTTCGATCGAAGTGCCTGAATGTAATCATCCATCAGTTGCGATAGTTTTGATGAAAGGTCTGGGTAACGTTTGAGCATGGCCATAGATTGATTTACTGCACGATCGATATCAACAAGACGCTCCAATGTGCGTGGACGCTCAGATGCAGCAGCCTCCAAACCTCCATTTCCACCAGTGCTCAACAAATGACGGTAGTGAGCCAATGCATGAGCGCGATCTTTATGCAATGCCCGAAGTAGTTTTTGCAAACATTTTTCAACCCGATGAGCCTAAGAATAATTTAGAGAAAAAATCATTTAGGTATTTTAATACACATAAATTAGATGAAATACTCACGTTTGGAATTTGCTCAGTCAAAGCTTGAGTATAGCATGTCATCGCCTCTCGTTTGCGTTGATTAATATGGGCCAGTACGCGTTGTTGATGCATTGCTGCTAATTGATGTTTTTCAGCATTACCTTCCTCTTCAAGTGCCTGTACAGAAGTCTAAAGTATACAATTTTATAGGCAATAGTCGTCGCGATACTCTCAGATTTCAAATGATCTACAGAGCTACAACAAAATCATCCTCAATTAATTTACCTGGAATCGAGCTGTCATTCTTTGCTTGAAACTTTGGGCAGCTTTAGGATCTGCTAAACGCATGTCCTGGTATTTCTCTTCTAAATCAGACCAATCTTTCATAACACGAGTCACTTTTTCACGATGCGTTTCTTCTAAGCGTTGTTGAGCTTCCTGCGACCAATAATGAAAAACGATCATTCTCATATCTTCTTTGAATGAATAATCTTATGAATCTTACTTTGTAACTTTGGTGTTCTGATCTTGGATCAAAATGTGTGAAATATGGATCAATTAAAGGTGGAGTACTTGATTCAGTCGTTTTGGGTGTTGTACTTGTTGATGAACTAGTGTATTCAATGCCATTTCTAAATTGTGGTGTTGAAAGTTTATTCCATGTATCTTCATCGTCCTGTTCACTTTCATCAATGTCTTCATCATATTCGTCATCATTGTCAGCTGCTTCATCTGCTACCATATCTTCATCACTTTCAATGTCGTCTTCGTCAGCATCTAAGCGAATGTATATAAAAAATAATAGTGTGGAGAAGTAAATTTATTACGAACAGTCTATAAGACCACACAACGCTGCAATCTCATCTGGATGAGAATACATCAAAGTAATGCATTTCTGGATCAAGAATGGGTTCAGTGATTGTATGTGTTGATGCATTTTCAAATTTCTACTGATCTGTTTCATTAACAATCAATATGAGTATCTAGAAGGTAGACACGGTCCGAAGATTTATTTAGATTCACTCATATCAAAAAGATCCATGATGTGAAGACTTACAGCGATTCATTGAGATTCACTCAGATTCACTACCATTTGAAAGATCAGCCATGTTTGGTTTATATTTAGTTTATTGCAAAATCACTGCGATTTATTTATTTACACACACAAACAAATAAATCAGTAGAAATGAAATGTCAGATGTAATTTTAATATTAAATTTACCTATTTTGACGTTTATAGGCATATTGCATTCAAAACGGTCACGTCAGTTGGTGGTAAACTTGATTGAAAATATTTGACTTGACCTTTTTGAAGGCAATATGCCATATAAACGTCAAAATAGGTCAATTTAAATTGCTTCAGATGTGCATTTAGTGAGACATTTTATCTGCTATTAAGCAGATAATGTATGCTGTATTGACAGGATTAGATAATAATGATGGAAAACAAGACTACATTCAATGATTTAATAGATATTTTCTGACTACTGAGAAGATCATGGGTACATGTACATCGTATACGCTTTGACTTTACATTAGAGTGGGTCATTTTTCCAATATTGATGCGTGTACTTGGATTATGACGTGTTTTGGCCTCCTGAATAACCTCATAATATTTTTACTTTTCCATACAGAACATATGCGTAAAAGTATTGTAATTGGTCAAAAAATTAAGGGCACCCAAAAATATTTTTTCTCGGCGTTTTGAATCTAGGAGAACACGAAAAACCAGTTTTTAGAGCGTCGTAATGTGAGTGTGTGGTACCCTGTACGCTGTACTCTGAACGCAAAAATTTGTTAACACGATAGCTCATTCCCAACGAGCCCTAAAAAAAATCTGATGATGCAGAATTGTTAGGATAGTTCAGAAATAAAAACCATTAAATTTTCAGCCATGGATGATGACCGCATAGTGGATTCGTTAAATGGAAATATGTCCACTATATATGTATGACGATTTTTGTATGAAAAGTGTCCAAAATAAGCATCTTATGGCATTTTCGTCAAAGAAAACTCATATTTTTTTGCGAATGTCGGTTCCTAGAATGTTCGTTCGGTCCCTAGATGGGTTTTTTAGTGAAAAATAACACTTTTCTATGGGAAAGTATCCAAAACAGTGTCTTTCGGCATTTTCGTCAAAGGAAACTCATATTCTTTTGTGAAAAAAATATAGGTCCTCGAATGTTAAAGAGTCGGTTCCATTGTTTGTTTGGTCCCCAGATAAGATTTTAGGTGGGAAATTACACTTTTGTATGTGAAAGTATGTAAAATGGCATTTTTTGACGTTCGAAGTTCAAACAAAACTATTATTATTTCCCAAAAACAATTGGGTTTTGATTTTCTACTTTCGCTAAATTTATTTTTACTTCAACCGTAAATGGAGATGCCGTAGTTCAAAAATGCAATTGAGTATAATTTGTAAGTCATTTTCGATTTACTTTAAAATGTCATAGTATGAGACTACTTTATTTAGAGAGAAAGTTCGTAACATGAATTGGATAAATCGTATGCGTTGGATTTTCAGGGCGCAAAGTTCATCTTATGGATGTAAGACATCTTGTTTAGTTTTTCTTTGAAAAAAAAGCTGGCGCCCTACTATTTTGTTGAATTATTTTTATTGATTCAAGTAGTTTAAATTCATTTTCTATGGTGTAAATATGCGCTAACGCAACCAATGAGGCAAATTATGGTGATCGATAAAATTTAACGCAGAATCTACAGAAATCAGATTTTCACACTGAGTGTGCGTGCACAAATTCAATACAGCACTCACATCTTAGTGTGCTACGTACAACTGCTTGTATATTTCAAGTACGCACACATACCCATTGAAAAGTCAAAATTCGTCATAGAATCACATTGCAATTTTGATTTTTGACTTTTCAATGGGTATGTGTGCGCACTTGAAATATACAAGCACTTGTGCATAGCATACTAGGATGTGAGTGCTGTATTGAATTTGTGCACGCACATCCAGTGTGAAAATCTCATCTCTGGCCATCTACAAACGTAAATGTATAACATCAATAGATATTCGACTCCAACCTTCTTAGTGAAGACACAAATCCGTATGATATGCACGTACATTTGATTGCGATTATAGATGACGTTGAACTTGTTTGTAAATTAGTTCCACAATTGAAATTATATGTTAATTTACGTCATTGACGCAACAACAATGTTGAACAAAATTTCAAATTTGCAATTATTATCTAAATGAATATTTTATTATTGATTTGAAAAGTAACTGTTGTAGTCTTATTTTGATTTGTCTCTTGGTAAAATATAAACGTTATTATTTCGTTTTTCAAGAATCGGAGAGTATACTTCTGTAATGTAAATATGTAACACAGATTTTGAATATAGCCAATAAAAGGAAAAATGTACCGTTATACTTGTTGCAATATTCGATTATGGTTTACGCACAACTGTACTCAATTCCAATTATTATCACACTGATAATTGTGCGTAAAACACAATCGAATATTTCAAATCAATAATAAAATATTCATTTGGATAATAAGTGCAAAATTGAAGATTTTTTTCAACATTGTTGTTGCGTTAGCGCACATTTACACCATTGAAAACATAGTTACACTACTTTAATCAATGAAAATAATTTAAAAAATTATTTTCATTCATTTAGAAGCCAGAAATGTTACTTCAATTATAGGTAAGTAATGGACTGAATGATCAGTTAAAAGCTAGGCTTTACTTATGCTCAAAACATCAGCTTGAAATAAATCCAGCAGATGGATTTATTTGATAGATTTGACGCTGCGTTGGTTGCATTGAATTTTTTGCAATTATTTACAATTTGGCCTAACTTTTCCATTGTGGCAACGTCAAATTTGATTTTGAAAGAATTCACAATTATTGACTTTGGCCACAATGGAAATGGCCACATTGTAACAACAACAATCATTTAAAGCATGGCGTAATTTAAGGATTTTCATTGACTACCGAAAAATTATTGTTGACTATCGGTTTTTCAAAAAGATTTCTTTATTACAGAATTGTTCGTTGTAAAACATTCAGAAATCAAAAATAGTATTTTCTGCATTATTTTCAGCATCATCATCGTCCTCTTCTTCGTTCTTAAAGATCTGCGCTTCAGAAAAAACCACTTTGAAAACTGCATGTCTCCTACTAGGGGATTTAACAACTCGAAAACCGGCAAAAACCATGCAGAACTTGTAAGAAATCTACACGAAATGATTGAACTCGCATTTTAATTTTCAACTCCATTTAAATAACATGTACAAACTCGTACGAGTTCGAGTTCAAGGTTGCATGCAAATAGGCGCGAGAGTCATTTGTCAGTTGTCAGTCTATCATTCGCTCAAAATCAAACTAAATATACCAACAACGAACTCGCAAAAACTCGCAAGAAATTGGACGCACTCGTGAGAAATGTTTCCCCCTAGGTCTCCTAGTTGTTTCATTTTCTGACGTGATATGACGGTTCCGACTATTTTTTTTCTTCCAAAAAGTTTGGGATTGCAGCTGTGGGATTCCATATAGAAAAAATGGGCATATTTGTATGAACATACAAATATTTGTTTTCACTTTTAACAGAAAGACTTGATCTTAAAGTGCGTTTCATTCGTCAAAGTTAATCAAAAAACGGAGTGAATTTGAATGTTAGCGCGAAAGTGTGAGTCAAATCGAAGTGGAAAAAATACGTATAGGAGAGATAGAGCTGGCGGTTAGGAAATTAAGATGGAGTAAGGCAGCGAGAGTGGATGAGATTAGGAATGAATATTTAATTTGTAGTGGTTCAGTGGGTATCCGATGGTTACATCGGTTGTTCAATCTAGCGTGGAATTCATCAGTTGTCCAGAGGAATGGGGGGGGGGGGAGGGGGTGCAGTTATCTCACCACTCCATTAGAAGGGTAGCAACAGCTGTAACAACTACCGTGAAATCTCTCTATTGAGTGTTGTCGGGAAAACTTACAGTGCAATTTTAGAAAAACATACCAGAGCTATTGTCGAATCGCGAATCGCTCTTGGATGAAAACCAATCAGGCTTCAGACCGATGCGCGGATGTCAAGATCAAATTTTTTGCATGAGACAAATAATAGAGAAGTGACATGAGAGAAACAAGGATATATATGTATATTTTGTCGATTTACAAAAAGCGTATGATTGTATACCGAGAGCCAATTTGTGGTCAGTTTTGAGTGAATACGGAGTGAATGGTTTTCTTCTGGAGGCAATTAAGAGTTGTATAAATGCTGTGAAGCCGCTGTGAGAGTGGATGGTGAATTGAGTGAATGGTTTGAAGTGCGCAATGGTCTTCGACAGGGCTGTACTATTTCACCGCTTTTATTTATAATTTATATGGATAAATTGATTAAGTCAGCTAATCTGAGGGGTAACGTAGTTTTGGGGGGAAATATTATCTCTTCCCTTGCATATGCAGATGACCCAGTATTGTTTGGCGGCTCAGAACAGGAGCTACAAAACAGTATTAGCGATTTAGAAGCGGCCTGTACGAACTTTGGAATGATCATTAGCAGTTCAAAAACGCGTTAAAAATTCATCTATGGTCCGTGCAATAATATTATATATAAAAATATAATCAATCTCCATTGTTCAAAATGCTTATCTCACCTCGTTTATCATCGAATCAGCATAGTTTTCTTTCAAACTGAAACATCGAAATTAACTTAATGTCATTTACATTAAGAATTACTGAAGCTTATGAAGACAAAGCGCAATTGGATGTGTTTTATGCTGACATAAAAAAGGCTTTTGATACAGTGAATCAGTCATTGTTAATTAGAAAATTAGCTAACTTTCCAGTCAATAATCAATTATTCAAATGGTTTCAGTCATATTATACTGGCAGAAAACAATTTGTTCGTGTGGGATCTTCTACATCAGATCTATTCGATGTTCCATCGTCGGTCGGCCAGGGAACAGTATTGGGACCACTAATGTTCTTGATAATGTTTGATGATTCGGATGAATCTGATGATCTCACTGTCTCTTTCAATTTTGCCAATGATAAGAAGAAGACTCATATTATCAAAACATCCGATGATACGTATATCTTGCAGAATTCTATTGATAAATTTGTAATGTGGTGCAACAAAAATGGTCTTGAGCTCAACATTTCGAAATGTAAAATCATGACTTTCACACACCGCCGGAAACCAATTGTGTGTGAATATTTCATCAATAATACAAAGATTGAGAGGGCCTACGAAATGAGAGATCTTGGGGTAATTATGGACCCGAAACTCAACTTTTCAACTCACATCGAATATGTCAGAAGGAAAGCTTTGGCAATGTTGGGCTTCGTAAAAAGAACTTGTAGGAACAAATTCGAGATAGAAAGCGCGAAGCTTTTGTACTATGCATTCGTCAGATCGCATACTGAATTTGCATCTTCGATATGATCGCCTTTCTGCAAATCGAAGATCAATGCAATTGAAAGCATCCAACGTCAAGCGGTTATGTATATTCATGGTGATTATAAACAACGCGTAGAAAACAACTATATATTAACGCCATATGATCAAAGATGCAATGAACTTGAAATGGTTTCGCTTATAAGAAGGAGAATTATTGCATCAGTTATTCACACAAGAAAATCTGTTTGACATTTCAAGAAAGTGTTGATTTTGACTTGGAAGACAAAGAACGGCCAGGTCATCCAAAAAAAATTGGAGATGCGGATTTGCAAGCATTTTTGAATGTTTCTTCGGACTACTATTTGTTTCGATCCATGCAAATTGATCTGGCCGATGTACGCTTTAAAAACTTTGAAGAAATACAAAAATGGGTCGCTGACTGGATAGCTTCAAAAGATGAGGAATTCTTTAAACGCGGAATCCATCAAATTCCTGAAAGATGGCGCGAAGTCATAGCTAACGATGGGGAATATATTGGTTAATGTACTCATTCATTTAGTTATGAAATAAAATTTTCTTTTCACCGAAAAAATCGACATTTTTTTTGCACACACCCTATAAATAAAATAAATAAATAAATAAGCTATGCATATTGGGAAAAATCGGAAGCATGTGATTTGTCTGTTGAATGGGAGTGTGCTTGAGCAGGTGTCTCAATTCAAATATTTAGGCTGCATCTTCTCTGACGGCAAGCTGGATAAGGAATTTGAACATCGCAGAGTGAATGGTAATAAAGTTGTTGCTTAACTTAGGTCACATGTTTTTAATAAGCGAGAGTTGAGTAAAGAAACGAAGTTGATGATTCATGGGTCAATCTTCAGACCAACTATCACGTATGGTAGCGAGAGCTGGGTCGACTCAAACAATTTAATTCATGGTTTGGAAGTGGTTGATATGAAAGTTTTGCGTATGATTTCGGGAGTGTCGCGTAGGGACCAATGAGAGAATAGAATTAGAAATGAGAAAGTGCGTGAGGATTTGAATGTGGATTCGGTTGCAAGAAAGTCGAGATTAAGATGGTTTAGGCATGTACAACGTATGAATGTGTATCGTTTACCAAAGTTAGTTTTGAATGCGAAAGTGAATGCACCGAGAGGTAGAGGTAGACCACGGAGGCGATATCTGGATTCGATTAAGAACGATTTGAACGAAAGGGGGTATGATTGGAATAGGGAAACTGAAGACCTGGCTCTCGATAGGGTACGCTGGAGGAGAATTGTTATTGGCCGACCATTACAAAACAAAACAGACGCTGAAGGGCAATAATGGTCTTTAAATGATTGTTGTTGTTGTTCTCTTCACGAATCAGCTGGGAATCTAATTTCGTTTTGAATCCTCCAGGTAATTTAGAATTTTTCATTCCATGCAGCGTTTTAAGTATAGATGTTACATGACATTTCATTGAAATAATTGTCAGTTGATTAGATTGCAATTGTTTTTGAAAACGACTGTACGCGAATAATACATCGGCCAAAAATGTAATCAGTTCTACGCATTCCAATTTTGTTAAGTAATTGAGGAAATAAAATAAACGATGAGTGTTTGCCGCGAAATCAGAACATTGAAAACTGACTCCAGCGAATTTAAACCATTTTTGGTATTGATAAAAGTCGTAGATCATGATCAGAAGAAACTTTTTTTATTCTAACCCGAAATCATACGCAAAACCAAGCAGAATTGACCCCAGTATAGCGTAAAAACTATCGCCATCTAGTCATCGAGAATTCACTATGAAATGTTTTCTTACGAATATAACACTCAAATATTTTTTTGTTTTTTTTTTTTTATTTTTTTTTTTTTTTGCAATATTTATTCAAACGTAATTGTTTTCTCATCTATTTTTTTTTTTTTTCAAACTAATTATATACAACAAAACAGAAGATGTGAACAATGTAAAACAATACTGAACTCTGACAGTAGTATGAAGTTGATTGATTTACAGATTGTCATTACGCGATGAAGCATTTTGAGTTATGGTCATTTTCAATAACTTCGATTCATAGAGGGCGTTAGTAGTTCCGTTTTTCAACATTGTTATATTAAATACATTGGGTTAATATAGCCTGCGCAAAACTTTCACATCAACCACTTCCAAATTATGAATTAAATTATGTCATGGCCACATTGTAAAAATATTCAAAAAAATCAATGCAACCACGCAGCGTCAAATCCATCTGATGGATTCATTTCAAGCTGACGTTTCCAGCGTAAGTAAAGCCTTGATTAAAAGTATTAATTTTACCCTTTTTTCGAAAAACTTGTATAACAGTGACGCAGAACGCCAGCTTTTTTTCAAAGAAAAACTAAAAAATATTATGAGGTTATTCAAGGGGCCAAAACACGTCATAATCCAAGTGCACGCATTAATCTGTTTTTCAAAATTGTTTTTTTTTAGTTCGAATCAAAAATAGACCGAAAGCTGTTGAACAAGAGACTCACTTTTCGTTTTAAGTGAAAGGTAATTTTAAAATATATGTAATTGTGTAATTTTGCACTCTTGGTCTAAAATATGTTTTTATTTTTTATTTTACCGTCATCCATGTCTGATTCTTCATCTTCATCATCCAAAGAAGGCAAAATATCTTCTGATGGCATAACAGGCATAACAGGAAGATCTATTTTCTTCACTTTCATTGATCCTGTTTTTAAAAGTAGAAAAGTTAAGATTACTAAATAAATATGAAGTTCCAGTTTTAGTTTTAAAAAAAAAATTTCATACTATTGGATGTTATAATTATTTGGTCATGTATATGGAAGAAGGCTTCATTTTCAAGGTGATGTGAATGATCTGTTTATATAATTTAAGTGGGGAAGATCGAGCATGATTGCGAAGGAGATATTCTAATCGGTTTATGTTTTAAATCAGTTAACGTTTCCAATGGAATAAATTGTTTCTATTTGAAAAATGTATTTGCGCGCCATAAATTTCCAAACTATGATCTAAGCACTTTATTTGAAGGGTTGGGAGTGAAAGTTGCCAAGAAAAAGTTTTAAGTAAAAGTATCCACACTCCATACAAAACAGCATGCAATCGCCATATAAATTGTATGGAGTGTGGACACTTTTACTTAAAAATTTTTCTTGGCCACTTTCACTCCCAACCCTTCATTTCATCTTTCAAGTGGACCGGCTGCATAGTATAAGCAAATATTAACATTGAACTGAAATATTTTCTGGACATAAAACAGTTACTTTGAAAAAAAAGGCTAACAAAGATTATTGTGCTTCATCAATAAATGATGTGAGTTAAATTATCCCAAACAATGCAAAACTCTAAAAAAAAATACTATCTATTTAATTTTATTTATTTACATGATAATCTATTTACAATGCAATTTATTTACCTTTGAAATGTTTAGGACAACAAACGAATTCAACACCCGAAAACAATGAAATTCCACAAGGTAAAAGCATAGCAAAACTACGCATTTGCATTCCACGATCTTGACAAGCTACAGCACCTGTTTGATTCCATCTGACGAATGGCCAGCATCGCGAGGCATTATGAATGTGATCAAATAAGCAACCTTCTGGTACCAGCAAAGCGTCTGACTGGAATGGGCCTTCTGCAAAATTCGATTAATTTTTGAATTCTCACATTAATATATACAAATAAATAACTGATGATTTGTTATAATTAAAGGTGAAAGTCAAAAGCATACCTAGACATCGGAATGGTTTGACCCAACGTTGAGCTCCTTTACATTTGGCAGAATTCAGAGTACCTTGTCTACACCATCCGCCAATTTTTTGATAATGTGAAGATTCAACAATATTTGTTATGTCACGACCGGGATAAACCTATTATTCAAAAATAAGTAAAATATACACATTAATCTATTAATCAATTCATTTAAGGTTCAATTTTGGTTATGTTTCACAGAAAATGCTGTGTCAAAAATATTTTTAGTTTGTTCCATAAAACTTATGACTATATTAAAGTGTTAATAATAATGTATGACAGTGGAATCACATTGTCATATGTCAAAAATTTGCAATATCGCATTGTCTTACTGTGTATGTGGAAGAAAAAATTATTATATCCTCAGTGAAACAGTTCACAGGGAATTATCCGTGTAAAACGCTCTTTTTACACGGTTTCATTTCGTTCACAATTTGTCATCAATATATTGAGGAATTATTATTCGTGTATGAAGTGTGTTTTACACGGAATATTCCGTGTGCACTGTTTCACTGAGTCTGATACTGTTTTTTAAGATTTTGGGCCATTTTGGACCAGTTTTTTTTCTCAACATTTTTCAAATCTATCTGTGTACAATGTAAATTTTTATTTTTTTTTATTCATAGCGAACCGTGCGTATAAATATATTTAAATGACATATTAAATTTAATATGTCCTGACCTTTAAATAGCCGAATTTCTAAAATAGGTCAAAGTAAAATACTTATTTTTGTTCCCGTAAGATAAAGACAGATGGTTATTCATAATATATATAATATATTGATCATTTTGTAGGGAAAAATTACTCATCTAGGTGGCGATTAGTCAACTTTTTCTTAGTATCAAAAATGTGACTATAGTATACTACGCCTCCAAAATCATACATTGCAAAAATTATAATATGACACGCAGTGATAAATTCATTAGTTAAATTCAGAATTTACGAATAACTGTGTGATTGTGAATCACAGAAACGAAACCTGTTTGTATTACATGCAGCACACATAGCCATTGATTGAATAATAATGAATGCAATATTACTCATGGAGCTTGGAACTGGGACTATTTTATAAGCACTTTTTTGTCTTGACAACTTATCATCGTGCGATAAAACAACTGTTTTTATTTGCACACATGAGAAATTCCTATTGTACGTTAAATTAGAGCAAAAATTATAAAAAAAACTGTATACTCAGATTTTCCATATGACTTGGTCTAAGGTTTTTCATTTATTATATACCATTTGATCAATTTGTCACCTGTCAACAAAATATGATCATATTATAATTCTCGCAACATATGCCTAAAACCAAAAGTGAAACCAAAGGTATCTTAGAATGAAAACTTAAGGAAATATAGTTAATAATGAAAATTGTTCACTCGTAAGTTACGAGTCGTAACATATGATACTTAAATAAAATCCTGAGTCCTCCAAGTATTCACATGTAGTCTTGGGAACACTGAAATAAGTTCAGTTCCGAAAAGATCTCAGGCGAAGTAATTTGAAAAATAAATGTATCTTTCCAACAATATGAGTGACTCTCTTGAGTATTTGTTCGTGTGTATGTCTGTTAAGTTGTGAGTTTTCTTTCATATTTGCATCGTTGTTTTAAAAGTCTGTTTGTGTTTGTATGTCCCACGTGATATGAAATAATTTTGAATATGTGTAACCGAAAAGCTCCTCTCACGGAAGTATCATCTTTGATTTTAGTTTGAAAATATATTTTGGTCATAGAGAAATTGTAAACTCTAGGGGGATTTAGCAGATAAACTATCTTTGACTATTTGCTCAAATTCATTACTTTACTATATATCAATTCACGTGTTTAAGGCGTAATCTTACAAAATTCACAGAAATTCACTGCTAATTTTTGACAGTGCAGGCTTTCCACCCAGCCGCCATTCGATACATTCAATACACACATGCAAATTCACTGAAAATCACCAGAATTCAAATTTATTCAAAAAATGCGCAAACTAAAATATTCACAGGAATTCACAAAAATCCACGGAAAACTCATTTGTTTAAGCTTTGTATGAAGACTCTAGTGTAAACTAAATTTATGTAAACTAAGCTATACAGGAAACTGTTTTCATTTATACATGTATGCAAATCAATTTTTTTATACAGCCTAGTTGGGCTATCAATAAGAAAAGAAATTGATTGTATGTAATATAGTATTAAAGCTATAATCTTAATTTGAGAAGTTGAGCTATTTTTATTATTAAAAAAATCAAAAATTAACTTACTTTTTTACAGTGTTCTAAAAGATCCATTTTGTCCCGCAAACATGTCGTAGCTGGTGTTTTAATGCTCAAGTCAGTGGTCCAACGTCCATCTTCAGATAAATGTTGCGGATGATATTGTTGACCAGCCTCACACAATGTTGCAATCTGTGGCTCCCATCTTGGTGAAGCACCCTGATTTTTGATAAATGAAGAAGTAATTATTCATAAATATTACTTTTATGAAAATATTTATTGTATGAATACTATTCTCAAATTACTCGCTATAAAAAAAAGAAGCATTTAATTAAAAAAGGAAACGTAATGGAGAAAATAAGAAATGATCAAGAAATGGAATTGACTGTCAAACTTGATAAAGTTGTATTTGTGAACTTCTATAGGTGATTAAATTAGTTTAGGTGTCACGTTTTCCAAAAGTTAGTTGAATTGCGCATTATTTACTACACAACATGTAGAGCGTAAAAGTATTTATATATATATACATATATCTTTTATGTCTATCTTCTCTTTGGGAGAACCAGAACTTATAAAATCATGACCCTAAATTTCGGAATTTAGCCCAAATTAGATGTTCCAGATGCTGAACATAAAGTTAAGCGAACGCAAGTGTGATGTGCTCTAACAATAAAAGGTTAGCTTTCATGCAGAGTCACAATAATTTTTTTCATCCACATGATGATCCACAAATTGATGTTATAAAGTCTCTTACATAAAAGAAATAATGCTTTTCAGTCAGCTTCAAAGAATAAATTCTTTGTAGTTTTATAATCGAAAATTTCGAAGGAAACCTGATTTTTAATTAACTAGTGCACAACATGTTGTTGTGAATACAGACATACTCCTTCATCCATTAAATTTGCTTTGCAGAAAATTGTCTTACAAATGTTAGACTTCGCATTTGATGCATTTATTCTCACAAAATTAGAAAACTATCTTGGGAATATGGAATTGAAGAAAACAAGATGAATTACATCCGTAAGATGAACTTTTCCGCACTGAAAATCCAACACAAAAAATTCATCCGATTTCTTCTAAGAATTCATTACATTTTACCTTAAAATAACATTTTTTATGTCTTTCCATAATCAAAACAACTTATTCTCTGATTAAAGTAGTCCCAAAGTATAATATTTCCCTTGTAAAGGAAACTTGTAGAGAAAATTTTTCATTTTTGGCCATGGCGATGATATGAGGTGCACGTAGTACCCCTCAGTGCTACGAACGGATGCTTAGTAGGCACTACGTGCACCTTATTCCATCGCCTTGTTTTTGGCATTGAAATAAGATGAATTAGACACGATATCTGTTGGAAGTTAACCAAAAATTACAAATTATGCTCGAAATTTCATTTGTACTACTTTGTAAGGAATTTTCCACAGGTCATTCAACTATTCGCTCAATTTGTTATTTTGTAGATTTTCAACTGTAACATCTCAATTTGCAGTTAAAGTAAAAATAAATTCAGCATCAGCAGAATAAAAAAAAACGAACTGTTTTTGCGAAATCATAACAGTTTTATACAAAAGTGTAATTTTCCACCAAAAATCTCATCTGGAGACCAAACAAACATTGGAACTGCCTCTTCGATGATCGAGGACCTGTATTATTTTTGCAAACGAAAACGAGCACTGAGCCTTTACCGAACAACACACGAACAGCGCCATACTCAACCGCATTGAATTTACATTGTAAACGGAAGTGGTGTTAGTTCAAACATTAAATACAACAATAAAAACTATTGAAAGGCTCAGTGGTCAACGAAAATGCCAGAAAATCCCTATTTTGAATACTTTCTCATACAAAAGTGGTATTTTCTACCAAAAAAACCCGAAAGAATCTCTAACTAAGAATATTAATTTCAAAATGATATTAGTTTGGCCAATGCTATATGCTAAGGGATTGACACCATTTTAAAAATGTGATTCTCGCTATTCCCATGATTACTGTAATTTGTACGATTCCGATAATCCATAATTCATTTAAATAAGTGAATATTTTTCAAATTATTTGCAAATGTTTTAATAAAAAATTGATGATTAATTAAAATTTAAACAAATATATATTTGTAATATATGATATAATGAAATTAAATTCAAATTATTTATTATTTTTAAAACAGCAAATTCTCCAAATCATAAGTGACAATTATAAGTACATTGAACTGTCAAAATCAATGAACTTATTCGAGCATGGATTTACATATGTTGTAAATATGTGAATATATTCATTGAATTATTTTCAAATTTAATTACACTTATGTGTAATAGCTACATATTATGTATTTTGAATGTAATGAAATAAAAATAATTGTAGCCATTTTTTTAAACCAACGCATACAATAACAAAGGAAGTGTATGTACATTTCAATGGACATAGCATGTAAATTTCGATAGACAATCTATAGTCCATTGAAATGTACATTGTTTATATGTGTGGTGCTCACAAATGTAAAGAGCCAAAACGACAAATCCCGCTATTACTATGAATGCGACGCAGAATTGAGAATCCGAATCCGTGTGTTTACGCTCTGGGCTATATGCACCATATGCATATTCATACTTTTATTCACAATATATTTCATATAAGTAAAAATTATTGGAAGGATGGTAATTGAAGAGTATTTGTACTTGAGCGCTGAAAACCCACATAATTGTTTAGTTTTGGACAGCAATGAGCAAAATGTTGTTTACAACTTACTTGCAAATATATCAATAACCTTCTCAGAGCCATTTAACAATAACACTATGACACAAATTTTAAGTAAAGTGAATGCCATTCGAAATGACTAGTATAGCTAGTTGGGACGTGGGCTATAGATCTTAAAGCCTGTTACTGTTCTACATTTTTGTGCATTATGTTAATAACTTATCAGATACAGTTTCAACTATAGTTCTTTTTCGCCTAATGGAAAATTACAGAGGTAAATGTGTAACCACGAATTCAAAAATTTTCAATTTTTATAATTTTTTCCCATAAACATGATTCGATATTTTTAGAAGTAGCCGCTATAATTGCATTTTTATTACTGTTAATGAAAGAACATGGTCTCTTGAATATATCACAGCTTTTACGCCAGTTAAGTCATTCCATAAATTGAATAAATAATTACAAATTGCGGTGCTCGTCAGAATAAATTTTTTTAGTAATTTTATCATTTGAATGCAAACTAATTTTGTCTTAGTATTGGTTAATATTACAATACAACCGATTTTGCGACAAATTTTATCCCAAAAACAGCTAACTTCATTGTATATAATATGAAGTAACTAAAAACTTGTTGTAATACAATTTAATTTAATGTAATATTTGTAATACAAAGTAATTTTCAAATAATTTTAAGAAAATAAAAAAAGTTTTAAACATTTTTCAAGAGATAAATTTATATTTAATTTGAAATTACTTCAAATTACTTGAAATTACTTTGTGTTACATATTTATAATAAAAATTGAATCATGCATAATAAGAAAATGCACATGCCCAAAATAACACAGTTATTTTTATATGAGCTTGTTATAAGAATAAATATTTTTTTATTTTTCAAATAAATAGATATTTATATTTTATTTCATGAAACTGAATGTGTGGTTATTATTTCATTCTACTATAATATGTATAGTAAGCAAACAATTCACAGTTTCCATCAATATTTTTTGTGAAAACTAATATGTTTTTTACATTCAATTTTGAAAAATACTGTATATGTATAATATAGTCAGAAAATATTTGAACAATTATATTGTAGTTAAGCTAGACCGCTTTGAAATGTGTTAGTCCGTTGTGTATGCTTCGGTTGCAATGGCAACAGTCCAACGTATGACTCACCATTCTTCCATCGATTTTTCCGAGTTTCACTTTAAACAAGACGAAGACAACCAAATACACGCGATTACACAACGTTTTATTTACAACTAACATTCACAAGAAGAAAATATAAAAGAACATATTGATTTTTTTAAGGTTCTGAATTGCATTCACTAAATTAAATGGAATATAATAATTTTCTTCTTTTTTTCTAATTTCGTTATGTGAATGTAACTTTGACTTATTGCATCAATATTAACTTATTCCTCTATTGTAATATAATAATGATTTTAAAAATTATAATCAAGTCTCAATGTATGTATCAAATTATATGTATTTTCCATCTCATTTTTTTCTGAATTAAGATCTATTTTTGTCTTATCTTTAAATAAATTGTCTTTGGAGCATATTTGGGTTTGGCTTTTTTTTTTCATATTTCCAGTATTTCATTTATGTGTTTTAAATTTCTTCATTTAGTCTCATAAAATCGCAAACGAATATCAACATTCAAAAACGATTACAATGTAGCATTGCCAATGTTCATATAAGCTATATTTATAATAATAGACCACTAAAATAGTTAAATTTGCATCTCGAGACTTGAACCATTCACTATAATTTCGATTTTGTAAGTTTTATTTAAAATAAATTATTTCAAGTAATTTTCAAAATTAATAGTTCTTAATAGATATGTTGAATTGTAATTATTCTGATAATGAGTAGTATAATATAACATTCTGCATGAGCTATACAGTATAAGACCATTAAATAATAGTATTATACAATTGTAAAAAGTTCATCTTTGAATTGTGACCATAAATAAAATCTCATATTTATATGTTCGTATTTCAATATATGAAAACATAAATATAATATATATATGTGTATTCTACACTTGAAGTAAAAAAAAGTAAGTCCAAATTAGTTATATTCTTCATATGAATACTAAATAAAAGCGCCGCTCGTTCTAACCATATAAATCTTTACTTCATGACAATATATACTTTGAAAATTGATGAGGTTTCTTTATTGCTACCAAACTATAAAGAGTAAATTCAACATCAGTTTTGAATTATAAATACTGGCAACGATTATGTAGACTCTGCTTTTATTGATTTTCTGTCTTGGGAAAAAAATTAGTTCTTTGATTTTACTAAGGTAGCCAAAAACATATCTTCTGAAATCAGTCAATAGAGATATAAAAAATAGAGAATTTCCATTCTCAATTAAGAATTTTATTGAAATTGAATCTAATGTAAAGGCGTGTATTCACAAATTGTAATCTGTGTTTTCATTCTACAATGGATGAAAGTGAAATATAACTTTGCAGCTCTTTTGTGTTCGTTGCTCAAATGTCTATTTTGGTGTATCATTACTAATTTATGTATCATCATATTAAAGGAGGTATGTGCGTAGGTGTATCGTATATATATATATATAAAATGTACAATGAATACGAGCACATAATGCACGTAAAATATGCATGCGTATGGAATCAATTACGAAGGAAACGTAATTTATAACATAATAAACATATTATCAAAGCCAAGGGAATCGAATGAAGTCAAAATTAATTGTTAAAATAACTGTAAACAAGTACGTTTAATTAAGAGACCTCAGATTTGAATATAGAATATATTTTAAAGTTTTAAACATATTTTCTGAGAAATTTTTATTCAATTCAGTCTTTTTCAATCTGGGATATTGAATATTTGGAATATAAAATTTCAAATTTACATTATATAGAACTCTATAAAAGAAACAAATTAAATAACTTACATGAACGGTGGCTATTGTAGCTAATGTACATGCAAACAATATATAGCCCGAGTAAATTGTTTTCGATTCCATTTCTAATCCAATTATCCAGTTGTGTATATAATATTTATATCCAGTCGTGAAATTAATTGTTCACAATTTTCTTCACTAATTTTTTTTTTTTTTTTTTTGCATCAATTTGGCGGATAAATTATTGCAATGTATTTTTGCCGAGATATATATTGTTATCCGCAACTCGCAACCCGCAACACCTTTTATAAATTGATTAAAATATGAAATGATTCCAATATACGCATAAATTCCACACACAAATACACAATAATTGATAAAAATGAAATAAAATGCCCAATTACGCCCCTCGAAAAATTCCAACCAAAAATATTATAATTATTTCGGATATTCTTTTGTTTATAAAAAAAATGTATATGGATAATTTAATCAAGTTGTTATCGAGTATAAAAATATGAATTGTCTAGTCAAATTTTGCATAACATTTCATTTTCATCATTTTTAGTTGAAAAACTACCCTTGTGAATATAAAGATACACTTGAATCGATTTTATTACTTAAGGGCCACTTGACAATGAAGTTAAAATCGATTTTTGCTTTTGGACTTTTTTCAATTTTAATTTAACTCAATCAAAATCCTGCATGGATTTATATGTCTTTTAAAAATTCCCATACACATACAATTTTTATTTTAAATTGAAATCCACCTAAAAATTCACTGTGAAGTCGATGTCACCAAATTATAAATATAAATGATTTTTTTCACTTTTATATTTATCCAATGGCTTGAAAATTGTTCGAGATTATTGAAGAAATTCACAAATAGTTCACTGATTCTGATACACTGCTCAATACGAACTAAATACGAAACATCGAATGCATGTACATTACAGACAGCCAAAGCATACAGAACATCGCATTGTAGTCGTATGTATTCGTTTTTTTTTTCTGTATTGGAATGGTAATATATTGGCAAAGTACAACGCAAGCGTATAACTTACGGTATTGGTCACAATATGGTACAGTCTTATATATAAAATGCTCTAAAATCCTTTTTTCCAGAGGGATGAATATTCTACAGCTCGTGTCTTGAGCTATCCACGACTTTTACAGAAGGGAAATAAAGACAAAAAATTTCTTACAAATGCTGAAAATAAAATGTCAGTGTACTATTTGTCATGCGCATTATGGATTCCTCATTTGTACAACATACTTGAACGACGATTGAAAATACTGGAATAATATCAATTTGTTTAAATACACCCGACGCAACCTCTTCAAGCTTCCATGTATTTTATATTCAAATGGTCTATTGTTATTGATAGCACGATATGACTATTTAATGATTTTTCACTTGCTCATTTCAATTGAAGCCTTATTTTGTTATAATTGCAGAAGAAAACGCAGAAAACTATTATAATATATAAATCCCGAAGGAACATTGATGTAATAAATAAAATATTGAAATAATCCAAATGTAAGAAAATATGATTATATTATTTATTATTTCTTTTTTGAATAATAATATTTCAAATTTCAAACAGATATAAATAATAATTTATCATAAAACTTGTTTAATTTTTTTTACATCAAATTACCCTTATTTTCGGCTCTAATGATTGTTTTTAAATAAATTAAATTCAACAAAAATTTATGTCAAAACTCTTTTAAAATGAATCAAATTGAATAATAATTTGTTGCAATTTGAAAATTAAACTATATTTTTTAACATTGTTATTATAAAATTGAGACACCAATTGTTGGTAGTTGAAAATGACTTGCGTGTGAACATCAACAATCTAAGCAAGTTTAATACATGACATTGTGAAATACTCAATACAGTCCAATTGTGTCGTATTTATATTATTGGCATTCACTTTATTAGCATTTAAGGCTACGAAAGAGCGGACGTTGTTCTTGAATAAAAGGGTAAGAGTCAACAACATAATAAATTCGAAATATGGAATATGATGGATAAATGCTCTAGAAAGAACAATATCATTTGAAAATCAAACTCACAATTCAAAGCAGTCACACAATATATGATTGTGAAATGATAAGGGAGTGTCGACAAAATGCGCATGATTTGTCCTTTTCTTCGATATATCATGCGAAAATTAACTTTCATTGCAACAGTGGTTACAGAAAATGATTAGCTAACGCTCTATCAATAGAATTGTAAAATATATTAAGCAAACATGCTTCACATAAAATATTGCAATATGTTTTTATATTCATCAAATATGGAATAACTACATTGAAAAACTGATTCTAAAAATGAATGTGTGGAAAAATTATTTCTATCTGCATTCTCCAATTTTTTCATTGCTATACTCATTACACACAAAAAACGTTTGGGGTATGTTCATGATATTCGTTGGTGACAATACATGTTTACCACAGTTGTATTTGACTCTACCACATGCAACGTAATAAATGTGACATAGTATTAGTTTGACAGCAATACTTTTTCACAATGAGTCTGTTCGACATGCGCACATATTTATAAAAACTTGCATGTGGTAGAATCAGATACAACTGTGGTAAACATATATTGTCAACAATGAATATCATGAACATACCCCAAATGTTTTTTGTGTGTACCATCTTCATCATCGGAAATTTACTCTAAACACTTAAATGCCATAAAATCTATTCACCTTGAACATTCAGACTCTATTTTTTTTTTGGGTGATTTCAATATTCCCTTGGTGAATTGGATTACGCCGGACGATAATTTGAATGAAGATTTGGACGTAATGTTACCGGTCAATGTTTCTCCTCCATTTGCTGCGGATTTTCTACAGGAAATTCTCTGTTTGGGCTACAATCAAATCAATGATAAATTCAATAATAATGGCCGATTACTTTATTTAGTCTTCACCAATGATTTTTCAAATGTTGAAGTACTTGAATCAAATCCATTGACAAAAATTGACATCCATCATCCGCCACTACTTATTATTTACGATAACAATCATACTTCAAATAACCGAACCAGGGATTCAAATGGTTATCGCCTTAATTTCAATCGTGCTGATTTTGTTGGGATTTGCAATTATCTCAATGATTCCAGTATCGTTGAAAATTTTACATGCAAATTACTGGATGGGATGATTGAGTTCCTTCATGATATTTTGAATGACGCCATCGTAATTTTCGTTCCTAGATCAAAAATCAATACATTTAAAAGACTGTGGTGGAATAGACAACTTCAATCACTTAAAAATCGAAAGAATAAAGAGTGGAAACGATTTAAAATCAATTGGTGACAAATCCTTTTTTGATCGTATTTGTGAGGAGTTTAATTCTCTCAATGCCCTTTTATATGAAAACTACAAAAAAAAAACTGGAATCATCGTTGAAATCTAATCCTTCTTCATTTTGGAAATTTGTCAACTCGAAACGAACTAGTGATTACTTACCGAGGTTATTGCACTATGGTGCAAACTCGTCAATGGATGTAAATGTTCAAAGCTCAATGTTTGCTGAATTCTTCGTTGAGAATTTTTCATCAGACTTATCTGGTCAATCTTCACCATTCGTTGCACCAAATTTGAGTCAAAATGGAAAATTTTTATTGGATGAATATTTTGTATTCGATCAACTACTAAAAATTAGGACAAACAGCAGTGCTGGTCCCAATGGTATCCATCCCCTCATATTGAAAAATTGTGCATCCGTTTTATATGAGCCACTCACACTTATATTCAATGAATTTCTTCAAACTGGCGTATTTCCGAGTGCTTGGAAACGATATTGTGTTCGACGAAATTTTCAAAAAAGGCGATAAATCGGACATATGGAATTATAGATGCATTGCAAAATTAATGACAATCACAAAATTCTTCGAGCATTGTGTTAATTTTCATCTTACTCGTCTTGTATCTGGCTGTAAATCTCCGCATCAACAACGTTTTTTTACTATTCATTAATGACCTGCCATCTGTAACTTCAAACAATGTATTCTTATCAATGTTCGCCGATGATGTACGATCATTAAGGGACTGGTGTGAAATGAATGATTTACATCTGAATCTCGATAAATGCTCAGTCTTATCGATTCACCGTGGAAGGGCACAACCTAAACCAAGGTATTGCTATTTTGATTACTGTTTTGTAAATTCTACTGAACAGCGAGATTTGGGTGTGTTGTTCAATGATAAGTTGAATTTTAATACACACGCTGATTTGATCATCTCTAAAGCCAGCTCTACACTCGGTTTTGTGAAACGTTTTTCACGGGACATAGACGATCAAATCACACGGAAAGCAATTTATTCGGCATTTGTTCAATCTAATCTCGATTATGCTAGTACTGTATGGCTAAACATTTCTTCAACTAAATCTGATTTGATCGAAAGAATTCAACGTCAATTTTCGATGTGTGCGCTCCGTGAATATTCAATCACATTATCAAATAATTATCAAATTTCGTCCTATGATGATCGCCTGGAATATGACTAGACTTAGTCGTCGCAGAATTAATTTCGCGTTAATATTTATGCATGACCAATTAAGTGATAGAATTCATTGTCCATTTGTAAAAAGTTTGTTTTATATTAATCCTAATCCACGTAATTTTCGTAATGCTGAACTTTTCAAAATTTCAAATAATAATTTAAGTAGAAACACATATGCTCCCATTACGCTTATTTGTAGAAATGAATTTAGAAGAAAACTATTTGATGTTCCTAACAATATGTTTGATATACGTTAATTTTTCATGATCTCAATGTACTAAAATATATTCAGCCAGTTATTGGCGGTGAAATAAATAAATAAATAAATAAATACTTTTCGATTTAATTTTTTAAATATTTTTAAACTAAGAAAAAATCGTACTTTTAATTTATTTGTACCAATGTGCCCATTGAGCATAACAATGCTATGCAATATGTTCAATTCAGTTGAAGTGATTTTATTTCTCACATATCTCCTGCATATTTAAAGTAATTTTTTTACATATGATCATTTAACCTGCATCACATTTTATCTCTTCAAAAACTGAATAATAAGAATAGAAGATTTTGAATACACAACGTTTCTCTTTATTTACAATTTGCATATTATAAAAATACATAGCTTCTGTAGGTTATTCAAAAAAATCATAAAAATAGTTTTACCACTAAAAAATGTGTAGTTGTTAGTTGTTTGGAATATCATGAAGTCCACAGGCTTGATTAGCTGGAACCGCAACATCTGCGAAGAAATAGTTTAAGAAATATACAATAGTAAGTTTTTATGGTTCAAAATATCATATCTGTCCACTTTTTGGGTAATAATAATATATTTAATTAAGCTTTTCTCAAATTGGTCGTTAAATATACAGGGTGATTCTCAGCTTCGTGTCAATATTTCTACTGTAGATTCCTTAGCTCTTGAGGAGTAAAAAAGTGTATGGGCACTTCTTAATTTTGGCTCGAGATTTTAGCAAGTGCACACGCTCTTTCTACTGTGTGTTATTTTTGTTGTGATGATCTTTTTCAACATATTTCTGTATTTATATAAGGCAAAAATTATGAATATTCATCAAAATTTACGCACACCACAGTCGTTGATATGACTAAATTCCCAAAATTCTGGGTTTTGATTCAAAATATTCAAAGGACTGTAACTCCATTGAAACGGCCGATTATGAAGAAGTGCCCATACACTTTTTTACTCCTCAAGAGCTAAGGAATCTACAGTAGAAATATTGACACGAAGCTGAGAATCACCTTGTATTTTGAGTGGCATAAACACTAAGGAAGCCCACAAAAATTGGGATAATTGTTTCATCTATTTTAGTTTAGAACCAACTATTTTTTAAAAGGTTAGTCAACATTTTCGATAGATTTAAGCTTTATATCTAATGTTAATGTATTATTTTTAAACGTATTTACTAAAAATAAAATCGTTTTCCAATAGGATTTTCTTCCTCAGTTATACTTACCAATCATTTTGGGTTTTGGAAGATTCAAATTATTCATTATTTCCACAAATGTATCAATATCTTTTGTCAACCGTGGATTATATTGTTTTTCCTCAGCTACTGTGCTTTCCAGTTGACCTCTATATATGAGAAAATTCCATAATAAAAACAATCAAAATGTAGAATCTATCTAAGGTTTTGAAATATCGAAATTGAGTAATTATTTATTGATACTCAATACAATATTGGTACTATAGTCTCAGAGCAAATATTTTAGACGCTTTTGGACAGGAATCCGAATTCTAATTCTCCTAGTTTCATTGTATTATTGTATGCATTCGGAAAAAGGTTAGTTCGGTCTATTTTATTTTATGTGACAGTACATGTAAGCATATGGTTTAAAAAATACTGTCATTTCATATGTTCTGTTAATTAAACAATATATGCTGCAACATTAAATAAGCGTGTATTGCAGTGTGTTACATTACAATTTTAGGCTTAATTCAGAGCTTTAATACATTAAAAACTATCCGTTCTTTTACCTCCCTCTATTTTTGGTGTATAGTTCTTAAACGAATATAATTACTTTTGTATGAAATTATATGTGGAAGATGATGTTTAAGGATATTTTTACTTACTTGTAATCGTGCGCTGGATATATGCGGAAGTGATCGGGCAATGTGAATATTTTTCCATGCACAGATTCATAGAGAGTGCGTGAGTTACCTTCTTGAAAGTCTGTTCGGCCACATCCTCGTATCAACAGTGTATCACCAGTAAATGCGATGCCCTGTGTTCATGAAGATTTTTCAACAATGACAATAAATTATTTTGAATCAAAAACAAATAAAAAATTTTGAACATTATTCACAACACAAACGAATATTGTTTTCATAGCAAAGATTATACATTGAGAAATCAAACAGAATAAAGTTAAAAAATACATCTTTAATACCTGTTCGTAATTGATGAAAGTCATGCATCCATTTGTATGCCCAGGTGTCGAGACGGCTTTCAATTTATGCCGTCCAAATGAAACGAATTCGCCATTTTTTAAATGTTGATCAGCATGTGCTCCACTTGCTTCAGAAATAACACTTTTCACATCGGGTAGCAACTTTTTTAAATATCCGGTTCCAGTTATATGATCTGCATGCATATGTGTATTTACTGTTGACCACAACAATATCAAGTATTGGTTTTCGGCAATGTATAATTTTAATTTAATACGAATAAGAGAAAATATAAAAGTAATATATGTACATTTCCATAACAAATGAAAAAACTATTGTTTCCGATCACATTTGAAACAAAAAGCACTTTGAAGTGTATTTACTTGCATATTTTAACTGAAACCCAAGCTCGTTTACTAGTTGAGCATCGCGCTTTGCATGCTCCAATACGGGATCAATTACGACCGCTTCTTTTGTAGTTAAATCAGCCAGTAAATAGCTATATGTGCTGCTTACTGAATCGTACAACTATAATTGATAAAAATGGTATCATATATATTTATGCAGCATATTTTGCCAAAATAAGGATAGAATTAATTTGATGAGATTTATTTGAACCGTTGCGACGAAAAAATACTTCTAAGGTTATAATACATTGATCCTAAGCTTAAATGTATTTACAAACCAAAGTAAAACATAAAAAAAATGCGAACAAAAAGAAATATGAAAATTTTGACAATGAAAGTGAGACATATCTGTTCTAGGGGGATGCGACTCGTAAAAATTGATATGTTTTTAAGAGTTCTAATGAGTCTGTAAATTTAAACTTGCAAAGTAACTGTTAAATTTTGTCTCAATATTGGTGTCTTTCGTGCTTTAGGTTTTGATACGATATGTGGAGAAACCATATTCAACATAAATCTTATTACATTCATAAATTTCAATGGTAATGTATTCGGCGTCTCCACTAAATGTGTCAAGTAAATAGACAAAGCTAATTGACACCAAGCTTTGACAGATACTTTGCACAAGTACCTGCAAGTGTTTCATAAATATATTGCATGTTAGTACGAATCTCCAAGTTCTCTTTGATAAGACAAGTTGACATTTTATGTTTGATATTCCATTCCGTTCCATTCCATTCCATTCTATTTGATGTTTACACAAGGGGAGATACACCAACGCACATTTTACTAGTTTTTCTATTGAATCACTAGTTTCTCCTATTTCTACTGTTTTTTTCTAATACTGCTAGTTTTCCCTTGTATTTTTGCTAATATTCTAGTATTCAACTGACATTTGACAAGTTCCCGATAGGGAACTGGCAGGTCAAGTATGATTGTATACGTTTAGTATAAATAGAATTTTGCGATGAAAACAATTGAAAATATATTTTGCTTCGATTTCTTGAATAATTTCTGATGCAAAAATTACTTGCGTTATTGTCAATTAGTCAGTGCTTTCAAAAATTCTTGATAACTTCGGAAAATTTGGTGAAAAAGCATAATAAACACGTGTTATTTGCTAATTTCTCTAGTTTTTGCTAGTTTTCACTAATTTTTGTATGGACTTGCATATATTTGCTAATGGTGTCTTTCCCCAAGTGTTTACATCTTCTAATTTATATTATTTGAATGAGATTCGTGGTTGGATTTGTTGTTTCATTTGATAAATAAAATTTATTGTGTGTAATTCAATGATAGTTTTTAATGGATGCGAAGGACTTGATGTTTTTTTTAATTGAAATGATCTCCAAAAATATTTATTTATTTATTTTATTTATTACGAAACTTAAATTTATGTCAATATGTGTTCACTAGCAAGCTAGTAAACATGCTGAAAAATATTAAATAAATAATGAAATACAAAGTATAATAAGTATATACTAAATATTGGCTTGATCTCCAAATATATGGAACGATAACCTGGGTCGAAAATAGGGTAGATGGCATGCCCCTAGCGGGAGAACTTCAAGACATAGGATAAATCAGTAGGTGATCATTAGACAAAATTGGAGATCGAGTCAATATTTTTGGAGATTGTTTCAATAAAAAAAAAATACCAAAAACTATTATTCCGTTCTTAATTTAAAAGTGACTAAAACTCTAAAACTTTGCACATTTCCACACAATTATAATTGTGTTGATTATTTTTTTCTATTTTAAATGATTGAAAAAATTTAATTTAAAACAACATCACAAGAAAATTATCCAAAATTATCGCAAACTATTTTCCATAATTGTAAATTTAAAATTTTTCAAAAAATATTTGCATCATTAGCGATGTTTTATATACTGTGATACAGTAAAACCTCTACTTAACGGAAACTCTATTTAGTGGAAAACCTGCAGTTAGCGGAAAAAATTTCCGCCATTGAAGTGTTCCTCCAAAATCACCTCTCAAAAGCGGAAAAAAAACCTTTAGATAGCGGAAAAATGGCCATTTCATGCAAAAAGAATTTCTCCATATTTCGGTCAAAATTGAAAATTTAAAAATTCTAAGATGCTCACAATCACTCATTCATTTATTCCAAACTCACATTATTCATTTCAGTGCATATTTGCCAGAGATGGATAACAAAAATGCATGTGAAATCATTTTGCTGACTATACATTTTTGGACCGTTCTCTGTTGTTTGTTTTGATGTTTACAAATTTTATTGAAAATAAAAACAATGTGTATTTTATACTGAAAAGAATGTGTTGAATTTGAATGTCAAATATGGTTCAAGACGCCTATTCTTCAAAACAATTAAAACAAACATCGATTGTTGATTTTTTCACAAAAGAATAATAACTATACTTATTGCAAATAGCATGAATTTGATGTTTCTGTGATCTATATAATCATTAGCTATTTATTGCCTGAAAATGTTAAATAAAATGTTAAAAATAAGGAAAAAACCTCTAAATAGCGGAAATTTTGATTTTGTTAAGCCATTTTATCCCTTTTAGCGGAAATTCTAAATAGCGGAAAACTCGAGATAGCGGACAATCTCTTCGGTCCCGTGGGATTCCGTTAAGTAGAGGTTTTACTGTATTTCCAAAGGGAGCAATATATTGTGTTAATACATACGGATTATTAACGATATATACGCGAGTGCAAATGCTACACAGAAAAATGGCGTGAGCACACGAACACACCCCAGCATTGTGAAATTGATTTACACACACCAATGTGCACACATTTTGCACACTGAGCGCATGTACACTTTAGTTAATCTAAATATGAATACATGCGCACAGTGTGCAAAATGTGTGCACTTTGGTGTGTGTAAATTAATCTTACAACGCTTGGGTGTGTTTGTGTGCTCACATCATTTTTCTGTGTAGTGTTTGTATTAGAATTATTTTTTATGTGTTTCTATTAGAATTTAGGCAGATTCGAGGTACGGTATAAAATAAGAAGAAAACAAGATGTTCTTGCGAGTCTTCGCGAGTCTTTATGAGAGTCATAATGTGAGTGTGTGGTACCCTGTACTCTGACGCAAAAATTTGTTAACACGGTAGCTCCAACGAGCTCAAAAAAATCTGATGATGTCATGAATGATGCAGAATTGTTAGGATAGTTCAGAAATAAAAACCAATAAATTTTCAGCCATGGATTATGACCACATTGTGGATCTGTTCAATGGAGATATGTCCAGTGTAAATGATGATTTTGGTATGCAAAGTAAACTCATGTTCTTTTGCGAGAAAAATTTAAGTCATCGAACATTAAAAAGTCGGTTCCATTATTTTTTTTTTTTTTCCAAAGGAAACTCATGTTCTTTTGCGAGAAAAATTTAAGTCATCGAACATTAAAAAGTCGGTTCCATTATTTGTTCGGTCCCTAGATGGGTTTTTTTTGTGGAAAATGACAGTTTTGCATGGGAAAGTACCCAAATGCGTCAGATTTCCATCGATGATCATCAGGTCATTTTTAATAGGGATTTTTAGGCATTTTCGTCGAAGGAAACTTGTATTTTTTTGCGAAAAAATATGGGTCCTCGAATATTGAAGAGTCGCTTCCATTGTTTGTTTGGTCTCAGATGAGATTTTTGGTGGGAAATTAGACCTTTGTATGTGAAAGTACGTAAAAATGGCATTTTATGACGTTCGAAGTTCGAATAAAACTATTATTATTCATACCATAGCAGCAGGTACACTCCACGATTACTTATGTACTTAGTATATTCTGAGTAAATCAATGTTTAAGTGACATGAAACCAGAATTCTTTTAGTGAATTGGTACTATTCGCTACGGTATTTCTTATAATGCGAATAATTATCGATTTTTCAATAGAATAATTGATGTTTTTTAATTGTCTCTTTCGATTTAATAAATATATATACTGAGTTATCACTCACAATTTGTCGCAAACTGCAGTTACTCTTAAGGCCGTGCAATACTTCGATTGCTGATTATTGTATCAAATTAAAGAACACAAAATTGATTGACTTTTTCAATATGGATTTTATCGTCATTCGAATAATATATGGCAATTTATAATTTGGAAAAATATTATTTTTCAATTGAAATTACTCGAATCAACCAAATTCAAGTTTACTTTATGCTCTGTACTTAAGATGAATTTACATTGAACATGATAAAGATTGTTTGACATCAGCTAATGTTTTGATTGACATAACCTATGTTGTTTTTTTGTCAGAACCAACATGTGAATGATGAGAATTATTTTAGTGATATGTAAATAATTAATTATTTTGACTGAAAAATGAAAATGAATACAACATATTACAGTCAATTAGTGTGCTCATGCACAACCAATTACTTTCTCATTTTATTGTTATCGTCAATTTGTGAATGTTGTTTGCAAAATGTTCCTTCGGAGGAACAATTATTTTCAAAATGTTCCTTCGGTAGAACATAGCTTTGAATCCATAATAATGAACAATGAAATGAATAGAATTGTTTGTATGTATCGTTTTTTTCGTCAATAATGTTCTCATAACTATCAAAAATTATGTGTTGAATCATTTGAAGTAAATAATGCTGGATAAAAAAACATTTAGCTTGGTTTCTAACCAATCCATTTATTGGCTTTATGAGTAACCGGCATGTGAATTATTGGAGACGTAGCGTAATTTTTTTTTCATTACAAACTGTTGACAAAACCGTATCTATTCGAAATTTTACAAATTCTAATCTTCTAAATTCTTAACTTTGAATTCAGTAAAAGTTATTGAAAACAGTTTCTCGAAAATTGAAATTTTCAAATCAAGTTGTTATGCGTACTTAAAAAAATTAGTTCGGTACACTGAACGGAAAAAATGTAGATGGAGCATCGCTGTTGCAATGGTATGTTATTATTTCGTAAAAACAATTAGATTTTCTACTTTAACTAAATTTATTGGGTAAATTAAAAAACATCATAAATTTTCCGAAATCTGTCATAAATTTTCCTAAATTCATCATAAAATTACGCAATTTCATCATAAAATTACGCAATTTAATCATAAAATTATTAAAAATGTTCATATTATTTCATAAAATCGTCATAAATTTTGAGAAAATCGTCATAAATTTTGAGAAAATCGTAATAAATTTGTAGAAAATCGTAAAAATTTTATTAAAATTACTCATATTCAAGAAAATTGCAGCTAAAAAAAACGGAATCCATAAATTGCCAGGAAGATGGGAAAAAGTAGTGGCTAGCGATGGACAATACTTTAAATAATATGTTCATATAATTTGTTTTTCAAATAAAACCGATATTTTCAGGGGCGTAGCTAGGGAATTAATTATCTGAGGGTGCTCATATTTCACCCAGTGATAGCTGACCCCAAAAAAGACATATTTTGAAATAAAAAAAGGGGGTTTTTGGAACTTTTTGAAGTTATGGGGCAATATCGATTGTGTATTTTGTGTGATTGAAAATGAATCAATGTAATTTTTTTTTCTTTTTAATATTAGTTTTTTTTCTTTTTATTGTATATTTTATTGTGTTGTTCAATTTTTTTTTAATCATTATTTAATTATTATTTATACTATCTAACGAACTTTGGTTTTTCACTTCTGTAGAAATTGAATTTTGGATTGTGTTTCATCGTACCTTTTCTGACCCCTCTCACAAAATAACGTGCTTTACACCAAAATAAATCAATTCAATCGATCAATTTTATGTGATTTTTCCAATTGTCTGTCCTAATGGAAAGTAATTCAACGTGGTAAAATTCATTTTTCAACTATTTATCAGTCTCATTGAAATAAATTTGGGAGACATTTCAAGAAAAATGGAACTTTATTTATTTATTTATTACGCAACCTAAATTTATGTCAATACGTGTTCTCAGCAAGCTAGTTAACATGCTGGTCATAAACCCAATGCGACATAAATTCCGCCCATGGTACGACTTTATTTGGGCTGCATCTTCTCTGAAGATGGCAAGCTGGATAAGGAATTTGAACATCGCAGAGTGAATGGTAATAAAGTTGTTGCTCAACTTAGGTCACATGTTTTTAATAAGCGAGAGTTGAGTAAAGAAACGAAGTTGATGATTCATGGGTCAATCTTCAGACCAACTATCACGTATGGTAGCGAGAGCTGGGTCGACTCAAACAATTTAATTCATGGTTTGGAAGTGGCTGATATGAATGTTTTGCGTATGATTTCGGGAGTGTCGCGTAGGGACCAATGGGAGAATAGAATTAGGAATGAGAGAATTCGGGAAGATTTGAATGTGGATTCGATTGATGAAGTAGCAAGAAAGTCTAGGTTGAGATGGTTTGGTCATGTACAGCGTATGAATGAGTATCGTTTGCCAAAGTTAATTTTGAATGCTGAAGTGAATGCACCGAGAGGTAGAGGTAGACCGCGGAGGCGATATTTGGATTCGGTTAAGAACGATTTGAGAGAAAGGGGGTATGATTGGAATGGGGAAACTCAAGACCTGGCTCTCGATAGGGTTTGCTGGAGAAGAATTGTTAAGGGGCTGCCATTACAAAATAGACCAGACGCTGAAGGGCAATAATGGTCTTTAAATGATTGTTGTTGTTGTTGTTGTTGGTACGACTTTAGCAAAGAAAAAACAATCAGGCGTGGGAAGAGATCATGAACAAATAAACAAAATAATGTAGGAAGACCTACGCAATTCGTCAAAATTTATTACAATTTTCTTTAAAATTATTAAGATTTTCTACAAATTTATTACGGTTTTTTTAAAAATTTATTACGATTTTCTCAAAATTTATGACAATTTTTTCAATTATTTTATGACGATTTTATGAAATAATATGAACATTTTTAATAATTTTATGATGAATTTAGAAAAATTTATGACAGAATTCGGAAAATTTATTATGGTATTGGGCGCACTCTTTTTTTACTTTAACCGTAAATACTAATATTTTTAGTTTTACAGAGTACATACGCTTTTCTGGCAATGAATTTAACGTCACTACAATGTACCTTGCAATCGTCTATCTTACCTGGCGAAAAAAAAAATCATTGGAAAGAGGGATAGATGACATTTTCCCAGTTATTTGTTGAACACACTCCACTGTAGATAATAATTTACAACGTGATTTGAATGATGTCTGCAGAATACTGAGTATTTTTGACGCCTTCAAGAGTTAGATTAGATAAAAACACAAAATTATTGATAATAATTGTGCGTAGTTCTAAATTTGCACTAAATAAACACAGAAAATTTACCATGCCACATGTACAAATGTTGTAAATATATGAAAAAACTAATATATTTAGAATCAAATTCACAGTATAAATCCAATTGATATTAAAATCACAAGTTCACAAACTTTCAACACAATTTTGATGCATCAAATATTGTGAAAATTTAATCGTCAATAGAAGCAGTGATTGAAGAGATTTTCCAGATTTCCAAAAGGGAAATATGATGCAATGTATTCTAACAATTTAATAGATATGGTATATTAAAGTGCAGTTGAAAAATTATATACATAGGAAAAATATTATGTCTTGCTCATTATCGAAAAGACAATAACCAATAATAATCTGACCATCAGAAAGATGTAAATGTCAAAATATAATGTCACATTTATATGTGTATTGTTGTTTATCATATATTTCCAATATAATATTTCTTTTAAGTAAATAATAGAAAACAAATAGTTCTTCATTATAAAGGAGCGGAAAATAATAAACAATAAAAGAATCAACAAATTAAATAAAATAAAACTCAACCCAAGATTACTGCCATCTATTGAAAAATGAAATCAAGTAAAGATGCATATTTTTGATGTGAAACATATGAACTATTTACACGATTGACAATTAATTCGTGTATTAATTCCTATATCAGCTATTATTTTAATCGTCGTAGTTGATAGTTAAGTGTATTTGTTTGTGCACGTATTATTGGTTGATTTTCTTTATATGGGTTGATTGTATGTGAAACCCTTGATAATTTTTGGCAATGTATTCATTTGTCATTTTGACTTATATTCAGAACAGTCAATTTCTCATGCGGTTGTGAGATGTGTACTTATTTTTTTCTCTTCATATATATATATAGCTGAAATTATCATAAAAAATCAACAGTGTTATTCTACATGAACTTTTCGTTTAGTTTGAGTGTCAGATTCTTACGTAAACTTCGGCAAACTTTCATTTAATTTTTTACAAAAGACAGTTTCATATCACCAAAAATCCATTTTTTCAGTAGATTTATATTATTGATATTATCGTTGTTAAAGAAATAAATTGTAAAAAATCTACTGAGATAAAAATTATTTACATCAAATCTTAGATTATTTATACTGATTTTGTTTTAATTGCTAGATTTGACAAGAAACCGCAACTATAAATGTCAAAGAAATAGAACGTGTTTAAAACGTTTAATTGGAAGGTGTTGAAACTATTATAAATTCCATTACAAGGTACTTTTAAATGTGAAAACCTATTTTAAATAACGTTGATCGCAAACTGTTTTAATAACAAATAAATTGCAAAAAAATTGAAATGATAGAGCATTTACTGAGCACTTGACAATCAATACAACAGTTCTTATCCGGAAACATTGAATTTTTTTAACTAAATTTGTACGTCACCACTTTGAAATATAGCAACCATAAATAAAATCACGAACCTAGCTCAGATATTCGGTGTTATTCATATCAAGGTTGTGATAATTGCTTCATTTTCAACATGTTCTTTAATTTCGATATTTAGATTTCCATAAATTGGATTATTTTTGAGTGTTCATAAAAAAGTTAACTTTGAAAAGACAAATTTACAAAAATGAAAACTTTTAATAACATTACAATATGTTCAATACCAGTGCATTTTTTTATAGATATATATCTGAAAAATGCTACGTGCTACTATGAAAATTCCATCGAGCTTAGCGCTAGAATGTACTCTGAGAAAAGTTCCAGCATCTTTATCGGATGGCACTATTAGAAAGACTTTATCCGTATCAGCAACGAATACAAAACGATTTATCATAAACGATCACTATGAATTTGATCAAAAGGTAAATCACATCATTTTTCTTATTATTGTTATCACATGTATATGTCTCTCTTGAAATTCTATTCAATGCCAAACATTTATGCAATCTATATCAAGTGAATGTCGTTATAATTTCCATCCACATTTCACACAGAGAGAGACACAAAACACTTACTCATTCAATTCGTTTGTGTATGCAATATGCATGGCCGTATAACCAACAAGAATTCTAGCTAATTGCTCTAAGTTAAAATGTACATGTCATTTGTAGCAGAGCACGCCGTGCTAAATGGTCATATGGGGAGTAATAATAAATAATTCTAAATTTAATATAATTTTCTCGTTTCGTTTCATTTATACCAGGTAGTAAATAGTGATATACCAGTCATTGTAAATTTCCATGCTGAATGGTGCGATCCATGTAAGAGAATAAAATAACAATAAAATTAAGTTTAATTGAATTGAAAAAATGTGAAATGTTTTATTTCAAACCTAGGTAAAATTCTGACACCAAAAATGACAGAGTTATTGGAACCTCTTGATGATATTGATTTAGCTGTAGTGGATGTTGACTCGAATATTGATCTGGTCAATACATTTGAGGTGAAAGCTGTACCTGCAATATTAGCTTTTCGTAACGGTGTCGTTGTTGATAAGTTCATCGGCTTAGTTGATAGCACAATGATCGAGAATTTAATAAAAAAACTACAGAAAAAAAAGGAATCTTAAATACAATTAGTCTTTGAATGAAAACGGAGGATCATACTAGTAATTTATTTTCGATAGAATATTTATTCTAATATTTAAATCCGTATTTTAAAAACAGATTCAGACTTATTGAACATTGATTGTACGAAACATAAGACTCATTATTTTAAATATTTTTTAATCAGAAATTTATTATATACACAAAATACATATATTTTGTTTTCAAATACAATTTCACTTTTGTGTATATGATTATTAATTCATCGTCAATTATTCTAATGTAAGCGAACAAATTATCTCTTTTTTATTGCTAATTTTCTCTTTTTCAAATAAATTTAGTTGATATATATATGCCAATTGTGGGAATAATATAAAAAAGAAACAATTGTTATTCGATTTAAAAAGAAACAATGATCTGCTAATCCCTTTCACTCCTCTAACCTAAAGTACACAAATGGGAATACTGAGGCATATTGAATACATGCTTGTTTATGTGTTGATCATATTTCCAAAAGTCTAGTTTACAATGTACAATTTTAATCGTATCAACTACAAACAAGTTTTTAAAATACCTTTTCAACGTTGTAGTTAGTTAAAATAAAGACAAAAACTATAGCTTATTTAATTTCATATTTCGCCAGACTTAGATAGTTATAAATGTTTATGTGTTTCGAATTTTAACAAGCATTTTTATCAATACTAAATAAGTGAAAATAAAGATGAAAATGAATTATAATCGCTGTAATGTCATATAGAAAAATCTTACATGGATGAAATCACTCGGATACATAAAAATTTGAAATACATATTTTTTATTTGTTTCTCGTTTAAAATTGTAATTCTTCTTTATCGTTAAATGCAATTCTTCTGGTGAGATGCCAAAGAACATATGTCCATACAAATTTAAATGAACATACGTTTTTTTGCATCTCACCAATGGAATTGTTCTTAATACTAGTTCTAATACTATCATTTGAAGAGTTGGGAGTGAAAGTAGCCAAGAAAAAGTTTTAAGTAAAAGTGTCCACACTCCATACAATTTATATGGCGATTGCATGCTGTTTTGTATGGAGTGTGGACACTTTTATTTAAAACTTTTTCTTGACCACTTTCACTTCCAACCCTTTATTTAACCTCTCACAATAATTGTATGGAGAAATCTTAGAATGTAATTCTTAAAAAACTTTAATTGAAATTTCGACCATGTCTCTTAAAACGATTTTCTAAACTTTTTTTAACAAAATTATTCAAATCAAATTTTCGATTTTTCCAAAGTTTACTTATTTATGAAAAATTGATTGAACCAATCAAATATTTGAAAGCAATGAATTTAAGTTACTTCAAGTAGTTTTCTACAACATATTACTACAGTAGTTTTCACAACAAATTTTTCTTCTATCAAATAATGATCAACCTCATAAAACTATGATGCATAAATCAATGTTCAACAACTCACTGAACAGCGCTACACCATTTTGGTGATGTGCAGCTGATGTTCCTCACCTCGTGCGAATCACAATGCACATCAATTATTGTTTTATATATATACGGATTCTGAACTAAGGCAACAATCGCACATGTATATTGTGATTCTCGCCTGATGACAGACAAACATAAGTCACATAATAAATAGTGGGCATTGTGATTCGCATATTACGAACCAGCACGAGGTGTGGAATAGCCGCTGCACACCACCGGAATGGTGTGGCGGGATTCAATGAGAATATTTAGAAAAAAAAGCAATCAATGATAATAAAAATAAATTATATAAATTTTTTTTTATTCATTCAGTTTTTTTTTTATTGAAATTTTTTTTTTTATTCTTGTGAAAACATTATTGTGTGGTTGTCTTTTATTGTGATTCTTGAACGCGAAGCTTATGCTGTGTATAGATAGCAATATCACGAATCGCTTCTTGCTTCAATAATTCATCTATTTCATATTTCAATGACTCATCATAAGCATACTGAATACTGGTATCATAAAGCATGATTTTACATTGTGACAATGCTAATATGCAATTTCTTAATCGAACAATGACTTCGCGGTCACTTCTTGCAATTGCTTCACTTAAATTTTGTGTGAATCCACCACTGCCTTCTACATCTGTATTAATAGTTGGCGAAATCCAAATGAAACCATTATTTCCAAGTATAATCGATGCACCACATGTTAAGTTATGGAAATGTGTTTTGCAGCGCTTGATTAGCGAGGGGAATACTTTCACTAGAACACCCTGAGACAATTTGCCATATTTCAAACTTCGTGTATGTAATGATAAACTACCTAGGGGAAACAACGAAAGAAAATAAAAATAAATATTGTAAATATACTTCCAATATTGCAAATATTGCAGATATTGCAAATATTGCAAATATTGCAGATATTGCAAATATTGCAAATATTGTAAATATACTGAATATCATAAATATTCTAAACATATGACTATATATTGTTTAAATTTGAGATTGGTAGCTGAGATCATACTGCCTGTTTATTGTGTCTGTAAGGAGAAAACTTACTATGTAATAGTACTTTGTGACCTCCAGCACTACCTACATGATAAATATACAAAAAAAAAAACACTTGGAAATTAATATACTCGAACTAACTTATCAATAATATTTCATCCGATCTCATCAATATCAATTCAATACTTACCTCTCTCCTCTAGAGGACGCCCGGCCAAATTTCTTCTTCTTCTTCTTCTTCTTCTTCTTCTTCTTCTTTGCTGTTCTGCTGCTGCACGAAGTTGTCTCTATATGGTAGCTTTCCCACTAAAATCTGGATAGATTGGTATATTTGTCAGCAATGCATTACATCATAAAAAAGAATTGAAAGAAAAGGATTGGAAAGAGATGGAATAAAAAGGATGGGTAAGATGTTCAAAACAAAAAAAAGGGATGGATTGGAACACATCGAAAGAAACTGAATGTCATATCAAAACTAAAGCAAATGTCATTTAAAAAAAATTGTTTGGGATCGTGATAATAATCACCCAACATGATTTACAAAACGATGTGTATGCTGACTCAAACAATTTTTTTTAAATGACATTTGCTTTAGTTTTGATATGACATTCAGTTTCTTTCGATGTATTCCAATCCATCCCTTTTTTTGTTTTGAACATCTTACCCATCCTTTTTATTCCATCTCTTTCCAATCCTTTTCTTTCAATTCTTTTTTATGATGCAATGGTGTTATTCATATTCAACACAACAAAGTTTGTGAATTTTAACGACTGTTTTCGATTGCATTAAAAGTATATTAAAATACAAATATATGAATATTAACAGACGGTACACTATGAAATGATATTTGTAAATGATGTAAATGTAAATGAAAGAAAAAATACTCACCAATGTTGAGAATATGCTTTTTTCTTTTCTTCCCTCCTCCGATGATTTTCATTGTATTGACTGTGTCGCCATGCTGAATGTTAAATGTTGACTTGATCTCAACTACCAAATCTCAATTTTAAGCAATACTAATTTTGCCATCGACAATAAATTCATAAATGTTAACTTATTGATAAAAATGAATATTCAATTCACTAGATATTTGAAATATGCATGGATATGGTGTGTGTATTTTTGAATCTAGCAAATGTTTCATAAATATTCAAATATCGCGTAAATATTCTAAATATCTACTAAATATATATATTCATAAAGGATTCTCTGCCCCTAGATTTCTATCATAAATTTTTTGTGCATTTGATAACAACTGTGAAGTAGGTTGTAAAATAACACTTACCATCAACGAATACATTTTGGACTTCAGCTGTAGAAATTTTTTGGATATTAAATATGATTTTTACGAAATTTTCCAATTGATATGAATTGGCGAAAAAAAAGAACGAATCGTATATGTAATTACACACCTGATATTAAATCACCTTCTTGCAGGAATTTTCGCATCATCTGTTCATCCTCCGCACATCGACGTCGTAATTCACCTATTTTGCATGAACATTATATCTATCATTCAAATTTGGACTCCGATTATTATGAACATTTAATATTTATTACCTCCAGGTAAATTAACTGCGGCCAATAATAAAATGGAATCTAAACGTGAATTGGTATTGACTTTCCATCGTTTCTGTTGCACCTCAGTAACACGAGCTACAACTACGTCACCTATTTCTCCAACATATCTGCTTTTAAGCGGATGTATTGATATCAGTTTATTCACTTTTTCCATAACTCCTGCAACTGATGCTTTAATTTCACCATTTTTGACGTATGTTCCATGTCCACTTAAATGCATCAAAAGAAAATTTTGATTTTAATGCTGAACAGAATAATGTAAAACATATAATAAGAGCTATTTATTATGAGACTACATACCGCATAAATCCTTGTTGTGACGTTATTATTTCTCCTGCAAATAATTTTTGTATATTATATATGATTGTTGAATATAAAACGGCGAATTAATTGAATTTAAAAATGAATATATACCTGGTGTATACAAACGTGGCATAGCATTTTCTGTGTAAAGTGTTGTATTCACACGAATTGATGCTAAGCGCATATCAATATTTGTCGTCATTTTGTCGGATTTTATTTTCAGTATAGTTAATGACTTTGAAATACTTTTACAAATTAACCGAGAAACATACCAATATATTAAGGTTATGTTAACATTTCTTTTGACATTATAATTCAAGTACTAATAGATGTTTTTTATATGGAAGAAGTACTAAAATCTTGAAGCTTTTGGATTTAGATATTTTGAAAAAAACACATTTTTTTAGATATTAAATATTTTATAAATTTTTATTTCCCAAGTAAATACATTTGCACAGATTCATTATTTCTTCTCAATTGGTTTATCTTCTGCCTCCTTAAGTAATGCGCTGATGATACCAATTTTCTTCAGTTCTTCAATTAATTCGCCGTTTTGATGCATTTGCAGCAAAATATCGCAGCCTCCAACAAATTCACCGTTAATAAATACTTGTGGAATCGTTGGCCAATTGGTGTAATCTTTGATACCTTGTCGAATCGAATCATTTTCCAATACATCGTGACTATCATATGGAACGGCATGCATTCTCAATATTTGAACAACAGCATTGCTAAAACCACATTTTGGCGAATCAGGAACACCTTTCATGAAAACGACAACCTTGTTGTTTTTCACCATTTTTTCTAGTTGTTTATTAGATACAGTATCCACGGAAAAAAATCGCAATAATGTCTCCTGATTTGGCTTTTTTGTCATTGTATGAACATGACTGGATAATGTGCGGACCGCTAACCGACCGATTATAATAGCCATTGTTGTTATTATTTTCACTCAAATTTAAACACAAATGGAAGAAATAATTAAAAGTCTATCTTGAGTTTTCTATATAATAAATGATGTTTGATTGTTGCACAACATTTATTCCGACTTTAAAATCACAATGACATTTGACGCAGTACTAAAAATGTAATATTAAAAAAATTTCACAGAATGGAGACGGTTTCATATATATATAGTATTAAATACTTTGCACATAAATTTTCGAATATGTTTTATTTCAAAAATCGTTTTATTTAAAAAAATCTTAAAAACTACTCATGAACCGTTGATATGAAACAATGACTGTAAAAATTGAAAAAATTTAAGTGAAACATAAATATAGTCGCAAACCAAGAAAGAGTTGCAAATAAATTTATTGTTTTGTCATTGTTTCATCTCAACGGTTCACATTAAAAACCTCTTGAAAACTTATTACCCATCGAATAATTGTTTGTTGAATTGTTTTTACATAATACTTTACTATTATACTTTTTATTTTCAAAAACATTGTCCCTGTTAGAAAAAAATATTTTTTTAATTACTAATGAAACCACTTTTTTCCTTACTTCTAGAAGAATACCATTTCTGAAAAAGTTCAACTGTAATATATTATATATATTTCCATGATTTATTTTTCAATTTATATCATTGTTACATGTGGTATTTTGTTTATTTTAAAATTATTTTTCAGTTCCTTCTTCGCTTTTATGTCGAACTGCATGATATTAAGTAAAAAAGTAATTTAAGAATTATAATATTCCATTAATGAGAATAAACAGAAGCCATTTGTCTACTTTATATATATGTCCAAGTCCATACTCACACAGCTCAGCAAAACTAAAATATATAGAAACAACATTATTTTATTAGAAAAAGTTGTTTTGAGCAATTATAAATTTACGACGTTTTAGATAAATGAAAATAATAATATTCAATTGTACAAAAAGAGGTTAGTCACACTTTTATTGCATTACCTATTAATGAAATCCAGAGACAGACATCGATTCATTTGCGGTAAATGTTAATGTGAACAGGTAAATGCCTCTGATACTTCTATTAAATGGATCGAAGGGAGAATATGTGAAATTCGCTTTTTTCAAACGTAAATTACTTGAAATTGATGAGTGCCCAAGTAGCTCCAATACATGAAAAGATTCGTGTGCACAAGATTTGTACACGTTTTATCAAAATTTTATGGAATAACGTGTACACGATTCCATATTCGCACTGAATTGTCATTTTTTATTTATTTATATAAATTAAATCCTTGTTTCAGTGAAAATTTCAAATCGTGTACGCGTTATTTCGTACAATTTTGCAAAAACGTGTACAAATCGTGTGTACACGAATTTAATTGCGTATTCTTACTACTTGGGTGACTGCAACAAACTTTCTTAGAAAAATTTGTAAATCTACACAAGTATTTTATTCTTGCTTACGAAAGTTTATTTTTATCTTTTATTTTTTTCGTGCAAGCTATTGCTGAAAACCAGTTAATTTTTTACATATCCCATTTTTGATCTGCTCAACAGAATTGATATGTCCTATTTTAAATAACTCGTGTGATTTAAATCAAAAACATATATCTTTAATAATTATTTATTAAAAATAACGATTTTTTTTAAAAATTATTTATTTTAAGCGGAACCTCATGAACTTGTGCCATGGCTCAAAAATACAATTAATTATGTTCTGAAAATTAGAAGGTTGTTCCGAACCAAAATTTAATTTCATTCTTGCCAAATAAATTTTATATAGCATCAATATATAAGATCTTAGATATTTTGATTTAGCTCTGCATCATAGTTAATCAATAACTGTTTGATTTAGTCCTTTTAAATTTTATGATTTTTCAAATCTGAAAGAATAGATATTCAAAATTTGTATAAATAGACATTTTGAATAAGTGTATCAATGAATCAAAAAAATATCAACAAATGCAAAGTTGAAGTAACAACCTTGCCGAATCAATTCATATATTAGTTCTTACAATTTTTTAATATGAAATAAATTCTCTCTCGCACGTACGATAATACATATATGTTTGCATTAAATATGATTAAAATCTGATTCGAATTCAATGACAACAATTTTTAATTCACTAAATATTGTGTCTATTACTTCTTTCCAAAACCGTTCCATATTATTGCATAATAATCTCATTGTATAACGCTTGTGCCCTCCTTTAAGACCTTACTATAATTTTTAAATTACATTATTTAGAAAACACTTATACAAAGAAAACAGTGTCAAACACATTGATATAACGATAATCTAATTTAAATTTTCATATTTGTTAACAAATATGTTGCCATTTTTCTATCTAAAGGGGGTAGAATTTAAATTTATGTTTTATAAAAAACAATATTAATTAAATGTTATTCATAAGGTGTGATCCATCAATTATTGGATCGTTAACATCGTTATAATTTGGCAAAGAGTCTTGAGTGGTACCTAGAGTGGTAGCAAGTATATCTTGTGTGTTTGATTGAGTTGATGGCACGGTTTGATGTTGAGGTATATTTCTCTGTGGCTGCGATGAGCTAGATGAATTCGGTTGAGATGAATAGAATTCATTAGTTTTGATTCCCTCAACTGTATTTCCATTGATCAAAAAGTCTCGATGAATATTCGGACTGTATCGAAATGGTGTAGTATTGTTTCCAATCATTGCAATTGGAGTTGTTGGGACAGATTTAGAATTATCAACGGGTGTTTTTGCTAAATTTTCCATCATCAATGTGTCTGCTACGGATACATTTGCCCCAAATTTATTGACCGGATTTAAATGAAAACCAGACATGGGCAGTGGTGTTGAAGGTACTGAACGTGAAATATTGTGACGGTTACAGTCTTCCTGCATTAAATTTGTCATTTCGTTGTTTTTATTGATAATTTGATGATCATTGGATGACTCAGCCAACAAGTCTAGAAAATTATCTTCCGAAAAATCAGCGAACTCTGAAGGTACTGGAGTTTGTGCCATGGAATTACATACAGAATTATAAGCGGTATTGGAAACTGGAGCATTGAAAGCTGGACTTTGGCAATGTAATGGTACACTTTGTGATCGTTCTAATGCGGGACACATACCTGGGGGGAAACAACAAAATAAAATAGAGATAAAAATTGTAAATATTCTGCAAATATTGCAAAGATTGTGAATTTTTCTAAATATACTGAATATCATAAATATTCTAAACATATGACTAAATATTGTTTAAATTTGATATATGTAGTTGAGATCATGCTGCATCCACCTGTGTTTGTAAGGAAAAAAACTTACTATATAATTGTACTGTACTCAAAGTACTGTCCGCGGTCAATACCGCATTCAATATAAAATGAATTGAATATTCACTAGATATTTGAAATATGCATGGATATGGTGTGTGTATTTTTGAATCTAACAAATATTTCATAAATATGTAAATATCGCGTAAATATTCTTCATATCTAAATATATATATTCATAAAGCGTTCTCTGCCCCTAGACACATACCAGAAATTGAGCATGTTGCCTGGTGATGGTGTTGATGAGGTGGTTGTACTTGTTTCGTACTTGCAGTTGCTGAACTAGAAGTAGTGTTGCAATATGGAGTCATTATTGTTGTATTAAATTGAAAATTATGAGTTGTAATAGATGGGCTTGCGGGTGCTGAAGCACTAATTTCATTTTTAAATGTTGTATCAAAATTAGTGATCGTTGGCTCCTGTAATGACTTTAAACAACTACTCAAATCCTTATTGACCAATTTACGTACAGCTTGAGATCTACGAGGGCTTAAAAATGTATTTCTACCATGAACTTTTTGGGCATTTGATAACAACTGTGGCATAGGTTGTGAAATAACACGAGGTGAGTGAGGTCCTGGTGATATTGGAACGAAATTGAAATTTTTCGAACGGGAATTTGGACTTTCTTGTGTTTGATTTGAAATCAATCCTGGCGAAGCTCTTGTAGATCGCAATATTGCAGCCTGAGTAGATGTTGGTAAGATTTTATTCTCTGTTATTGTTGCATTCGAAGTGGATAATGAGGTTTTTTCGGTTTGATTATTTTGTACAGTTTGTTGATATGGTAATGCGAATGCAGTCAATGAGTTTGGTGCCAAAGGCATTGTCGTATTACTGTTTTTCCAATCGACATGAAACTCGTTTTCATTATTGATCTGAGAATTTGAATTCTCTGATCTTTCTACCATATTTTTTGAATTTCCACTCTGTGCAACAGATGGTTGTTGTAGACTTTGCTGCAAATATTGACGTAACTCATTGATTTGTTCTTGTTTTCGTAGCATTTGATTTGTAGAAGTCACTGGATTAGAGATTTGTGTATTATTGGCTACTAAAACATTGCTATCAACTGTGGCATTTTGGTGTAATTGATAATTTTCTAGCAACGGATAAGCATTTGTAGTTGGAATAATTATTGAGTCCGTAGAAATAGTGGCAGTGTTTGTAGATGCAATTGTATCTGTAACAGTATTTTGAGTTAGTTTATCATGACCAGAAGTCGTTTGGAAATATTGTAAAAGTTCAGCTTCTTGCTCTTGTGAGTCGCCACCTTCATTTAAATAATCGTCCAGTGCATCTTTATCCATGTTGCAAATGCTTACTACTCTTTCTCGAGGTATTATTATATCTGTTGCAATGTCATCAACTTTTGTTTCATTCATTCCAGCAACAGACGCATGTTTATTAAATCTTAATTTCTTCATTCGACCGACCGCATTTGTTGCTGATCTTTTATTTGGTACCTGAAGCATGTTTGGATTAAGAGAGTCTGAACTATCATCGTTAGATATATTGTTATTATTATTTATATTGGTCACTTCAGTGCTGGTAACTGATAAATCAGTTGGTATTTCGCTCAAAGGTGGACGCATCAATAATGAAGCAGGAGATAATGTGGAACTCTTCATTTCTGGTGATTGATGTGACATTTTTGGCGATATCATAGATACAGACAATCCTTTTTCTTCCTGAGCACGTCGCACTTTTTTACAATATATAGTTTGTTCAATATCAGTTGTTTCATCAATTTCTAAAAATAATTATTCATTAATTCCACTAAATTTTACATATATTTTGAAAATTTTACACATTTTACACATATTAAGTCTTATTTACCAATTTTGCAAACAGTACTTGGAAATTCGTGCATGTCTATAGGCTCATTTGACGTAGTATTGTATCCAATTGGTTCAATTTCGTTCTTAATTTTTCCATGTTCATTTGTCAAATTCATTGGAGATGCCTGAACAGATTTTGGGGCTTGTAAATCATTGTACTGGCTAGTTGATATTTGCTCTTGTTTTATTTGAATAATTTCCTCAGGGATAATATTTTCATTTGTATTCGTATTCGTATTTGTATTCGTATTCGTATTCGTATTCGATATGCTTAATGGAGTACAGTTATCTGTCGGTTCATTATTGGTCTGGTTTAAGAACTTCTTCAACTTCTTTTTTCGTCGTTTTTTTCCATCAACCATATTCTCCTATTATATACATAAATAACACCATTCATTCAAATAATTATATACTAGTAAATATTAGTATATTTTGCCACTTACCTCAGGCAATGTTGTAGATTTTTTCTTTCGACCTTTTACTTTTCTCTGAAGTAATTTCTTTTGTAATAGTGCACGTGATTTATTGCTTATTGCACCAGAAGCTCCGCTATTATAATTTACAGAAATGTAATTAGCTAATTCATTAGCTCCTTTGAACTCAATATTTAGAAGATTTTCAGCCCATAATTTTATAATTTTCCATGATGCAATTGATCCAGTAGCTGAATTCTCATCCAAATTGTCTTTATTCGATGATGTCTGATCAATATTTGTATCACTCTTTGTGCCACACAAATTTGGCAATTGTGGACAGTCTAATTTGGTTGTTTTTCTCATTGCAGCATAACAGTATCGCGAATTTCCACGTGTACCTAATGGATCGTTTAATGTAATCTAATGTGAAGTTCAATGCGTCGTTTCGTTTCAACCACGCATTGAACAAAATAGTGTTAAATGCTTGTAATAAAAAAAATTAATTACCCAGTCGGCGCGGTCTGATACTTGGAAAAATTTGTTTCATAACTTTACCAAAATCAGCTGTTGATAATGGTTTTACGTCTTCTCGGGCACAATATGCTCTATAACAATAAAAATCCTTTACTCAATTGAATTTTAATGAAAATATATTGACTTACACATATTCATCGTATACATCTTGCTTTGGTATTGAAACATTTGGATCCATTTCCAAATGAGATCTCACCTGAAAGAAGGACAGAGAAATAAGAAGGACAAAATCAAATTAAACGAAGTGACAATAAAAAAGTATGAGGTCTTACCCAATTTATTGTAAAATTGATTTCAGAACGAGTACCCAAAGGGTTTTGTGGCTGTCGCAATGGATCTGACAACATTAAATATAATTAGAAATTAATTAATTAAATAATTCTTAAAACTAAATTTAGAACCTGTCTCCGAAGTACTGCTCGGCATTCTTAAATACAACAATAAGCGTTCAGGAGGTTGAAGAAGAGAAATTTTTTCTAGGATGTGCATAATTTGTTGCTTGGCCTCAATTCTGAAATAATTTTTTTTTTATAAACTTCATATGCAAAAGTGATTTTATAAACTTACCCAATAGCACTTTCAACCAATTGTTTGATATTATTCATATTTTGCTCCATTTTTATGGCATTTTCAAAATGTGGACGATTTGATTTTGAATTTTTGTTGTTACAATTATTATTATTATTATTTGACATCAAATTAGCTTTAAAAATTTGTCCGATGCGTTGCATCCCAATTTGTGAGTAAACATCTAAATGGTGACCTTGATCAGCAAACGTTGGTGGTGTCTGAATTATTGGAACATTATGTTGATGTGCTCGAGGTATTGATGTTGGTATAGATGGTCCAGCTGTAGAACTTACATTCGAAACTGGAGAGTAAAGTGACGTTGATGAGCAAGGTGATCCTATTATTCTGCTCATAGAATGTGGTGAATGCGAAGTATGAGCTGGTATTAAATGCTCTTCACTAGAGTTTCGATTAAAATTATTTGACGTGGAATCCACCAACAATTATTAAATTCATAAGTATAACCTACGCTTACCTTAATTGTGATGAGTGATGCTGTATTACACCACCTGGAACAGCTGAACTGGCTAATTTCATTAGATTTTGATAATTCGACGATGATGGTGTTGTTGGAGCGTTACCAATGATCGTCAGATTTTGCTTCCAATGTGAATAAGATAAATTATTACTGCCTGACATTCTCAATTATAAACACTATTCAAAATTATGTTCGTTGTTTTTGGTCTTCTTCACCGCCTTTAACCAATTCTTGACCTAATTCATTGAAAATATAGCAATAAAATTACCTTTGAAAAAAAATCCATAAAAATTTTTATAGAATTTTGGAAAAATAATAGAGCTCATATAATATCAAATTAACCACGGTTGATACGGTTTCACCAAATTATATCGAACATGAATCCACTTGTGACATACAATCAAATCTTAGCTTCATCAAATCAAATGAAAACAACAACATAAAATAAAAATATTCCAAGGCCAAGTACGTATTACACGCGTATATTTTGTTCACATACACATGCAAGCGATAGCGTTAGCCGCATATAAAATCGATATTTCAATGCTAACGAATCATCTAAATGATTCAATCGAATAAAAATGAAAGTAAGAATGTTTTGCTTGTTTCAATAAAATTGAATGTATTCATAATATATTATATATGTGGAAAATTAATAAAAACAACTAATGGTATATTAAGACAAATAGATTTGCATCAAAAAGAAATATAATAATATGTATTATATATTATTGACTATTCAGAATCAACTTTGAAATAAAAGCATAGATTTAATAAGTAAACGACAAACAATGGAAAATGTATATAAAATTGTTGCTTATCGATTTTTTTTATTTTCATTTCCCATCCACCAAATACAAATGTACATTGTACACACGCTTTCCATATTCTAAATGTAATATTGCTTACAATACTTAAACGATCAATGTATTTTGAATGACTTTGCGGTCTTTGTTATCACATATGAGCTTTAATATTTGGCAACAGATATTGTATCGACAATAGCTCGATGCTAATATACATAGAAATGTGAGAATACATCATCAAATATAGATAATACTGAGCCGTGTGAAAATTTTTTCAATAAAATCAAATTTTGTCATGCAATATTTTATAGAACTTATACAACATTGAATATTCGCTTCATTTATATTTTATCTTTGCAGATTTAGTAATTGTTATTTAACAAAGTAACGAACAATTCTCTTTAATGTTTTTTCCAAAATGTGAAAATATACTCGAAAACAAACAAAATATTGATTTTTTGTTTCGAGTAAATCATATAAATACTGAAAAAAAAACACGATCAAAATATTAGATATGTCCAATTCCAATGTTAATAGAAATTTAAACATCTGGATATGTATAGATTTGGCAAAGATTCTTATGTGATGCCATGATGCTATTATACTTTGATATTTACTTTTATATATTTCATCTTATTGGTTTCTTATTCACTGCTCCTTTAATGCAAACTTAATGACACGCTACTGGGATGTGTCAATTCATAAAAAGAAATACAATTAAATAAAAACCATTAGAAGAATTTTATTTAAACTAAACGTTTTCTAGCTTTCAATCCATTCATGCATATTATTTCACACAAACACAATCGTATATTAATTTTTTATCTTTACATTTTATTGTTGTAAGATTATTTACTTTATCAGCTGGTTTTCACTGTCATTTTGGTTTTGTATCACTTTAATCTGTACAATGTCTTTCAATTTTCTGTATATTTCACGTTTTGTATAGTTTGAATAATAGTCGTAATGATTTACACTACTAATTTTTACAAATTAAACTTTTTACTTTCTTATTTAAACCTGTTTTATTTTGCAAAAGAAACGAATCAATGTATCAAAAACTTAAGATGAAAAAATAAACCGAGTTTTGTCGCCTGATAAAATTAAAATCAGAACACAAAACATGATTCCTTTCTCATACGGTTTGATGACATATACTGTATGTGGTGGCACTTGAGAAGTAGAATAAGACTTTTTCTGATGTAGTCATCATCATCGTATTATACGCTCACTACCACATTTTCATCTTTCGGTTGCGAATTTAAATTATGTGCTTTTGTTCTACGCACACATGCGGTCTACATCACAAGGTTTCCATATGATTTATTGTGGGTTATTTGAGTTTTTTTCGCAAAGGCGGAAATACATGGCTTTGTTGCTAAAGTATTGGTGTGCAGATGTTAACAAACGTGTGTGCATCAACAAAATTATATATAAAATATGCTCGTTGTGTTTGTGAACTTTGAAAGGCAAAACATATTTTCTGTTGTGCCATCCGCTTGCGTGCTACCGCACAATTCAATACAATTCATTTACACTTGTATTGAATATATGAATATAACTTGCGTTTAAAGCATATAATTTTAAGTCTCAACATAAATAAAAAAAAGTTGATTTTATTACGCATTACGATACTCATACGCAGTTAGTTATTCATGCACTCTCACAAAGCCGATTCAATGTATTTACATCATAGTTGTATGTGAGAAATTATTGTTGATATTATTAAGACTGGATTCAAGGTTGTTCCTTACATCTCTTATAAAGTATATATGTTTTACGTTTTTTGACAACACGATTCTGTAATCGACTAACATACACCACTTTCATTCAAATATTCGAAATTCATCGAAAATATTATTTACACAATTTAATCATGAAATACATTATTGAAACTTTTGTTTTCCACTTATCTTCACATTGTTTCGTTTTTTGGTAAAAATACATATATATAATTGTCATATTAGATCACAAATTGTTTTTCCTATCTAGTTAGAATCTTAACCAAATTTATTTAAATGAAATTCTCGAACATTCTATGAAATTTTCTTTTAATTTCATAAAAAATTTATGCGTTTTTTGTTTAAATCAAAATTCTGTTCTACGTGCTAATAATGATATATTTATAAACAATATTTCAAAATTTTACAAATATCATAATTTTTTTCCAAAGTTAATTTAAAAGGTTTCAATATATAGTTTGTAGCATTTTAATTAACAGAATGTTTTAAATAAATACAAACATAAATTAATTTTTTTGTCTTTTTTCTGGAAAACCTTACTCAACTACTTTTGTTTTCCTATTTTTATTAAATTTCTAAACTTGATATTTTAAATTTTTATTTCATTTCTCTATTTAAAAACACTCCGAACAGATAAATAAGTGAAAAGTTTTTTTTTTATAGAATATATAATACATTTATATGTATATTTTAATTCTCAATTTATATTGACATTAACACTGATTATTGTATTATTTCATTAAATATTTTTTTTATTTTACTACCACACAAAAAAATAAATATTTAAAAAAAAATTCTTAAGTACGTTTTTCGAACTCGAACTCGAACTTTTTGTTAGGTACATAAAATAACGAATGACAGAACTATGATATCAACACAATGAAATATTAATGAAAGAATGTATACGTTTATGATTTGACAGATTAAATTATCAAATTATCAAAACAGTTGACACTTGACAGCTGATAATTGACAGCTAATAATTGACAGATGTATTTCTTTAATACAATCCAAAACAAAATATATTTATACCATTATTATTGACTTTTTTACATATGTGCTATTGAAAATCCATATGTTTGAGCTATATTTGGGTTGTTCATTTCATTTAAAATATTTTTATCTATTTATTTGTACTACTTATTACCGTATTTAATTATATCTGTTTCTTCTTCTTCAGTCTTCAGTATTTGTTATGATTCACAGCAGCAAATAAAGTTAGAGTTAAATTGGAAAATACAATATATATAATTATGGCAAAATCAAAATTCAGGCAAGTAAATGAGATAATTGCATTTATGTCCAGTCCAAATAAAAATAAATCCTAATTATTATATAGCGAAGTCGATGAATATGGCTTCAAACGTGATTTCAACTTTGACTATGTTGCTTATGACAGTATTATGACCAATTATTATAAAGTATTGACCAAACGTCGTATGAAATGGCAAACATTTATGAAAAATTCACCAAATTTCCATGATAAAAAATCATCCAAGCTGAAGCGGTACATTCGTAAGGGAATACCAGGTAAATTTAAATACAATACATTTTACAGAAGAAAAGATCACGAATGTTTAAATAAATAAATGTGTATAATTAGAGTTAACTATTAACATTAACATACTATTGCTTCGCTTTCAATATACATATAAATTGCTTTCAATACCTTGCGCTTGCTAAATATTGTAACAAAGAATTTATACATATTTATAAACTTGAAAATAAAAATGTGGTAGGTCAAAAATCCTATATGACAAAGATAAAACTCAATTCATAGAATTTTTTCCGAATAAAAGGAAAAATATCCAAGATGATAAAATATGAATAAAATAGGTCTAGTGTTATTTTCTTTGTTCCATTTCAGCCAAACCCAATTCAATATGGCGCTAATAAAAATATTCTTCTAGTTCATATGAAAAATTAATATAATCCATACGAATTACGGATCGGACAATTTTAATACAAAAATATGTTGCACATAATAATTAGTAGTAAAATTGGAATATCTTTGCAGCACATATCCGAGGTGAAGTTTGGATGCACATTTCAGGTGGTTTTAATGCTCTCAACAAATCACCACTTTTATACCAAAATTTGCTTAATACTCATTATGACATCGAAATCGGTATGTTTTTTCTTTCTTTTAAACAAATTCGCACCGTAAACATGACATTAAAGATTATTTTTTAATATTGCAGTGGATGCCATTCGAATTGATTTACCTCGCACATTTCCCGATAATGTATTTTTTGAAAATATTCAAACACCTTTATTCAATGTACTAGTTGCTTTCGCAAATCATAATAAAGATATTGGTTATTGTCAAGGTCTGAATTATATAGCAGGTATTGTATCCAGACATTGTCATTGCTATAAATGCTTATATAAAAATGACAAAACTAACAGATACTCATTTTTGTTGTATTTTCCAAGGTTTGATTTTGATTGTCACAAAAAATGAAGAATGGACATTTTGGTTGTTGAAAATTCTGGTCGAAGAAATTGTACAAAATTATCATGCGAAAACAATGCGAGGGTTAATAACAGATATTGGTGTATTACGAGAACTTCTTGATACACGAGCTCCAGACTTATCTCAACATTTAGAAACTGTTGGAATGCCTTTGTCAGTTGTTACTACAAAATGGTTTATTTGTATTTTCGCAGAAGTTTTCCCAGTTGAAACAGTTCTTCGCATTTGGGATTGCATATTTTTTGAAGGCAGTAAAGTGCGAAAAATAGTCTTTAATAATAATTTGAAAATCATTTGATTCAATATACATATTCTTTTCAGATTATTTTTCGTGTATGTTTAACATTATTATTACGACACAGAAACGATATACTTGGATGCGATGATTTATCAATAATGGCCACTTTATTTCGTTCTATTGTTAAAGATGCTGATGTTACCAATTGCCATGAGTTTATAAAAAGTATTTTCTTGGTGCCAGGAACTTTGAAACGTAGTGTAATTGAACAAATACGTATTCAAATGGCTTCAAAAATAAAAAAATAAAAAAATGGTCCTTTTCCAAATGTATCTGTATAAATATATAAATAAAAATATAAATTATCGAAAAACCTCTTGACGAGGTTAAAATAGTGTGACGCTCCAGTAGCGTAACTTGAAAAATTTCATATTTTGTTTTAAAAAAATATATAGAAGTGTGCATAAATTTACAATTTAATTAGTAATATTATAATTTCGATTCATGTTGTTCGCGTTATATAAATTATGAAAAATGTTTCAAAATGATGTTTTTTGAGTTTTATGAAATCAAAAAAGTTTTTTTTAGTGTAAATTAAAAAAATGTTTATTATTTTAACGTTTTGGTCGCATTAGAGAAAATTTTCAAATGCTAAAAATAAAGTCGCTTATCAATTCTAAAGCAAGATAGTTTTTGTACTGTGAGGAGTAAAAGAGACAACCAACGGTTTTGACCATTCGGTATCGGAGGAACGGTAATCTCAATCACTCAGTTTTTGTACGCCAGGTTGATAAACCCGCATCGTAGCTAGAGTGGTAACCCAAACTAAATGCAATTGACCTGTATTATTTCCTATCTTTCAAAAATATTTAGTCAGTTGTGGAAATCACAGTTACATGCAAGTGCTGGGGGATGTAATGCTCATAATCGTAAGTTGTGCTACTATTTTTAAGTGTGTCAGGTCCATTTTCGTTAAGTTAATTTTATGTTGCGTGAGTACTCACGTTTTTGTTTTGTAATATCAATTTTTCACAGGGTTTCTAGCTAGGGGGAAACATTTCTCACGATTGCGTCCAATTTCTTGCGAGTTTTTGCGAGTTCGTTGTTGGTATATTTAGTTTGATTTTGAGCGAATGATAGACTGACAACTGACAATTGACTCTCGCGCCTATTTGCATGCAAACTTGAACTCGGTCTCGTACGAGTTTTTACATGTTATTTAAATGGAGTTAAAAATTAAAATGCGAGTTCAATCATTTTGTGTAGATTTCTTACAAGTTCTGCATGGTTTTTGCCGGTTTTCGAGTTGTTAAATCCCCCTGGGTTTCTATATTGAATTGTATTTAAATGTCATTTTTGTTTGATGTGTTCCATTTAATTTCAGAAAAAGATTTGAAAATAAACATGGAAATAAAATTGAATCATCAATATTTTTCAAATTTGTTTCTTAAATTGAATGGAACACAACAAACATAAATCATATTTAAATGCAAAAATATCTCACTATATTGGGAGTTTGACAAGTCATAATGTGTCAAGAGTAATGTATGTGTATTTTATTTTAGTAAGACAATATTGAATGTGATTTGATGGGATTTTTCGGGATTTTTTTTATACTAGAATGGATTGCTCTTTCTAGTACTTTTCCCCTTGATATAAACGCAAATTCATATAATAAATACATACATGTTGGTCAAGTAAAATGAGTTGACAATAATGAAGTGTGAAATAAGATTCGGCGAAGAAATGTAATGAAGAAAAATATAACACAATAGATTGCCGAAATAAGTATGCAATACCTAACAATAATAAGCGTGAAATGAGAAACGCAGATTTGAGCGAATAGTAAATAAGGAATATAAAATATGTATTTGGGCCTAAGAATTAGTTCAATTGGGTGCCGAGATGAAAACCAATCGTAATAAAATTGTCGGCACTGTATCAACTTTTGTTTGGAGACTCATTTGTGTGTGGTCTCATAAGTAATATCCAAAATTCAAAATTGTATAAATAACAAGTAAGAACCTGAATGAAAAGTTAGTTGTGTTATGGCAACAGCCTAATTGTTTACTTTGCAACAACATCTATACCCGGTGCCTATTTAAGCCCTGGCTGAGCGGGCATTTGCCCGGGGCGACATTCGGTTAGGGCGGCAAAATGAAGAAAAAAAATTAGTAAATATATGAAAAAACAACAACGAAATCACGATGAATTTTTTTCGGAGATGATTCTGCGGGGACGGCAAAATAGTGTTCACAAAAAAAAAACGAATTGATAAATGAACACGAAAGAAATAAGAAACACAAAACGTAAAAAACAAGTCTACTATGTTCTAGGCTATAGCATATTCGAATATGAGCTATATAGCTCACTCTTTCAAGAATGACATTCTACTGTCAAAAAGAGCGCGAATCGCTCATAGAATTGAGCTGAATCGCATTGAATCACAATAAATCACAACAAAACACAAAAAATCGCATTGAATCACAACGTATAATATATAATGAACAATAATAAATGTCCATCTACCGTACTGACTTGGTACGGTAGATGGATATTTCATACGTTGCGATTCAATGCGATTCTTTGTGTTTCATTCTGATTCATTGAAATTCAATGTGATTCAGTTGAATTCTATGTACTATTCGCGCTCTTTTTGACAATAGAATGTCATTCTTGAAAGAGTTTGTTAGCCTAGACTATGTTAGCGTAAAGGCTGCTGCGCTTGTTTGGGAAAAAAGAAGCAGCTTTGAAATCGGAATTATGAATGTCAAAGAGAATTCTCTTGTTCTACCAGAAAAGATTTTTTTGCCAACATTACACATAAAATTAGGATTGATTTCAAGTGCAAGTTGAACAAACAAGATGATGCGTTCAAATATCTCGAAGTGCTGTCCCCGTGATTATCGATTCTTAAGATATCTGCTGGTAAACAAATTGAAAATTAATTAATATTGAAAATATTTATATTACTAAATTGCTATTTTTTAAAAATTCGTACATATGGGTGTATTCAATGGGCCAGACATCCGTAAATTGATTGCAAATGAAAAATTCCACAATTTACTGTCGCCATTCGAGAAAGAGGCATTTACGAACATAAAAATGGTCATATAACATTTTCTTGGCAATAATCGCGCACCAAACTACAAAGAAATAGTCCACAACATATTGATGAGCTTTAAACGATTGAACATCAATATGTCACCAAAAATTCATTATTTACACCAGCATTTAGATTTTTTTAGAGATAATCTTGGAAAAATCTCAGATGAACACGGTGAAAAATTTCACCAGCAGATAAGGAATATTGAGAAAAGTTGCCAAGGCAAAAGAATCGAAAATATGTTAGCTGAGTAAATTTGGTGCGCATTTGAAGAAGAAGAAGAAATAACTAATGTTTAAATGGGTCTTTTGGCACGAACTCGAAGTTCGACTTCATTACGAAGCGACAGATTGTCCTTTTTATTATAATCCAAAGCGATTATATATCAACTTCAATTTATTTTGTTAAACAAATGGTCAAGAACAAATAACTATAAGAATTGTCAACAAATTATGTTATGAAAAATAACAATTCGTTTATTTATTGCTGTATATTTTTGATTGTATTTTTAAAAAAATGATCGTAAGGAAATATTATCAACATCAATAGTTTTTTGAAGATTCATATGAAAAAACATGAAAAATATGTGATTTTATGGAAAAAATCGGTATGTTTGCTTGAGTAAATTGGAAAATAAATATCATTTTCGGCTTTTCCGCACCAAAAAACCCCTTTAAGCACATTTACATCAATAAATTAGAAGAAAGAAGAAAAAAAGCAGTGACAAAAATGCAATGTAAGTGAACAACCGATTTTTGACCGTTGTATGAGACAATTCACCAACTCTTATAAACCAATGCTTGTGCTGAGTTTGTGAGAAGTACTCTAATACAAATTGACCGGCCATATGCTTCGCACAGAACCACTCACTCACAGTGAAAGCAAATATAAAAGTAATAACAACAATTAAACGAAATAAACAAAAACAGAAATGTATGTTGTGTGAATACAAACACCCAATTTAATATATGTACACACACACGTAAAAATTTGTGCGATTATTGGTGTAAGCGATTGTGTTTCTTGATTCTATACCGAAGTTCTGTTACCACTACATAGAATTTTTTTTCATGAAAAATATTTTCACGATATACGACAGTAGCAAAATTTTTTTCCGCTAAAACAAATCTGTTACTCTCAAATTTCAAACCAATACAACCAAATTTTTTTTTCATGGAAAAAAATTCTATGTAGTGGTAACAGAACTTCGGTATAGAATCAAGAAACAGAATCACTTACACCAAAAATCACACACATTTTTACGTGTGTGCACACATACAGTGCAAAAATGAAACTACACATGATCAAGTCGTCAATGATGTAACAAAATAACAAAACATCTGTGAACAATACACATGCATTGTTCCCACTTTCTGCTTACACATACGTCAATACAAACATTCATGTCTTTGTATTCGTTTTATGTGCCAAGCACCGTCAACATTTTGCACCGTTTTTCATATACGATTTTGCTGATGATTAAATATGTGCTTTGATAACCATGTAGAATTCTATGCAATCGAATGACCAATGGTTTACGATTGAATATTATTTGCTATGAAAACAAATTCCAGTTGTTTTTTGTTTTGAGTTTGATGGCTATGGCACATCGGGTGGGACACATGATTCATTGACAGCAGATGAATTCCTATCGTAAACCGACGTTTCATGTTTACTCATTTAAAATACACAATTTGCATTTTTAATTAACAAATGACAATGTGTTTTATTGATTGGAATGAAAATCATACATTTTGCATTTGAATTTTTCTTTATTAATTAAAATTCCATTCGACATCGATCATTTAATATTCTAAATTCGCACATGTTTATTGAATTTTTGTTTCATTTTTACCAATAGGGTTTGCGTCTCGATATCGAACGCAAAGTTCATTACCAATGACACAATGTGACCGATGCAAGCAAACATGAGACAGACAGAGACAGCCATTTAATGCGCCGTACTATAACTGGTGAGTTGTGCGGCTGTTAGCATTGTTGTTGTTGTTGGTTTTGTGTATACGGCATTTGGTGCATTCAGCGTTCGCGGTTGCTAAGAATTTTCGCTAAAAAAAAAAGAAAAAATTTCCTCTCTGTTTCATCGATGTGTATCTTGATCGAATCGTTCAGTCTCCAAGTAGTGTTCATTGCTCGTTGTTCGCATTGATTTAGTGTTAAACAAAAGAAGAAGAGGAACCAATTAACACAGAGAAAGAAGAAGAAACAGACAAGCAGTGAGAAAGAAGTGTAAAGAAATAGAAAACAAATATAAATAATGCTATTCGGTACAAACGGCAAATGGCAAAAGAAACAGACAATTTCACTTATCACAGAAATTAAAACGATGGAATCGTAGTGAATTTGTTAATTATTAGACATTTTGTTTTCGACAAAGAGAAGAGAAAAAAACAAAAATATTTAATTGGATTTCCACTGATGGAATATTTTTTTTTTTTTTAATTTTGCCGTGTAAAACAATAAAAAGAAGACCTAAAAAACTGACTGATTCAAAAGAAAGACCATGAATAAAAGGTTGCAGAAATATAAATGAACAAACGAAACGAAACGAAAAGAATTTTATCAATGTTGGAAATTTAGTACTTGCGTTTGAATAGTGCTATTGTTTTGTTGGTGAATTCAGTGTGTGTGTATTTTTTTTCCTCTATTCTTCTTGTCGATACTGCACTCACTCCAGAAATACGGACGCTCAATGCGCAAACAAAGCCAAGTTTCAAACATTAGATTGATCACACAGACACTATGTATTTGTGCAAGGACATACTCAAATGCACACACACCGCACGTATATACGCATATCCATAAGCCATATCAAAGACCAGGCATCAAATGTGTGTTCAGTTTATGTTGTTAGTTTTCCGTAGACAACACGATCACCGGAGACATCCCTACATTCAGCTGTCTTTCTTTTGTTTTGTTTATACCGAAAAATGAAATTGCATGTCAAAAATTGAACCATTTTTTTTTCGTATGTTATTCTTTCGTCAGCATATTCAGAACAGATAGTTACAGTCATTGCTTCCCTTGGTCTTTGTTAATCCGCCACCAAAGGCGAAAATTTTCCTTTGCTTCGTTTTCTCTTGTGAACGCACACCGACCAACCAACTGAAGAAAAAAAAAACAATACGCAAAGCGGAACTGTGTTAGTGAGACAGTGTAAATGGTAACACAATCCAAGAGGGTGTGTTCGCTAAAATCCAAATTACATACGCAAATCATACTGTGATTTTTGCTATTTCATTCTTTATTTTCATAATACACAGAATGAATATTTCATTTCAAAACTGAAAAAATATCCGATAAATGTTGTCATTCACGTTTGTCCAGCCTGCAGTTTTTTTCTCTCATATTCGTTTCGGTTGGTCAAAGCCGTCGTCGCGTCTGTGAATCAACATCAAAACAATACACACACAAAAGATAACAGCCAACATTTAGGGTGTTCCACTTTACCTTTGTTCATGCATTGTTGCCGCTTGTACACAATAGTTTGAAAAAAAACAAAAAAATCAAGAGCTATCAATATCTCAAGAAAAATGCCTCATTTTGTTTTAGTATGAATTCATTTGTGATAAAATACTTGAAATTCATTATGTATTTCCATTTTATTTTATTGTATGTTCCAGATCAAATTACAAAAAAAAAAACAATAGCTGTATGCATGATATCAATGTGAAGTTGAAGATAAAGTAGGAAAGAAAATAAAAAAAAAGAGAAAAAAATAGAATTTTTGATTGAAAAATTCAAGTTAAAGTGACGTGATTCGATGTGAAGCCAACAAAATCATAAAACGTTCAAATTGAATATTTGCGTGTATAAATATACACATATGGTGATTTGTAATTCGTATCAAAAGAAAAGAAGAAATAAAAAAAGATCCAATTTATTGTGCTCATCTCATGATTAGAATTGTCTATAAAACGGAATATACACAGAGAATTGCAACAAGCAAGGTAACAACAAATTGTCAAATAACATTGAATCACATATATTTATGCCACCCAATCAACAGAAATGATATAAAGACGCAAATATGTATAAAATCGCCAATTTATTCACATTGGCATCCAACTGGTTATACGCCGACACTGCAATCATAAAGAGCTGACTATATTCACGTTCACGACTTGTTGTGAACATTAATTTCCATGATTATGTATAAAAAAAATGATTAGTTTTCATCATTGCAAAAATTGCGAATATGTGAAAATCGACATACAAGTGTCGCTTCGTGTGTGAGAGAATTATCAATAAATATCGTAAAATACATTCTCAACCAATGACACCATTTTCTGTTTTACTGTCATTTTCCCGTACATTCAACTGTTTCTAACTTTGTTCATTAATCGTTTGAGGGAAATTGGCTAATAATCTTCATGGGTTTTATATCCGCTCAATCTTCACGCGTTTGATTTCTTTACACGGCCAACATACATGCACATGCACATCATACCAACTGAAATTCGAGTGACTGGCGTACTTATCATCAAAAGTATATTACACGAAAGGCTCAAAAATGATTTACGATGTTGCGAATCACCAACAATTATATCACTCGTATATCTGCTCCGAATGTATACTCCACACGCATCGCTCTATCGCTTTATCGTCTGTTGAGAATAATAAACAAATTTACACATCGCTCCCAATTGCAGACGCACTTTCTCACATCTAAACACATTCTCTCTTGCTCTCATCCTCTTACTCTCGTTCTCTCTCTCTCTCTCTCATTCTTTCTCTTACTCTCTCTCTCTCTCTCTCTCGCTGTCTATCGTCCTAAACACATGTTAAATCGACATACGAATTCTACAACAAATACGAAAACGACCAGAATGATACCATATTGTAGCTCAAAGATACTACGACGAAACGCATAGAAATCCAGTGCAAATAATTCAAATTAATGGATAGAAAGTAAATGAAAATGAAAATACATAAGCTCTCAAGCATCTGTGCGTCAAGTAATGGTATTGTAACAATACCGTCAACGGTTTTTGGGTGTTCTTTATGTCGAATTGGCATTGTGTCCAAGAGTGGCTAAGTACTACATGATTACACAAAATGACAAATAATAATAATAACATCATTTCGAATAGATGGAATACAATGGAAAATATTAATAGTTTTATTATAATTGAAATGGTTTGTGTGCGTGGGAGTAACACATTGAGCGTAAGCAATTGCATGTGTATTTTCACAATTGAATATTTTCATGTGAAATAAATAATATCACATTTTATCTGTAATGCAAAATATATTTAAACGAATTTTTCAAGTATATATGAACTAGAACTTTTGCACTTTTTTTAAACCATTCGTTCTAAATGACAATATAAAACCGAAATGTCAACGTCACTAGTTCAGCGTTGTTTACTGTGTGATCGTTGAGTTTTTATTCGATTTCTTCTGCATTTATTTTCGAACAAAAGCATTAGACTTTACACTTTCAAATCAATTTGGACATGATAAAAAATATGCACATAATTTGTCAATCATCTAACTATAAAGTTTTCACTATTTAACTATTTTTTAAGCCATGAGTAAGAGAACATCTGAAAGTGAGAACACTTCTGAAAGTGGAACTTCATCACCTGTTAAACCCAAGAAACGGATGTGTATTCAATCACCAAGCATACATGAAGTAACAGCCAACTTAATCGAAGAAATTGGAACTTTCGATGGATACGTAGATCGTACTATTTAGTGAGTAACTGCTCAAACTTCTGTTGTCACCATTTTCTCATATGTCCGAATTTTCTCATATTTAGTGAATCAAAGAATACAAAGAATGAAGAGGAATTGAAAAGGAAAAGAGGTACCCTTTGTAGAATGATTACTACCGTCCGAACAGTAATTGATTTAGTCAATGTAGAAAGGTATTTCGTGCAAATATTGGTTTAAAACCAATAAAGTAAAAAATTGCACATATTTGATCATCTATTGCAGTTTTCAACTCAAAAAGGCAACAAAGCCACACGATCCCGAAGTGCTAGACATAATATACTCAAGAAATGTTCAATGGAATGATGAAATCTATACCACATCACCCAGCAAGCAAAAGACAAATAAAATTCACACAAGTCCAACTACTTTGAAACTCAACAAACTCATTGATACTATAATGACTTTTACAACTTTAACAGTCAAAGTGATTTGGTATGTTTTTTTTTAATGTAGAATGTGTGTATTTTGATTGATTGACAATATATTGTTTGAAATTGCATTAGTTTCAGCAAACGTCGTGAAGACGAATTAAAATATATGGAAGATTTGCTTAATACTTGCATTGATGTGAACAAAAAATTTGAATGCATTGAGTATGTTTTTAAATATTTTATGTAGTACAATTTAAAAATTTTAATTCAAATTTTTCTTCAAGAAAAAAACTAGTTGCTCAAATGAATAAGCCAGCAGAAAATGCACAAGGCCAGGCAAGCACATCAACAACCTAATTTGTATTCAGGCGAGTTTGTGAAAAAGAGGGACGAAATTCCGGTTTAATATTACCAATTTTCTTATGGCATTATTGTGTTCAAATAAAATTGTTATTTTGAGATTATTTTCTAACTAAAATTAATGTTTATACATAAAAATTGTTTTTTGTTTCTTCATGATAAGTGGATTCAGTGTAAAAGAAAATCTCATACGTTAAGATGTTTTCTTCGTTTTTCTTCCTTTTGATCAGAGAATTTTACATAATTTGTCAACTTTGATAAAGTGTTTTCATTTCCACATGTACCAAGAACCACAACCATTTCACACATATATTAAAAGCAACTATACTTATATTTATTGTATTTTCCAATTTAACTCTAACTTTATTTGCTGCTGTGAATCATAACAAATACTGAAGACTGAAGAAGAAGAAACAGATATAATTAAATACGGTAATAAGTAGTACAAATAAATAGATAAAAATATTTTAAATGAAATGAACAACCCAAATATAGCTCAAACATATGGATTTTCAATAGCACATATGTAAAAAAGTCAATAATAATGGTATAAATATATTTTGTTTTGGAATGTATTAAAGAAATACTTCTGTCAATTATTAGCTGTCAAGTGTCAACTGTTTTGATAATTTGATAATTTAATCTGTCAAATCATAAACGTATACATTCTTTCATTAATATTTCATTGTGTTGATATCATAGTTCTGTCATTCGTTATTTTATGTACCTAACAAAAAGTTCGAAAAACGTACTTAAGAATTTTTTTTTAAATATTTATTTTTTTGTGTGGTAGTAAATTAAAAAAAATATTTAATGAAATAATACAATAATCAGTGTTAATGTCAATATAAATTGAGAATTAAAATATACATATAAATGTATTATATATTCTATAAAAAAAAAACTTTTCACTCATTTATCTGTTCGGAGTGTTTTTAAATAGGGAAATGAAATAAAAATTTAAAATATCAAGTTTAGAAATTTAATAAAAATAGGAGAACAAAATTAGTTGAGTAAGGTTTTCCAGAAAAAAGACAAAAAAATTAATTTATGTTTGTATTTATTTAAAACATTCTGTTAATTAAAATGCTACAAACTATATATTGAAACTTTTTAAATTAACTTTGGAAAAAAATTATGATATTTGTAAAATTTTGAAATATTGTTTATAAATATATCATTATTAGCACGTAGAACAGAATTTTGATTTAAACAAAAAACGCATAAATTTTTTATGGAATTAAAAGAAAATTTCATAGAATATTCGAGAGTTTCATTTAAATAAATTTGGTTAAGATTCTAACTAGATAGGAAAAACAATTTGTGAACTAATATAACTATTATATATATGTAATTTTACCTGAATTTAGATTCAGATCATCATATATATATGTGCTGTGAAGTTAAGACTAAACTGTTGCTACTTTTAATTTCTCTTAATAAAAAAGAACCAGATGTCATACACACAAAAAAAAAATTAATATAAAAAGACACTTAGTGTCTACTATATGTCACCAGACACGATAGTGTCTTGTTCCTTAGATTTCATTTATTTTCTTGTTATTGTCAATAATTGTATAATTACCATTTATATGAATTGAGTCTTAAAAATGACAGTTCAGAGCTATGACATTTCGCTGTAATAACAAAGGTAATATACTCTCACACACACACAAAACACAGTAAGCATCAATTTTTCAAAAATCAGTATAAACTTCAATTTATACCAAGTCTCATGATTTTTCCGATAAATTTACTCTCAATTGCATTTCAAAGAGGAAAGAAACTCACGTTTAATTTCCAATTGATTTTTCTCAGTTATCCGGTAGGAAAACGGCAAAAACAAATTAATTTTTGACTATAGTAAAAAAAATTTTAAGACCTATCAACTAGAGGTGTCAGTTGCCCAGGCTGATCCATGGATTCCCAGGAATTGGCCTGCATTCCAAGGCTTCCTATTTGGAATTTCATATAAAAATATATATACAATTATCTACACCAATTTTTCATGAAATTCCAAACAGGAAGCACAAAAACGCATCTGAAGCACATCGTTTACTCACTGAAGCTTATCCTGACTATGCTGTAGACGTTAGAATGTGTCAGCGTTGGTTTACACGCTTCAGAGATGGTGATTTTGATGTCGAAGACAAGGAGCGTGCCGGAAGAGAAAAAAAGTTCGAGGATGAACAATTGGAGGCATTACTGAATGAGGATCCATGTCAAACGCAAGAAGAACTTGCAAAATCATTGAGAGTCACTCAACCAGCAATTTTCATACGTTTGAAAGAAGCGGGATTCATTCAAAAGCATGGGAATTGGGTACCACATGAACTGAAGCCAAGAGACGTGGAAAGACGATTTTTCAGTTGTGAGCAGCTGCTCCAACGGCAAAAAAGGAACGGTTTTTTGCATCGGATTGTTACTGGCGATGAAAAGTGGATCCATTACGATAACCCTAAGCAAAAAACAGCATATGTGAAGCGTGGCAAACGAGCACCATCGACATCGAAGCAAGATATCCACGGATTCAAGGTAATGCTCTGTATTTGGTGGGATCAGAAGGGTGTGGTATATTATGAATTGTTGAATCCGAATGAAACAGTCACTGGGGATCTCTACGCGAAGGCAACTGATGCGTTTGAACCAAGCATTGCGTGAAAAGCGGCCAGAATATGAGCAAAGGCATGACAAAGTGATTCTTCAACATGACAATGCTCGGCCACATGTTGCAAAGGTTGTCAAAACATACTTGGAAACACTCAAGTGGGATGTGCTACCCCACCCGCCGTATAGCCCAGACATAGCCCCTTCTGATTACCATTTGTTCCGATCAATGCAGAATCACCTGGCTGATACACGCTTCACTTCTTCTGAGGAAGTCAAAAATTGGGTCGATTTATTCATTGCCTCAAAAGATGAGGATTTCTTCCGATGTGGAATTAGTATGCTACCAGAAAGATGGGAAAAAGTCATAGCTTCTGATGGCCAATACTTTGATTAATGTATTCATTCAATTTGTTTTTCAAATAAATGGTTCTATAAAGCAAAAAATGCGACATTATATATTTATACCCCCAATACTATAGTCAAAAATTAATTTATTTTTACGTTTTTCCTACCAGATAACTAAGAAAAATCAATTGGAAATTAAACTTGAGTTTCTTTCCTCTTTGAACGTTCCGATTCAATTGGAATTTATCGTCATTGTTTAAAACTTTACAATAACATTCTATAAAAATTTATCCGTCGTAAGAAATATATCAGAAATTTTGTGGTTGGGCTTTTGCTTTCGTCACTTTGCATTTTCTTCGTTTAGAAGTGTTTTGTCTGATATCAGTTATTTTGTAATAGAACTATAGTTGGTGTATACAAATGAAATTTTCATGATGAGAACGTTAAGAAGCATACTAGTCTGATTAATGAACTAAGAATCAATCGAATATTGAATTTGGCTTAAATGTTCGTTTTTCAAAATTTTACTTGAGTTTTTTGTGGAAAGGCACACAAGTAGGGATTTATTTATTGATTTTAGCATCAAATACGATTAGACCTTATTTTGAACAGATGCTTCCATAACTGATGCTCAAAAAATTGAGTTTTTGTTATTTTTTTGTTATTTTTCAAATATTTTTCACTATTCACACACAGAAGTGCTTTCGTCACTTGCGCGTGCTATCGCCCGCTGTGATATTTAGGGCGGGCGGGGCTAATCCGCACACGGGGCTAATCCGGACACGGAGCTAATCCGGACATGTCGAATATCTCCGAAACCTTACACTGTATTGAACCGTGAATACGCTCATTGAACGCGTCATGACGTGAAACATATTTGCCATTAGTTTCGATAACATTTCATTGAATCAGTATGGTGTCAGTCGCCTAGATATTCAAAATTCGTGTTTCTTTCGCTCGTGGTGGACATTTTGATGAAAAACGCCTTATCTGAATATCATGGAATTCTGTTCAAAATAATGTACAAATGAGATAATGTATCACTGCTACGGTTTATTTTGCTTAATTTCACGTTAAAATTAAATTATATGTCAAATAAATGAACTTTATATGGAAATATATGTTGATTTCTGGGATAAAACTGAAAATTTGCTTTGGTCTCAAACTTTCTGACGGCACAATGATATTTTCCGACTGATGTGGCTATAAAACATTTTAATTCCAATTTATTTCAGAGAATGCCTAGTGAAAGCCGTTAACAGGATGGATAAAAAGGCGCAAATGGCTTCAAATCCGGATGCTGGCTCATCAAACATCAATAAGAATTATAAATGGAATTAAAATATTTGGGGTACCCTGAGGAACTAAATGGGTAAACATATGATTAGTTATATTTATTCATCCAAAAAATATTATTCTTAATCAAATAGGTAAAGTAATTGAAAGATTAATAGTTAAATGTCTTGTTCTAGTAAAAATATATGGAAATAATCCTAAGAAATTATTAATTAAAATAAATATAAATAAAGTAATAAATATTAAATTAAAATTATTATTTTTTTTTAACAATAATTTTAAATTCATTGAATAAAGAATCAGTTAATTTTTTTAAAATTAAATTTCAATTGTTAGGAATTAATCAATAAATTTTAGGTAAAATAATTATAATTAATATTAAGGATAATCAATTTAATGAAAGATTAAAGATTTTAGTTGATGGGTCAAATATTGAAAATAAATTAGTTATCATTTTCACGAATAAAATAATTTTTTATTATTTAATTTTATATTATTATTTAAATTTGGAAAAAAATTAAAATAATTTGTAATATTAATTATTATTAATATAAAATTTAATATTATACTAGCGTAACCCTGTGCACACTTCGTAGTGCATTAAACAAATATTATAGTGAGTATATTGAAATTAAATTATAGTGTGTATTATATTATTATTGTTTACTATCATAAACAACATTTTTTCATTTTCGCTAAGTTTCAAGCATATTCATATCTTTAGCAAAACCTTGCTATTACAAAATAATCAGAACACAATTTAATTTTCAATGGAAAACTATTTATTTATTAATTTTTTTGCCTATTGTAATGCTCTATGATAAACAACATTCTTGGTTTTTGTGTTGTCTGTGTAAATATATAAAGCAGACGGTTTTCCAACACGTGAACATGCAACATAAAGTTGTCCATGGGAAAACACAGGATACTCTAAATTCACACCACAAATTCCCAATGACTGGCCTTGCGCCTTGTTAATAGTAACTGCAAACACGAGGCGTACTGGAAATTGCAGTCGCTTGAATTCAAAGGGCATATCAGCCGGAATCATAGGTATTCGTGGGCTCCCCCTAGCCAGCCCGACAAAGTGTTGCGATTTTATTACTGAATACATAGATATTTTGTGCTAAATTTGTGCTTTTTTGTGCTCCAAAAATTAGAATTTGTGCTCCAACGGTTGGAATTTTACAGCAAAGTGTAATTTTGGCCAATTTTGGGGATTTTTGAGCAAAAGGCCTATTAAGAATTTTGAAATTCAATATAAATTTGTTGAAAATATTACTATATTATTTTTGTGCTAAATTTGTGCTCTAAGAAAATGTATAACATAAATATCAATAAACACGAATACCCATCAAAAATGTTTCCCGGTATGGGCGAACGATTAAAAAAAGAAATTCGAGCTCTGGCACCAGACTATGTTAATGTTGCGGTTACAGTCCCAAACAAGTATGTAAACGTTTAATTGATTTTTTTTTTCCAATACAGGAGTTTCAACATTTTGGTGATGAATTTCAATCGAATATTCAGTTTTTAAATTATTTTATCGCATTTTGGCCATCTTATTTTCAAATTTGTACATTTTACGAATGTTGACCATTTTCTAAATTATGTCCATTTCTGAAAAAACCTGTTAATACCTTCTAATATGACCAAATTTTGATTGAAGTATTACTAATGACATGAAATGAGATATATGGACTTGGCATATGAATTGAAATAATTTCAATTATTGAGTTGATTTGAATTGTTGCGACTTTCATCTATTATCAATAGTTTTGAATAATTCAAGTGAATTTAAGTTTAACAATTCAAATTATTTTAATGATTTGTACAAATTCCAATTATATCTACTTTTAAAAATGGTTTTCGCAATTTTCAATAGATAATGTTTGTTTTGATATTAATATAAGAATGCTTTTAAATGAATTTATTTTCTATTTTTTTATTTTTTTTACAGTCCAATTACATATGCATGGCATGGTGGAAAAATACTGAGTCAGCAGGACAAATTTTTGGCCAATTGCATGACTCGTGAACAATACGAAGAAGAAGGTGTACGAGGCGTTACTGAAAAGTTTGCTATTTAATTTAATATTGTTTGAAAAAAAAGATAATCGTCTATTTTTGTAAGCAAAATGCGAAAACAATTGCTCATCAGTTTATAATCATGACAAAGTGTGTGGCGGTTCGTCGATTTAAAGGCGCCATTGAAAGTTCATACTTTTACAAGAAGCACACAACTAAAAATCTTATCCATATGTATGTTTGCTCCATATTTTTTTAAAAAGAAATAAAATGAGAGTAAAATATAATGAAAAAAAAAAACAGAAACAAAACAGAGAACGATCTAAATCACCGAAGTATTATATTAAAGTGTATTAAAACAAAGCAAAAGATGTAGTGTTTTTGTGTAACTTTTTGTTTAGTCAAGTCGTTAAAACTGTGGATAAACGAATTTGGAATGATAGAATCGCCATATCGACTGAATGTCCATACAGAGAAGTATCGATGAGAGAAGACATACAGAATCGAGATGAAAGGAAAACAAAGTAGAAAGGAAGAGAAGAGATGAGCACAAAAAAAATGGTTGAAAATTGCAAGAAATCAACGTACTAAACGGCAAAATCCGGCTAAATTCTCATATGGTATGTGCGCTTCGGCATTCCGTATCCATTCATTCAAACACCAATGGCTTATTTGCTATGCAGCATATCGCGTTGTGTGTAATTTATGACAGAGACCTAAGTCTCTTTTGCCAAGAACAAGCGAAAAGCCAAAAACGACGAAAGGAAAGAAGAAGAAGAACCAAAGAAAAAAACAAAAAAAAACAAAAAAAAAAATATGAAGAAGGCTCGATGTGTGTACACACAAATCAGCTTCAAATTCCATATGTATAGAGAAAAAAGAAAGACTCACATACACTAAATTCATATTTGCGTCGTTGTATGCTGAATGATGTTGTTGTTATTTGTTATGTATTTTATTCCTTTCGGTTGTTCGTTATGCCCTTCCATTCTGTCTCTTTAATTTGGCATTTTCATTGTCGGTTTCAGTGATTTGTATGTGGTTGTTGTTTCTTTCTTCTCTGTCGAATCTAGCCCTGTCTTGCTGTTTTCGTTGCCTTTGATAGATTGTGTTCGACTATAAATTTCGTTCTTGTCATGCATATACACATCAATTGTCATGCCCGTGTATGTGTGTTTCAGTCTCATATCTGAATGTATGCGTGTGTGTATGTTACAAATTGTTGAATGCACATAATATCAAGACAGAAGCGGCACTTCGAATTATCCGCTCATCGGACTCTGTCTCTCACTCTGTGTGTCTCATTCTCTATCTCTGTATGTATGCGTACGGTTACATTTGTTCGTGTTTGTATGCTGAGTAATGTGATGTTGTTGTCCGCGCCAATACCATATAATATTGTTGTTTATTTTTTTCTATATTCAGTTGAGTTTGTGATTTGAGATGTGACTAAACTCGATTCGGAAAACACTCCACCACAACAAGTATAAGTTTGTACAAAATACCACGAAAGAATATTGAGAAAAGAAGTATTAAAGAAAAAAAAAGTGTACACACAACACGCAAAGCAAATGTTAAAGAGAAGAGTAAAATAAGAAGAAAAAAAAAAACAAGAAATAAACTATAGATATAGATTAATTTTTTTTATACATTTCGTTGAACGACAGAGAATCAAAATGCATTCTCGTTCATTATGAGATCCTTTCGGAATTTTTATTGTATATTTTATTGCATTCTTATTAAACCAAATAATTCCAAACGATAAAAAAAAACATAGAGAGTGAGAGAGAGAGAGAGAAAAAAAAAACAAATTTAAAAGCGAAAGCAAAACTACGAACAAAATACGAAAAGCAAAAACTGTATATCATCAAAAATTGTTTAATCATCAAATTGCAAAACGCACATAAAATATGATACATTCGCACGCGCGCCGGCCAATCAAATAAATCAAATTCCATCGCAATAATATTCGATAGAAAACAAATGTTTGTGATTTTGATTGGTTCATTTCTCAATTGAATAATCGACTGAAAATGTAACTTAAAACAGTGTGATTTTAACAGTGTTTGCCAACTAATTTTTAATTAGTTATCATTATTTTTTCGTTCGTGTCCAATTGCACGATGTGTTGAATACCATTTGAAATGAAAAATGTGTGTGTGTGTGTGTGTGTGTGTGTTCATTTTTATTTTATGTTCATTTGATATTCGATCATTTACCACTGAGGATTAGTTTATGGTCGCTTTGGCTGTGAGATATTTAAAAAAAGCAAAACAGTTGTGCAAAATCAGAAACCATCGGTGTTGCTGCATAAATTTGCGGACAAAAAGGGAATACTGTCGTACTTTTCTTTATTTAGTTCACAATAAAATATTTCTCCGCATATATAAATCGTCGTTACACGCATATAACCGTAATTTTTACTTCTTTTTCTTTTGCACTTGCGAATAGACAAAACTAAAAGAGCGTACATTTGCAAATTGTTGGCAGAAAAAAAAAAAAAAATCGTTCAACATGGGAAAGGAAAAGGTCCATATTAATATCGTTATAATTGGTCATGTTGATTCTGGAAAATCAACGACCACTGGCCATTTAATCTACAAATGCGGTGGTATTGATAAACTTACTATTGAAAAATTTGAGTAGGAAGCTCAAGAAATGGGCAAAGGTTCCTTCAAATACGCTTGGGTTTTGGATAAATTGAAGGCCGAACGTGAACGTGGTATCACCATTGATATCGCATTGTGGAAATTCGAAACCGCTAAATATTATGTTACCATTATTGATACACCAGGCCATCGAGATTTTATCAAGAATATGATTACTGGAACATCACAAGCCGATTGCGCTTTTTTAATTGTTGCTGCTGGTACGGGCGAATTTGAAGCTGGAATTTCGAAAAATGGACAAACACGTGAACATGCATTGCTCGCATTCACATTGGGCGTTAAGCAATTGATTGTCGGTGTTAATAAAATGGATTCAACTGAACCACCATTCAGCGAAACACGTTATAAAGAAATCAAAAAGGAAGTCTCTTCGTACATAAAAAAAATCGGTTATAATCCAGCTGCCGTTGCATTCGTTCCAATATCCGGATGGCATGGTGACAATATGCTTGAACCATCAACAAACATGAATTGGTTCAAAGGATGGACGATTGAACGTAAAGTAGGTAAAACCGAAGGCAAATGCTTGATTGAAGCACTTGATGCAATTTTACCACCATCGCGTCCAACTGACAAAACATTGCGATTACCATTGCAAGATGTTCACAAAATTGGCGGCATCGGAACTGGGCCCGTTGGTCGTGTTGAAACTGGCATCTTAAAACCGGGTATGTTTATGAATTAATTGCTTTGAAACCAAGTTTTTCTCTATATCAAACATCTGATGGTTTTTTTTTTTTGCTTTCTTTTCATAATTTTCAATTTAGGCATGGTCGTTGTATTTGCTCCAGCCAATATCACCACTGATGTGAAATCCGTTGAAATGCATCATGAAGCATTGCCTCAAGCATTACCAGGCGATAACGTTGGTTTCAATGTTAAAAACGTTTCGGTAGAAGAATTACGTCGTGGTTATGTGGCCGGTGACTCAAAGAATGCACCACCAAAAGGCGCACAAGATTTTACCGCACAAGTATGACAAGAAAATGAATTTTTGAAAAAAAAAAAAGAAAAAATACAATGCAAACTGATGAAAATTACTTTTTTTTTATTTCTGTATAGGTCATAGTTTTGAATCATCCAGGTCAAATAGCCAACGGATATACGCCAGTATTGGATTGCCACACCGCTCATATTGCGTGCAATATTTTGCTGAGATCAAAGAAAAATGTGACCGTCGTTCCGGTAAAACCACTGAAGAAAATCCCAAAGCAATCAAGTCCGGTGATGCGGCCATCATTAATTTAGTGCCAACCAAGCCGTTGTGCGTTGAATCGTTCCAAGAATTTCCACCACTTGGACGTTTTGCTGTTCGTGACATGCGTCAAACTGTTGCTGTTGGGGTATGAACAAACAATACAATTTCAAAAGAAAAAAAAACGCACTTTTTCAAGTTGAAATCATTCTTTTTAATATTCTTGGTTTCGTTTGTTAAATAGGTCATCAAATCGGCGAATTTCAAAGAAGCAGCAACCAGTAAAGTAACGAAAGCCGCCGAGAAAGCCCAAAAGAAGAAATAACTAGGCAAATGCCATACTAGTGAATTACAGCAACATCAATGTACAATTGATGAATTTAACAGCGATAATTCCGACAAAAAACAACTACAATTATTATCTAACCGTCAGACTTCAATATTATATAATAATTACCATTGTAACAGCACTACCCATACATGTTTTGATCAAGACAAATGCATTTCCCAGCATCACGACAACAACAACAACAACAACAACAACAACAACAACAACCACATCAACAAGTGACTCATTGTTAAATTGTTAAGCATTTTCGGTATAAGCAGCATTTTAAAACGGCATCGTAAGTTTTTCTGCAGGAAAGACCAATGAATGATGCGTTCTTTTTTTAAATTACATCCTAAGATCGACAAAATGCAAACAATTCATCAAATTTAATCATTATTTTGTTAGTTTTTTTTTTCTTCGTTTCTCATTCTTTCTAAATATTTGTAGTCGCTTTAATCTTTTCTATCAAATTTATTCTGTGAATTCAGTTAATTTTCTAATATTGATAGTGCACAATTGGAATCATGATTCCATCACTAGCATTGTGACACAATTTAAATAAGACCAAACATATGTTCAAAAAGACAAATCAAATAGAATCGTAGACATCTCAATTTTTTTTAAACATAAACGACATCCAATCTTCTAAATTATGTTTAAAATTCGTTCTAAAATATTTGCTACTAGTTTTTTATAATTTAAGTAAATTCGTTTTTCTGGATATTTCATGTTTTTTTTCTTTTTTTTTTTTTTGTTTGCTGAGACTAAAAACAAATACGACGTCAAGCAATTGATCAAATCAAATTTTACAGCGACGTTTTATGGAACAATTAAAGCATTTATTGGCTTGAGAAAACAAATTGTGCGTTTTATTTCGAAAAAAAAAATCAATTTTATGAGTACACATCCAATTTTTACAGGATTAGAAACAAATCCGACAATTTTTACAGGAAACCATGGCTTTTGTTTCTCTCTCTCAATCTCTCTCTTCCCATCTCTCTCTTTCTCTCTCTCTCTCTCTCTCTCTCTCTCTCCCCACTTCAAGTGGAGACGCCATATCATATCGACAATGAAACGAATGAGAGAAAGAAAATAAAATACAAATACCTGGCTCCATTTATTCAGTCACTCATATTTAGTCACAAGCGCATACCCATACACCCATACACACGCAAATAGCAACTCTGCTCTATAGTAGAAAAGAGAGAGGCGTATGAGAACATTGTTCAAAATGCATAAAGAGTGAACAAGAGAAACATATATATATGCTGCTCGATAATGAATACAATTCATAGAATAAACATTTTTTATTGATTTTATATATTGTATTGAAATTTCAGCGAGCTAAAAACAAAATGAACCAATGTTTTTGTTATCATTTTAATTGTTTTTAAACATTTATTATTTGATCTAAAATGAGATATATGTGCATGCAAGTCGTGTCCAGTCTGTTGTTAAAAACAAACACGTCAAGCGGTATGCATTCAAATGCACATTTAGTCGGTTCACATGACGGGTAGTGATGGTTGAATGGTTAAGCGTACGGTCTCAGGAGCGTATAGTCATGTGTTCGAATCTGTGCGATGTAAGTTGGTTTTCTATAAAAACCATAGAATTAAGTACATTGTCAGCTTAAACTGATCTCAGTATGTTGCATCAATGTGTCACCACAACACAATGCATTAAAATATACAGATTAGATGTACAAACTAACAATACTAACAGACTAACAAACTAATATTAGTTGTATGTCTAGAGCACGATTCGAACGATCCACCATGGCTATACGTGAGATCGTGTTCCTAATCAGCAATCATTTGCGAGATATTTCGCCACTACCACCTTTTGCTATTTTTTCCAATTTTTGGCCGTCTTCTCATTGCGCTATTTTTACCAATTTTTTAGATTATTTCTATAGAATAAAAGAAAAAAAAAATACAGAACATATCTATTATCAATAAAACGGTCAATATTAAAAGTCGAAACAATATATTTTTAGAAAAAAATGCATATTATTGCTCACCAATTGATATTTTGTGATGAAAATCATTTTTTTTTGTGTATCGAAAAACGGCTTTAATCATTTCAGTATGCTGCGAAATAAAAGTGTTTCGAAAACATAAGAAATTAGAAAAAAAAAAACAAAAACAAAATTAAATTTATCTATTCTACAAACAATAATAATCTAAACACAAAAATAAATCTTAATTTTCAATGTAAATTTCAACTTGATGAATTTGAACATGCGCATTTGTTGACAAACAACAATCCATATGTCATTTCACATTGAATAAATGCGCGAAACATGCACGAAATTCACGGTACATACATGTATGTTACGCGTGATTCGTATTCCACATATGTGTTTTCAACTTTACGTTACACACAGACGATCACTATCACGAATTGTGATTAAATCTTTTGAGCACATACACGCACATACACGTATATAATAGTGAATACGAACTCATATGTGTATGTGCTTTCTTCACTGAAAATTAATTTTAATCTTTTTTTATGCGACGCCATTTTATATCGTAAAACTCCTACACTGCCCCGTTTGTTCAGTGCCAATAATTACAATTTTAAAGAGAAATTATTAAATTTCAACACCGATCGAATTCTTTTTAATTGAATTGAAAAAAAAAAAAAAATACAGCCTAAACTCTATTTTTTACTCTTCATATATATTCAAAATACTCACATGAGTTGCTAGAAAAATTATTTTCTCTAGGAGCCACAGAAATATCGTGTGATGTTAACGAGTGTTGGAATGTGACTGAAGTATATATGTGGGAATTTCTACACATAGCGTACGTGTACACCATATGCATATGAACTGATGAATGCTTTCGTATTTCGTATTTCGTAAAACGCCCAATTTATTGCCATTTTTATTACAATATACAGATTCCAAATTATTGTCATAATTCAATTAAATGTCTACAATTTTTTGGCTGAGTTGAATGAGAAAATAAAATTTAAATACATTTTCTGTTTTGAAAAATCATATTGAATCAAATTCATTCTTACACATGTGTAATGTACACATGAATTACTCTGAAATACATTCATTTGTGAATATCGCAATATTCTTTTCTGTATGGATACAGAGTGAAGAGAGATGTGTATACTATTTATTTATTCATGTTTTTTCAAAATGTTTTTTTATCTTTAAAACGAGCGCGGTTTGAAATATTTGCATTTGATGAAAATTTCATTAAAAACAAAACAAAACAATGAACATGATATCTTTCAAACGTGCCATTCAAATAAATCATGTCATCATAGCATAGCGGTTTAAGTGTCTGCTCAGCACGCTTGTGGCCCTGGGTTCGATCCTCGACCATTCGATAATTTTTTTTTTTTTTTTTTTTTGTTTCTCAATATGATTTTAATCTCAACGAATTTTACTCGAAAACAAAAAACAAAAAAATAATTTATTTAATCGAATTTTTTTTTCTTAGAAAACCGTTTGGGATTATGCATTTAGTAAAAGTAGTGCGGCTGTTGATTTTTCCCGACCAACAATAATCACTGAACCTCAATTCAATTTCACATCAGTTCAGGAGGCAATGACTGAAATTTTCTTTGAAGAATTTGATTGTGAAACATTATTAAAAACAACGGCCGCCGATTTGGCATATGAACATTATGCAGCAACAAAACAATTACAAGCACCACATTGTTGTATTATCATTGATATGGGTTATAGTTTTACGCACATTATTCCATTTGTGAAGGGTGAACGAATTAAATCAGCAATACGTCGCATTGATATTGGCGGAAAAGTGCTGACTAATCATTTAAAAGAGATCATTTCATATCGACAATTGAATGTTATGGATGAATCATATGTTATCAATCAAGTAAAAGAAGATTCATGTTATGTATCACAAAATTTTTACAATGATATGGATATAGCGAAAAAACGATATCCGGAAAATAAAATCATTCGTGAATATGTGTTGCCCGATTTTACGACAATAAGAAGAGGCTTTTTACGAAAACCAGTAGCTGGCAAACCGGCAGATGATCAACAAACATTACGATTATCAAATGAACGATTCACCATACCCGAATTATTATTTCATCCATCCGATGTGGGCATTCGACAAATGGGTTTGGCCGAGGCAATATTTGATGCTTGCAAATTATGTCCCGAAAAAGCATTAGCTCATTTACTACCGAATATTGTATGCATCGGTGGTTGCGCCATGTTTCTCGGTATGGGCGAACGATTAAAAAAAGAAATTCGAGCTCTGGCACCAGACTATGTTAATGTTGCGGTTACAGTCCCAAACAAGTATGTAAACGTTTAATTGATTTTTTTTTTCCAATACAGGAGTTTCAACATTTTGGTGATGAATTTCAATCGAATATTCAGTTTTTAAATTATTTTATCGCATTTTGGCCATCTTATTTTCAAATTTGTACATTTTACGAATGTTGACCATTTTCTAAATTATGTCCATTTCTGAAAAAACCTGTTAATACCTTCTAATATGACCAAATTTTGATTGAAGTATTACTAATGACATGAAATGAGATATATGGACTTGGCATATGAATTGAAATAATTTCAATTATTGAGTTGATTTGAATTGTTGCGACTTTCATCTATTATCAATAGTTTTGAATAATTCAAGTGAATTTAAGTTTAACAATTCAAATTATTTTAATGATTTGTACAAATTCCAATTATATCTACTTTTAAAAATGGTTTTCGCAATTTTCAATAGATAATGTTTGTTTTGATATTAATATAAGAATGCTTTTAAATGAATTTATTTTCTATTACAGTCCAATTACATATGCATGGCATGGTGGAAAAATACTGAGTCAGCAGGACAAATTTTTGGCCAATTGCATGACTCGTGAACAATACGAAGAAGAAGGTGTACGAGGCGTTACTGAAAAGTTTGCTATTTAATTTAATATTGTTTGAAAAAAAAGATAATCGTCTATTTTTGTAAGCAAAATGCGAAAACAATTGCTCATCAGTTTATAATCATGACAAAGTGTGTGGCGGTTCGTTGATTTAAAGGCGCCATTGAAAGTTCATACTTTTACAAGAAGCACACAACTAAAAATCTTATCCATATGTATGTTTGCTCCATATTTTTTTAAAAAGAAATAAAATGAGAGTAAAATATAATGAAAAAAAAAAACAGAAACAAAACAGAGAACGATCTAAATCACCGAAGTATTATATTAAAGTGTATTAAAACAAAGCAAAAGATGTAGTGTTTTTGTGTAACTTTTTGTTTAGTCAAGTCGTTAAAACTGTGGATAAACGAATTTGGAATGATAGAATCGCCATATCGACTGAATGTCCATACAGAGAAGTATCGATGAGAGAAGACATACAGAATCGAGATGAAAGGAAAACAAAGTAGAAAGGAAGAGAAGAGATGAGCACAAAAAAAATGGTTGAAAATTGCAAGAAATCAACGTACTAAACGGCAAAATCCGGCTAAATTCTCATATGGTATGTGCGCTTCGGCATTCCGTATCCATTCATTCAAACACCAATGGCTTATTTGCTATGCAGCATATCGCGTTGTGTGTAATTTATGACAGAGACCTAAGTCTCTTTTGCCAAGAACAAGCGAAAAGCCAAAAACGACGAAAGGAAAGAAGAAGAAGAACCAAAAAAAAAACAAAAAAAAACAAAAAAAAAATATGAAGAAGGCTCGATGTGTGTACACACAAATCAGCTTCAAATTCCATATGTATAGAGAAAAAAGAAAGACTCACATACACTAAATTCATATTTGCGTCGTTGTATGCTGAATGATGTTGTTGTTATTTGTTATGTATTTTATTCCTTTCGGTTGTTCGTTATGCCCTTCCATTCTGTCTCTTTAATCTGGCATTTTCATTGTCGGTTTCAGTGATTTGTATGTGGTTGTTGTTTCTTTCTTCTCTGTCGAATCTAGCCCTGTCTTGCTGTTTTCGTTGCCTTTGATAGATTGTGTTCGACTATAAATTTCGTTCTTGTCATGCATATACACATCAATTGTCATGCCCGTGTATGTGTGTTTCAGTCTCATATCTGAATGTATGCGTGTGTGTATGTTACAAATTGTTGAATGCACATAATATCAAGACAGAAGCGGCACTTCGAATTATCCGCTCATCGGACTCTGTCTCTCACTCTGTGTCTCTCATTCTCTATCTCTGTATGTATGCGTACAGTTACATGTGTTCGTATTGTATGCTGAGTAATGTGATGTTTTTGTCCGCGCCAATACCATATAATATTGTTGTTTATTTTTTTCTATATTCAGTTGAGTTTGTGATTTGAGATGTGACTAAACTCGATTCGGAAAACACTCCACCACAACAAGTATAAGTTTGTACAAAATACCACGAAAGAATATTGAGAAAAGAAGTATTAAAGAAAAAAAAAAGTGTACACACAACACGCAAAGCAAATTTTAAAGAGAAGAGTAAAATAAAAAGAAAAAAAAACAAGAAATAAACTATAGATATAGATTAATTTTTTTTATACATTTCGTTGAACGACAGAGAATCAAAATGCATTCTCGTTCATTCTTTCAATCGCTCGTACGTGCGATTTAATACATGGAATAGATCTCACAAACGATAAATCGATGTGGAATATTTTACTTTACAAGGAGAACGTGGCAAATGCTCGGAAAATAAGTTGAACTACTGTTGGTGTGCACGTTAAAAACGTCCTTGATTTGTCGGTGCACGTTCCATATTTTTCAATGCAATATGCATACATTTGCATTTGTTACATTAATCTGCATATTCAACGATGCAACAAATTGAATAAATTTTTGAGAAGATTTTTTATTTCTCTAGAATTTGTGTCATCAAAAAATGACAACAAATAATTTGTGTTGTTTTTTTTTATGTTTCACATTGGTGATGGAATTTCAAACAGTAGGCACAGATATTGTGCCACAAATATTTGATTCAGATGAGCGAGGATCTCATGATGGTTTCAATGAAGTTTTTGAGGTGGTTGGCTGAATGAAATGCTTAATAAAAAAAGAAAATTGAATATAAAAATGAACACATGCGCCTGCAGATGTTCAACATTTATCCACTTGGCTCTCTTTCTGCGTGCTCGCATTTTGTTGTTATTCATTTCGAAAATCTCCTTTTTAAAGTTATCAAGAATAAAGATAAATAAACAAGGCTTTACTTACGCTGGCAACGTCAGCTTGAAATAAATCCATCAGATGGATTTATTCGATGGATTTGACACTGCGTTGGTTGCATTAAATTTTTTGCATTTATCTACAATGTGAATTCTATCAATGTAGCCTCAAATTTGACGTTGGCCACAATGGAAAAATTAGCCCACTATGTGGACTCTACATTGTGAATAAATGCAAAAAATTCAGTGCAACTAACGTAGCGTCAAATCCATCCAATGGATTCATTTCAGTGTAAGTAAAGCCTTGTAAATAAATCGTCTATACACGAAGACGCCATTTCTCAAAAAAATTCATTTTATTTTTAAACACTATTTATTCAATTCAAATAAAAGCGCTAAATGTTTTTGAAATACAAAAAATGTTGATTTTATTAAAGAAAAAGTTCAATATTGGATTTTGATGTAATTTTTGTCGCCTCAATATCATAAATTTTGTCGTCTTATTTACAATTTTGTATTGGAATTAGTGCGATATCATAAATTAACTATAATTTTGAATCTTAACTTGAGCTTTTAAACGAGTTTAATTAATTGAATTGTTAGATTAAAACTAAATATGATGAAAAATGAAGAACTAAAATAATCGAAAAAAAATTACTAATTGTAACTGGTGAGCATATTTGCACTTTAAAAATGAAAAGTAGTTTTATTAAGACTTTGTAGCATTTTTATCGACAACGTCAAGTTATTGCAAACAATTTTGCCATTTTAAATTATAGCCCAACTAGGCAAACGGCTTAATTTCACTTGACACATTCAATGTGCTATCATTCCAAATGTAAACAGAGAAGGAATTTTCATAAATTGTAAATTAAAGTTAGCATACAAAAAGGTCTAAATTAAAATGAACCAACAATTTTTGAATTCATTAAACTACAAAAGTGTACTCAACAATTATTGAAATTGGCAATGGTCCATGATCAACGGAAAATTGTCAGTTTTTCATTAATCGAATTGTTATGATTTGCTAGAGCAACAATGTACACAAATTTATGATTTGAGCATGTCCGCAAACCATGTCCGTTGAAATGAACAGAGATAAGTGTGATATTCCATTGCGGTAAATTCATTTATGACTGCGACAAATTTTCGCATTTATCGTAGTCGACGTCACATGGATCATGACAAAATCATGTGTCGCACCAGTCGTCGTCGGTTTTCGTTTTTTTTTTTACATTTTTTTTAAAATGAAAATCGAATATAATTATTATTTTATAAAATGTAATTAAAATGAAAGTACGCACATAAGCGAATTGTTTTAGCAGCACCTGCTGAAGTTGCGCGACTGTATCAGTGAATCTGCTTATGTGTGTCTCAGGCACAGACTGTGAGTATGTATGTGAGTGAGGCAAGTACTGTGCAATGGTTTGAACTTGCGCGTGTGCATCGGCACATTACAAAAGCGATTTTTTATGCACATTCAAATTTAAGTACTGATGTTGTTTTGTTCGAACCAAAAAAACAAAGCAACAAAAAACTGTATGTATTTTCGCGCGTGTTGCATTGCACCCAAATGGTCTCTCTTCGTTTTCAGCCAGTTTTAGGTTTGGCGAACATAAAATATGTACTTATCGATGGTGCCTATAAGAACGACCACAAAAAATAATGAAACAAACAAATGAACACAGACATGAAAAATAAGAGATTCGCATTCATTTATTTAACAAACCGCACATATTTACTTGGTGAATAATAGTAAAGAATTAAATTTGGTGACGATTCCAAATTGAAATTTATGATTCGGGCTAAGTCTCGGAAAATTGATATGCATTACGCACTCATCTTTTCACACATTTTCATTCTTTTACAAATTTCTTTTCTGTTTACGTTTTGTTGCTCATTTGTTCATTACAAATTTCGTGTCCCATTCAATTTATTATTTCACTGTTTTCAATTATGGTCTTTATATTGCAAAAAGGTGTATTACATTCGCTCGAATGATATTCATTGCATTTGATAAATGTTGATTCAATTGACAAATATTATTATGGTTTAGATTTGCTTTTGAATTTTCAGCCAAAATTCAATAAGTTTCACTATTAAAATAGACAAAATTCACAGTGTATCGTTTTCAAGCCAATCCTTTACCTCTGCGGATTAAATTGGAATGGAATACAATAGACATAAATTTTGCGTCAAAAAAATACACTCAATAGGATTATTTTTGAACAAAAAGGTTATTATGTATGTTTTTCCCTCTACATTTTGTATTGTATTCTATCATTTCCCAAGCAAAAATAAATACGCATTTTTACGTTGCGTTAACGCAATGCAAAGTAGTGTCACACTCATTACATGTTTGAAATTGCTACGTGCACTTGATTGCTATGAATAAACGAAAAATAAATTTGTACGCACACAAAATTGCCAAAATTCATTGTTATGAACGCAGACACAAATGATTCTGGTGACTTTCGTACAGCGAGATTGTGAAAAAGAGTATGACAGTATAAGAATGAGTGTGAGAAAGAGTGTGAGAAAGAGTGTAAGAAAGAGTGTGAGGAATAGCATGGAAGAGAGTACAACATTGAATAGCGAAAAATCTGAATATGTGTGCGCCGTTTGAAATGGTCTTAAAATATATTCTTGTATACATTTATTTGTTTATTTTCTCCAATTCCGTCTTTGCCTTCTGTTTCTGTCGTTACAAAGATATATACATAAATCGAATTTAGAAAAAAATGCATTTGCAAAACATTTGAACAAAATGAAAATGGACTAAATTTCAATTAATAATATAAGTTTTTTGTTTATTTAATTATGTTATACAGTAAAACCTCTACTTAACGGAATCCCACGGGACCGAAGAGATTGTCCGCTATCTCGAGTTTTCCGCTATTTAGAATTTCCGCTAAAAGGGATAAAATGGCTTAACAAAATCAAAATTTCCGCTATTTAGAGGTTTATTCTTTATTTTTAACATTTTATTTAACATTTTCAGGCAATAAATAAAGGGTGATTTTTTTGCTGTTTGGTTTTTCAACCTGATTTTTTTGACAGTTCACGCGTGATTCTTGAAGCGGGTCAAAGTCAAATGGACATTTTTCATCAAAGAACGGCAGCATACAGTCCACAGCAGAATGGTTTAGCGGAGCGAATGAACCGGACAATAATGGAAAAAGTTCGCTGTTTATTGATTGATTCTGGTTTGCCTGATGTATTTTGGGCTGAGGCAGCGACGACTGCATCGTATTTAATCAATCGAATTCCATGCAAAGGAACGGGTGATAAATCACCGGAAGAAATTTGGACGAATAGAAAGCCAGATTTGTCAATGCTTAAAATTTTTGGTTGTAGAGCATTCGCACAAGTGCCAAAAGAAAAACGTGGAAAATTGAACGACAAATCAATTGAATGCATTTTTATTGGGTATGCAACAGAAGCCAAAGCATACAAATTATACAACGAAAAAACAAAAAAGGTGGTAATAAGCAGAGACGTTGTATTTGTGGAATTAAATAATTCCGAAAAGGTAAAACATTTTGAAATAAATAAGAATAATCAATTTTGTTTGGAATATTTCGACAAGGATGAAATTTGTGAATCAGAGGAGGGAGATTCGATAGTAGATTTGCAAAATCAGTCGATGGTTGATCCACAAATTGGTGATCAGCCGGTTATTGAAGATGAATTGAATGATTTACCAAATGAAAGTGAATTGTCTATAAATGGCGACAATTCAGAAATTGATGCAACTCTAATTCAACAAAACGTAGCGGTTGATGCATCACTGGACGAAGATCATTTCAGTTCAGCGAATGAAAGCGAATGGGAGCCGAATAATACTATTGAAAACCGCATGTTGATTGAAAACATCGGTACGCGACCAAAATCAAGTAGAAATTTGGGAAAACCAAAACCGAATTACAATGTTTTTGCGTTTGCATTCAATGTAAGTGATCCATCAACGTATAGGCAAGCAACATCGAGTGATGAAGCTGATTCATGGAAAAATGCCATGAAAGAAGAATTTGATTCATTAATCAAGAATCGCACGTGGAATTTAGTTGAATTGCCAAAAGGTAAATCACCAATCAAATGCAAATGGGTATTTAAAACAAAGAAAAATACACATGGCGATGTCATTCGACATAAAGCAAGACTAGTAGCAAAAGGTTATACGCAAATTGAAGGAGTCGACTATCATGAAACGTTCTCACCTGTCGTGCGTTTCACTACAATCCGTTTCTTGTTGGCAGTGGCAGCTAAATTCGATTTAAATATCCGTCAACTTGATGTAGTGACAGCGTTTCTTCACGGCAAACTTGATGAAGAAATATATATGGCACAGCCAGAGGGGTTCAGCGATGGAACCAATCGATATTGTAAACTGGTAAAATCGATTTATGGACTCAAACAATCGAGTCATGTTTGGAACACCGAATTGAACGATAAATTGTTGAGTTTTGGACTAAAACGTTCGTCAATCGATCAATGCGTATATTATTTCATCGATGGAGAACGAATTCTCATCGTAGCCATCTATGTTGATGACATTCTCATATTCAGCAATGACAGTAGATTGGAAAATAGTTTAACACAGCAGCTATTTAAACATTTTAAAATGAAGGACATGGGAGAGGTTTCTTCAGTGCTTGGAATACGTATTACACGCAATAGAAAAACAGGTACGGTGACTTTCGATCAAACACAATACATAAAAGTTATTTTGTCTCGTTTCAACATGAGTGACTGTAAGCCAACAAGTACACCCATGGATGTGGGTCAAAAGTTATCAGCAAAGATGTGTCCAAGTACTAAGGCTGAGGAGGAGGAGATGAAGAATGTGCCATATCGACAATTGGTTGGCGTATTGCAATTTTGCGCTCAAATTTCAAGACCGGACATTTGCTACGCTATAAATGTCTTGAGTCGTTACAATTGCAATCCAGGCAAAATACATTGGATTGCAGCAAAACGTGTTTTGCGCTATTTAAAAGGCACGCTAAACAAAAGCATCACATACAGTAAATCACCGAAACAAATTCAAGGTTTTTGTGATGCAGATTGGGCAAGCGATGAAGACGAACGTCGATCAACTACTGGTTATTTGTTCACCATGCAAAATGGAGCTATTTCATGGTGTACAAAACGACAAAAAACGATCGCAATTTCTACGACTGAAGCTGAATTTATGTCTATGACTGCCGCAATACAAGAATCTATTTGGTTGAAGGGGCTTGAAAGGGAGATTTTCACAAATGCACCAAAATCAACTGATCTATATTGTGACAATCAAGGTGCAATCAAGTTTGCAACAAATAACACATACTCAGCACGAACAAAACATGTCGACGTCAAATTAAAATTCACACACGAAAAGGTGAAGACAAAAGAAATTAACTTAATTTATTTACCGACAAATGAAATGCCAGCAGACATTTTAACTAAGCCAACAACAGGTCGTAAAATTGAAATGTTTTCAAAAATTATTGGATGTAATTAAAATTATTAATTGTATAATTTTTTGATTGATTTATGTTAGAATTTAATTGTATAAATTAGGAAAGAAAACAAATTCAATTTGGGAGAGTATTGGAAATGTAAACCGAATATTATATTGAGCAATACGAATTGTGAACGAAACACAAAAGAACGTCTAAGCTGTATTGACAGCTACACACTATGTTTTAATAAAGACTCTTACTCTATCCGTTGTTCTCAAACATAACACACGTTGTTGACTTTATTTGTTCTTAATAAGATTGAGCAATTCCACAGGATTTTATATTTACAGTATCAATTAACTTCTTTTAAATAATAATAATAATAATAAATTTATTTCCACGGGACTTTCAGACATAAATGTCAGCAGAAACCCCATATGTCTGTTGGCCACATCGAATCGATGTTTGGTTATATATTTAGTTTCAGTCTGTCTCTGGCCGGAACAATATTCTAAAGAATGTATGGATTCTTTGAACTTAATTTCAAAGAAACTCACATGTAGTCACCTATGAATACTAAAATAATACAAGTCAGTTGTCATAGAAACACATGTAAACATGTGCATCCAACCTGTACCTGCATAACAATAATAATAATAATAATATGAATCATATGCAATTCACATGTCCACATGTGCATACATTACGACACAAGCACAACATTTTACTACAATTAATTGAACATACATGTAAACATGCATATCCATAACCATCATGTTTTAAGATTCATGACGAGGTACACATTTTAATATATGTATAAGTATGTTATGGAAAACTTAATTTCAAAGGAAACCGCATATGAATACTAAGATTGTTAATAATAACAATAAAGACTGCCACAGAAACACATGTAAACACGTGCATCCAACATATACTTTACATGTTCATACGTGCATACATCAAGACACAAGCACAACGCCCCATTACAATTAATTGGATACACATGCAAACATGCACATCCATAACCATCATGTTCCAAGATTCATGATGAAGTACCCATTTCAATATATGTATAAGTATGTTGTAAGAATGTATGGAAAACTTAATTTCAAAGGAGACTCATATGTAATTACATATGAATACTAAGATTGTTAATAATAATAATAAAGAAGTCAATTTCCACAGAAACACATGTGAACATGTGCATCTAACCTGTACCTGCATAACAATATTAATAAGAATTATATGCAATTCACATGTCTACATGTGTATACATTAAGACACCTTATCACAATTAATTGGATACACATGTAAACATGCACATCCATAACTATCATGCTTTAAGATTCATGATGAAGTATTCATTTTGATATATATATAAGTATGTTGGCACGAGCCTTATTAAAATTTTCGTGCCGTATGGTTTTTATGCCATACAATTATCTGATAGATCCTACAACTTGTTTGAAGTGAATAACGCTCAAGTCTATACTTACATCTTATATTAAGAACGTATACCATTGCTATAGCGAATTATAGCAATACCAAGTAAAAATGCAAAATACAATGTCGTGAAGACTAAAATAAGAAATTTAAGAGAGCCCTATTTTCGATTACTCTCATCAGTCCGGATAATAGGGACTTCACTCATTGCGACCCAATCCTGAAGATTGGTATAGGGTCAGAATGAGCTACATTAGACAAAAATATATAAAAATAAAATTAACAATATTAATAACCAATACATGTATTCAATTCATAGAGATTTTTCATAGAGATTTTAAACTAAGTTCAAAACACATATAATTGTTGAGTATGAACAACACTCAATTCAATAAAATGTGTTGACTAGATAATTTTACATTTTTTACATAAAATATGTTAACTAGATCATTTCCATATAGTATGTTGAGCATCAACAATACCAAAACTTCATTAGTAAAATATCATAATCAAGTTGATGACAAACTAAAAAAATTTTAAAAAATTTGATAACAAATTCTGAGCTTCATTTTTCATAAATAAAATTATAATATATACCGAACATGCAATTTTCAAATTAAAATTCACTTACATACCATTAATCACTTGTTGCATGAATTCTCACTAACAACTGTTTAATTTAAATATCAACAAGCTAAAGTGGCATCTATGTTTTGTCCCTATCGAAAAATGCCATTGTTGACAATGACATATAATTGTTTACAATATTGTAACCACAAAACATATCATCATGACAGAGCCACAGTATCAGGTAATTAAAATATTTCAAGCTTTAAAACAATGATAACAATAATAATTTAATTTTGCTTTATATTCCACAGTTTAAGTGTAAAACCTGCCTTCCCGACCATGTGTTCATCAATGGCTACAACGCATTTCGTGAGCATCAACGTAAATGCCATAAACAGAAAAATTTCACATATCATGAAGCAGCTCGACATATGTTATTAAAGCGCCGAGGTACATCTTCATGCACACATTTAAGGTCCTTTCTTCGACGTACGAATACTGGATTGGTGACAGTTCCAGTAGACCAAATTCATATATAATGAATTACATACAATGCTGTCATTACAGCCCCACACCTCCAGAAACTTAGTCGGTTTACACCATTGTATCCATTATATGAGGATCCCAATCACCGGCTTCACTTGTTTTGTTTTATTTTTAGTTTAATTTGTGATTATTTATTTGTAATTTTATCAATTAAAGTGAATTTTGGGAGATTTTAGTGCATTTGATTTCGTATTTCAGTAAATTTTTTGATTTCTTTTTCACATTGTCGCGGTTTTTGTCAGTGTTTGTGTTTTCAGTTTGGCGCGTTCAGTAAAATCACAGTGTAACGCTTAGATTTTATTTTGATGTTTATTTATTTAAAGTTTAATTTTTGCCGAATACTTTTCCGATTTTATAATTGATAATAATTTTTGTCGTATACTTAACATATTTTCTTTTATAAGTTTAATAAATTTTCAATAACGTAATTAATCAAACGGTACTTTATCAATCGGTTTTAAATACAATTATTTTTATTAAAATGCAAATTTTGATCGCGGTAATTAAAACTCATCACTTTATTTGGACTATTTTACGGTTTATTGGTGAGTCCGTTCCATTTTATTTTGTTTATTGGTAGTAATAATAAATTTAATGGGTCGAACATCACTACCAATCGACCATTGTGAATTAGTGCTTTGCTCGGAGCGGGTGTGTTAGTCCCACCCAGGTCGTATTCCCGCGTACCACTGCTTTATAACGGTCTATGATCGTGATAGGCTTTTCATTGGCCTGTCCCCATGCAAAGCTCTTGTATGGATGCTCTC